>CAJQUW010007920.1:0-285847 GCA_907163375.1 Prostheceraeus crozeri | reverse complement strand
TAAGGCTTGCATCAATCCTATTTTGACGATATTTTTCTTGTTGTGGATGAAGCAGAAATTTCATCTCAGAAATATGCAAACATCTTAGTTGATAGTCTAAATCAACCAGAAAACATACCGGTACTTCGTAATCTGCAAACTTTTGATTTGTTCGGCGTCTGCAAAGACGATTATTCCTTTAATTGACGACACAAAGCGACAAATATTCAACGTCAAAGCGTTTGTCTGTTATTGACTAATTCGGCCTCTTATATGTTAAACAATGGTAAATATTTGAAACAGTTTTATTCTTCTCCATCTTATATAACGTGCACAGCTCATTTGATTCACATCTGTGTTGTGCGTATCAAGAATCAAGAAGATGTTAATCAGTTGAGGGGACATGTCAAAGCCTGTGTGGTTAAAACAAGACGCGCAAACCTCTGTTTGATGATATCGGTTATCCACCACAGCTAGTACCAACAAGATGAAATACTTGAAGCCGCATTATATTATTCGACGAATTTACCAATGTGATTGTTGGATCAGTCGAATATAGTTGGATTATAGTGAGAAATGCCAAGGCATTTATCTCCAAACCAACGTTGTGTGATTCTCTCGTAACAGCAATTAAATCCTGTAACTCACAGCTGATTCCTTAAACCAAAAAGATGGAAAACACATCTTATAACTGTGAAAGAAGCTTTCCAGGACTTGAATAATATTTCTTTCGGAGATGATATATATGGACTAAAAACGTGTATCCAGTTACACCTTGAACTAAATGAGTTAATAGAACGAATTGAGTTTGCGCGAAACCTCCTGGAGCTCAACCGACGTCAGAGTCGGTTGTCGGTTCAGAGGAGTCTAAGCATTAAAATGATCGTCATTTTCTTCCGAAAAATGTGCAAAATTATGCCACTTTTTACATCAATTCCGCCACAATCTGACATAAGAAAGTTCTATTTCGTTGTCTGTTTGTCCTCCAATAATTACTAAGTTTTACTGTTGAAGTCGTTTGAAACATACAACTTCATATATGACAATAGTCGTGCTTTACCTTTGGAGATAAAGAATAAGAAAATGATATCATTAGTTTAGTTTAAATTGTTTTTTAACTTTTAATTGTCTTAATGAATTCCATTTTATGAAACTTTTTGACTGGAATGCGTTGATTTTGTTTGTGAAAAGGCAATCTAGGGGTTGAGTGACGATTTAAAACTGATGACAGAAAAAAATGCCGTTTTTGAAAAACGTAAAACTAACAATTTCACAAGGCTAAAATTCCGACATTTGGAGGTTAAATTTAGGTTTCCCTATAGTGATAACACAAAAATGCAGCTGCATAAAATATACATATATGATCGTATGTGTATTCATTCGTATGTGTTTCGTATGAAGAGCTTTTAGTCACATGGCAAAAAATTGTGTATTCATATTAGTTATGCTACTGTCAAATAACTTATTTCAGTAATACCAGTCCTGAATATTTCTTTTTGATAGTGTAGTATTCAATTATGTCAGATTTATTGTGAATTTTATGCGGTATGTCGTCGATACGACTTTGCTGTAGTGACATTAACAGGATACTTTGTTAGCTTTATTTAATGAACCAAGTTGATTAACATCAAATCATTTAAGCGATATCTTACGTACAACCATGTTGACTTATATATCTCAAACATAACTATTTTTGCGTTCATGAATTATAATGCGTTTTATGTCGGATTGATAATATGCTTAATACCAAATTGCACAATGCATAATTGTTGATGGTTGAATACTTATTGTTTATTTATGAAGTGCCCTAGACTTACATGTATTAAAATCGAATTCAGTGCTGTAAGTTTGACTATCAAATGTCATTATCTCACTACTTACAAAACAGTAGTAAGTGCCATGCAACATAAGTGTGATCTTTATTGACAAAGCGCCTTATATCAACATATATTAGACAACATTGATGTTTTCCTTTAACATTGTGCTGGTGTGGCTTTAGTATGCAAAGCATACCGCATTTGAAATAACATACGAAAATCATGCAAATGGATACAGAAAATATACCGTAAAAATATTCGGACATGCATCTTGTATGTGATAGGTATTGAGCGATTTACAGTGCACCTCGCAACCTCTCGCGTAATGTACTTATCTTGGAATCATTCTGAGTTGCAACTCCGAATATATGCCGATAAAACCAGCAAAAACCACCAGGGACAAGCCGCGTAGTATAAGTATTGATATACCACTGTCACTGGGGATGAGAGAAGTTTGAGAGAATTTCAGTCTTATATCATCTTTGACTAATCCTCGTGGTCAGCAGCCTTATGGAGTGTGTCTGTCGATAATCAGCATTTTAGTCACACCCTTGTGGTTGTGGATCGTATTCTCAAAATTCTTAATACACCTACCATTTCAAAATAGAGAAATGGTCAAAATTCTGAAGGATTTAGTCTTTCTCGGATCAACTAAAGCCATTATATGAGACCAAGCAGTTCATTTGTACCGATTGTGATATTTAGCGAACTCTCATTATCAAGCATAGTGGTGTGAAAAAGACATGGTTTGAAAATTACATATAATCAATGTAATAAACATGGTGTTGTGTGTGACATTCTAAAAGGAGCGCTGATGAGTGGTCATGCGTGATGTGGTAAAAGTATTTACGTTTTACCTGCGATTTCCACGACGGAAGAGTTTGATAGGCCTATCACAGACGTGAGAGATGCGCAGCCTGGCTGATTTTCAGAAACTTGGTCAATTCAGCGGTGTAGCGTCATGATTTCGGACGGCATTGGCACGATGGGCTAGTCAAGCTAGCTATTGCCACAAGGCATCTTTGATGCTAATGTTTGTCTTTGGGAAGGTGACTCATTTTGTTATTTCCAGCAGTATAGGTCTCATCTCCATGATGACATGTGCAGAGCTGCATGAACAACGTGCAACTCTGGTGAACAATAGAATTTCAGCTTGCATTATAATGCGAGGGGTCCATGCAAGTGCTAGATATGTTTTTTGTGAAATGATTTTTATCATTTAATGTTATATTATTATGTATACATTAAAGATAACCAATGGTCCCTATAATTTCAAATTGTTACGATTTTTTGTAACGCAGTTACAGGGGTGACTCAAATGTCTTAATTGGGTTTCAATTGGATTTCTCACTTTTAGTATTAACATTATTAATACAAAGTTCATTTTTCGTTGATGTTTGTTAGAGAAAGAACCAGATTTTTTGTAACAGTTCGAAATTGTGAAAAATCAAGGGTAAACAGGTCCAGCAAGCTTTTCCAATTTTGATCCAATTTTTCAAATTGTCATGAAAAACGTTTTTCCATTAAATTTCTTTTCTAATTTTTTTCTCATTTACTTCAGCTTCACAACTGTTTTATCACGAATTCTGATTGATTGAAGTGACCTACAAAATATGTTAGTTATGTATGATGTTCACAATGTCGTTGAATTGTGCATAGGCCTAGGATATCTGTGAAAAGAAGGATTTTCAAAAATCGTTTAGGTACTAGTATTTGATATTCACTTGTTACTCATAGATAGAAGAAAACCCATGGTGGACGTTATCTGTCAGAGGATGCGAATTGAGCGTTGTGTTGCTAATGGCTAGCTAATTATGAATCCATTAGCTACTTCCGACGGCGATGGCAATAAATTTTCCAACGAAACCACCGCTGAAAGCAACATTCAGACTTGTGTTTAAGAAATTACCGAGACGGGCACTGTCCAAGATGCTGAGAGAAGTGATAGCCCATCCCTTGCGAGGTGTGATGTTTTGCTTGTCAAGGAAGAGTTTGAGAATAATCCAAGATCGTCAGTACAGGATGCAGCCAATAAGCTTGATATGCCACGTGAGACTGTTCGACGTACTTTCAAGTGAACAATTGGCATGAAGTCATTTTATATTTCACGCGTGCATGAACTGCTACCGGATAACTGAACGGTCTCAGTTTTGCGAAAAAATTACTGGCGTTGTGATGATCCCAACTTCATCCATAAACTCTGTTTTTCTGACGAGGATATCTTTCATTTGAATAGCAAAATTAACATACACAACTGTGATTTGGAACCATGAAAATCCACATTTATGTAACGAGATTCCTCTGAAGTCGAAAGGACTGGTGGTCATGGCGGCCATGTTTTGCGACCGGATCATCGGACCTTGCTTCTTTGAATATACATTGACCAGAAACTTCTTATCTTGAGATGTTGAAGGCGATGATAGGCTCCGACTCCGGGTGGCAAGTATATATAGCCTAGTTTTTTTGAAAAACTGGTAACCTGCATCATAGATCATTATAGGATTACCTGAACCTATTTTTAGTGATCATTGCTGCACCACTTATCAATCATTTTCGATGAAAGTTTATCAAATGTGGAAAGTTTATCAATTGAATTTCTCAACATCCAGTTACCTAATCCATGGATTGGCTGAAACGGTCCCATCCACTGGCAAGCTAGGAGCGCAGATCTGACGCCTCTTGATTATTTTTGGTCGGGTCACATCAAGGAAATGGTGTATAACAATAGACCAACGAACAACAAAGGACGGCGAGTGAGGAGTACTTACTGAAGCAGTCCAGTCATTGACGAAAGTCACTATTAATAGGACTTCTTTTGTAAACTTCAAAAACCTTGTAATTCTTAGCACCGAAATTAACGGAGCTCACTTCCAGCATATATTGTAAAAAGGCAAGTCTTTTTGGAGATTCTTCCTTTACATCATAAACAAAAAATTAAGTTCGTAGTGTAATTTCAATTTGAAACCCGAATAAGACTTTTGAGTCAACCTGTGTATATATATATATATATATATATATATATATATATATTACTGACCATTTTTGGGGTTTCTCTTATTACCTAATTTATGCTGTTCAAAAAAGTCCTCGTAGAAATTTTTTTACTCCTTTTCTAAAGCGATTTTCTATAGCTTCTAGCAATAGTTTGATGTTTCTCTTTGGTACAATTGTAGCACATGCCCGAAACTCTCTCTCAGTCACTCGAATTTTCAAAAATGGCTGCATCCCTGCCTGGTGGGTCCTAATCAATAAAAACGGGTTATCTTATTCTACGCTCGCTCTTGACTAGATATCCTACAGCATCAAAAATTTGAAATATTGTTGCGATAGATAGGGATCTGCTTTATATGATGGTGCAGAAACGGTAAAGAAGGATGAAGAAACGAGGTCAGCAGAGTTATCAAAAAAATCAGTTACTTTTTGGGATTTTCAAGTTTGCAAATATCAAAATCGCAAATTTGCAAATTTTGCAGTTTTAAGTATAGAATACAAACGATATTTGAAAGCATCATCAACATAGCAAACGACGGCCGCAGGCCGGATTATGTCATAGGATAATGCTTGAAAATATCGTATGATATCATAGAAGTAGATAATAATACACTAGAATGGAAGTTTGATATCTTGCCTATGTACAATGATGGCACATGGAAAAATCTATGGTTTGTAGGTCAGATTCGACCTAAAGCATCGTATCATAGTGAAACTATTTGCCAAGTTGGTTGTGGAAGTTGTTGACAGCAATTTGGAGGAGTTTCATAAAGAGAATTTTAAGTGAGATGGTGGCATTGTTTTATGTGATATAACCTACTATTCCATGGATTAATATAGTGTGTCTGTTTGTAGCAGTCATTGACAACTATTTTTCAATTTTTCAACACTGGAATACGAATTGAAATTTGGTTCTAAGAGTCATAATCGAAAGTAGTCGATGTACTAGTTGCAAGAACATTTCAAGAATTCAAAGATAAAAATTCTAATTATTGGATAATTTCTCCTTCTAACGGTCAAGAAACCTAGCGTTCTTCTGGAATAAAAACATCGAAAGCTTCTTTAGCTACAGTCATTTATCAGATCAATGAAATGTCGTCGGAAATTTTCAATTAATCACTAAATGACTTATGTGATATAATGTGATGATATTTTGGAGGCTCATATTCGAAAGCATGCAAAGGTTTTGAAAATTGTTCAAATATATTGAACAAGGGAATCCTTCAAAGTAAAATGAATACTGTAATATTTCTTGGCCTCTGATTTCAAGCTGGACCAATGCATGCTCTGTAAATCGACATTACAAGTTGCATATGTGTCTGATTATACTCTTGATTGATTATAGGAGCGATATTTCAAAATGATGACCATACAGAACGTTTTAAAGGATTTCCTTTTTTGTCATCCTGTCGCTGCACTATTTTGTAAATTCACTATTACTTTTGTGTACATGATCCTTAGACAAGGGCAACAATCCAGATCACAAATTGACTTGATAATTGAAAATGCCAACCAGAAAGCAAGAAAGCCAGTCCGCAAAATTTGCTTTTTGCCTCAACTAAGTCCCCCCGGAGTGTGCCATAATTTTCATGCAATTTCCATTCTAGGACTTTCTATGGTATTGTTAATTTCTATGTATGATATCTATCATAACGCATAGTTTTACCTGTAATTCGGAGTGTGATTTTCAGCATGATATTTTAGTTCTTTGCATTTTTATCTGTGCATTTAAAAAGTGGCTCTAGCACCTACAATCTATGCATTGAATGCATTTAGATATCATTGCAGCTCCTCGTACTAGTGCCAGAACTCAATATCATGCAGGAAATACAGGGCTGGCCAAAAGTAACGCAAAATATAAATGAGCTGTAATTTTCTTATTATGCAACATTTTGCGTAGGATAGAGCATCAGGGGCACTAGCACGTTTGAAGATTTTTAGAATAACAGCAGAAAGTGATACAATCACATTTATTCCAAAACTATATACATGTAAAAGTGCATCACAATAAATGTTTAAAATGACCTCCATTATTTTCGGTGACAAGTTGAAGTCGTCGAACTACATGTAGATGAGACAGTGCAGCAGAGAACTCAGTAGCTGTCAGCATGGAAATCTCCGATCGAATCCTGTCTTTCAATTCTTCGAGAATGCTATGTCATACGTCACACTTCCATAGATATCTGCGTTTGATAGAGAAACTAACAAGAACTGAACGAAGTCAAACACTTCACTTATTCATTCATCCGGATCTCGTGATCACCAATAAACGCGTTGAATATCAATCATATAGTCAATTCAATGTGTGCTTCATGCGCATATAATAGCACATTCTTCGTTTTTGCGAACTGTGATATTGATTCTCGCGTGTGAACGTGATGGATTTGCCTATCAGACCTGAATTTGTTCAACTTTTTTATGCAAATAACCGAAGTCCAACTGCCACCTTGAAGCTTTCAACACCAAGCACAAGATTGTTCGAAGTGACATTTGATGATTTTTTGGTAAAAATCATGACATTAGTCTTTGTGACTGTCTGAAATACTAAGTAATGCACGAATACCTTAATAAAGTCTGAAAATATCAACTTCAGGTTATTCTTTGATAATCCCAAGCAATTTTACTCAGGAAAAAAGTACTTTATGTTTTCGGTCAATGGTTGTCATACGCGAAGAATTGCTCGCATAATCTAAATTGTATATCTACTTTTTACATCTATATATCTATTGATTATAATTCCACGATATCTTGCAGAATTTCAATGATTTTCTATTGAATACATACTTCTTTGCTGTCAGTTTTCTATGCATGCATGCATATATAATCCATAGACTTCTATGTAAAATCCACGGACTCCTAAATATGTAACACCTGGACTGTTAGCTTTTCACATTTTTCACAGAAAGTGTACAATTGGCGAATAACTGTCAATTTAAGTAATCACGCTTGTAATCTTTCCATCAATTTTCCTGTTCAAGCTAGACGATGCCTAATATTTATTCAGCATTTGATTGCAAATGTATAATGGCAATAATGAGAAAGGTCGCAGTATAATACTTAATCGCTTCCCCAACAATAACAAGGAAATTTTGAGGAAATGGAACCATTGAAGGATTTCGTCCTGAACAGAGAGCTCCAGAATGTGCTCTCTACACTTTGGGGGAATCCGAAGAAGCAGTCATTAAGAGCCATAATGAAATTCTCCATCTTATTTATCCTTCAAAAACTTGCATCCTCGATCGACGTCAGCAACAGCAACAGCAACTGAGCTTAGTGAGCGCTCTATCAATGAAATGAAAGCCAAATGAGAACGATTCCTAGAAATGAGTAATGTAAAATCTTTACAGGACATTGCCATGAAATTGAAAGTGACCAACATGTGCATACCATCCAAATTCACGAAAATTTACAATGAATCAACTTCTCTGAGAATGTGCCTTGGCTGTGCATATAAATGTCAAGAAAGTGTTGTTAAAGTCAAGTTACAATTACATTCTTAAATTTATTTGCCAAACCCTCTCAATATGTTTCGGGTATCAAAACTATAGTCATTCTCATGGTCTCTCATAGTCCCCCTTGAGAATGGCTATGATTTTGATAGCCGAAATATATGGAGAAGATTTTGCAAATAATTCTATGAATATAATTGCAACTTGACTTTACATCAATCTTTTGAAGTGAATCAACTGTTCAGCTGTAGGCTACATTGCTACAAATAAAATGTTCACTCCATGAATTCGCGGTTGCATAATTATCAAGAGCGATAAGACAGTGTCGATCTGTAGCGATGAAGTTATTACGTCTTCCTCAAAGGTACTTATCCTCATAGCAAGAGTGAAGCACCTGAAATGCGACAGAAATTATGAGTCGGAATTATGTGTACAAAGATTGCACATTACAGAAAGTAACCGCAGTCTTCGATAGCCTCCAAATCTTTCAAAGTGAACACATTATTCGTGCTGTTTACTCTCTTTAAGTTTTGAAACATTGCCTCTGATGAAATCAATTCAATTACTGATGTTCAGACGTGTAATCTGATGTTGAGAATGTGGCATAATATCTTGCTAATAAAATTGAAATGAAGCATGAAAAGGAGGAATCACGTTCAGCATGGAAACTAATAATCAGATCAAGAAACGACGAATGCCGAGTGCCTTATCTAAAAGACAGATAACATTGAAACAGATAGTCAAAACAGATAGCATTGAAGAATTCTGAGATTGGTGTGTCAACTTCGATATTTTAAGAAGTCACATGTGCAAGCTTGTAGCCTACATCTGACATACTTTGAGTTCAATTTACATTCCAACATCTATCAGTTTCATAGTAACTGAGTTACTAGATTGCCCCTAGTCTACACTTACCCTGACGACAATTGAACCCTGACAATCAATCAGTCGATTTTTTTTATTTATGACTTCTCAGTGAAATCTACTTGATGATGTGAAAAATGTTACTATTCACTTTTTATCGTTTGAGATAATTGCAATGCGCGGGCGCTCGTTCTTGAGATAATTTATAGCTAGACAGAGTTCCCGTATGAAATCTCTATGGGAGCTCCCCACATAGCATTAACCACGTTCGCATAGGCCAGGTACACCAACTATGCGAATTATAGGCCTATATTTTGTCAAGGCAGTCAAACATAGTAGATTCCTATGATATTAGGGCCTATATCTCCGCAATGAAATCATATAAATACATTGATAAGAATGCGTATTAATGCCTGATTTACATTTAACATGCGCACTATGAACATAAACCGGTAGCAATTGCACTTGCAGATTTTCTAATTATGAGGATTGTATAGTACCAGTTTGCCTGGGCATAGAATAGAAAGATGTCCTCAGACTTGAACTAAAAGCACAAAAATTCCGTGGCAGCAGCAGATCTTTGTGCTTTTTCCCTACAGGCGCTCGTCAATGCGACTTGCAATTTATCGAAGTAAATGTAGCCTAAAATATCTGGAATGGCTGCACAACGGACTTTTCTGTGTTTGTCTATCCTGGCTATGCCATGCGTATGATAATCACAAAGATTACAGAGTTCCAATTCTAGAAGTTTTAAGCTAACCTGGGCCATTCCGAGCAGTGACCCTTGTAAGCTGAGCCGCAATGTCACAGAATTCTTGTGCTTTGAAATTGTTCAAGTCTGTGAGACTATTTATCTCTCTATTAATTTGCTAATGTTTGCAAACGTTATAAGTCCTAACAATTAATTTAAATTGATGCATCATTATGCTTACCTCAGGTGCTGATAGAAAAACGGCAAATATGCTACCAACAACTAACTCCTACAGCCATGTTTGATAAAATAATGACTGATGAATACCAAAAGAATTCAAACCTGTGAATTCAAAATATTGAAAATAAGCTTCCTACTACATGGCACAAGTAAAATGATGTAGCGCTTGAACATACTTCTATGATGGCTAGACAATTGCAAGTAGAAACTTATAAGTACGTAAATTATCAAGGACTCATTCATGACCATTTGGCGACTTTTACTGTCAGTCTGATGTTTGCGTTACTGAATTTTTGAGATTCAGGACACATGCTTTAAATTTTTATGGAAATTATATAATACATTGAATTGAAAAATGGTCTAGAAAGAGAAAAAAATGTAACTAGATTTAACTGTAAACTTCTAGTAAATGAAAATCATAATATTCAGAAATCACGCGAAAAATCGAAATCATATTCCCGTCACTAGTATAGAATAATATATGTCGTGAATTATTAAGGCAAGCTATTAAAAAAGATGAAATAATTAGATATTGTATTTGATATGAATATATCGCTTGTCCTGTAACTGGATGCTAACACTACAATATTTTTCTGGTGTCCAATTTTATTTCATCGAGAATGACTAGAAAAGTCTGGAAAGAAGCAAACGAAAGTTACACACTCATACACACCGAAATGAAAAGAAGAATCAGTCATATGGCTGAAATACACATGAACCCTACAAATAACATTTACAACTATAAAGGCGGCATGATTTTGAAAGGTATAGAATTTCGAAAACTAATTTTCAATAAAGTTACATATTCCAAAAACCAGGAGTCAATGTCCGTGTTTTTTCATTAAAAAGTAATCAAAGATCAGCTCATTTTACAGACATGTGTGAAAAGCAACCGCGACGAACCTGAAGTCATGATACAGCATGTTATCAATCTTCTAGATAAATAGAAATGAAAAACATCAGCTACATCTAAAAAATGAATTTAGAGACTTCCCCTGAATTGTCATTTCAGTAATTTTATCAAACTTTCGATAGGCCTGTGAAATGCAATTTGAGCCTTTATGAGTGAAACAACGTTTTTGAGTATTAACAACGACCACGAATGAGGAAGCATAAAGTCAGAACCCAAGTTCACTCTCCTATAAAATGCTCTCTCAACTAAGATAGAAATTCCATGATGAAAATAATACATCAGAAAAAGCTTGCATAGCTAACTTCTTGCCGGAATTCAAAGTAGGGAGGGAACAACCTTTAATAAGCATCACAGCTTTCCTTCTTTATCTTACGCGGTTCTGATTTTGAAGCACAAAATAGGAGGCAAGTGATAAAAGGGTAGCAGCTTATGAATCTCAAAACTTGGTCAAAGCTTGCTCATACAGGAATATGAATTTTAATTTGACTCTTAATTATTAAATATTAATTTAAAAATTTTGTTTTTTGCATTCCTGATGAGCAAGTTTTTTCTGATTATATAATTACTCAGGATGCCTATTTTCAAAGAAACCATATATCTACAGGTCTATATTATATAATTTATATATATATAAATAGAATTAACAGGGGTGAGCCGTAAAGGGACCCCGATGAATTCTCTGTAGTAAAAAGAAAATATGCTTAGAAGAGTTAGACGGTGCTTATGTTGTACCGTAATTTAGCTTCCCTTCCATTGACTAATTGAGTGATTAGTATCTAATTGTGTGTTCATGACACATGCGTGCAGATTAATTAGCGTGATTTTTCGCTCAAGTCGTTATGCTTATGCGTTTCGTCTCTTTATTTCGGTTAATTATCACGATATGATGGCACATAAGTTGGATATACAACAGCGAATATTCTGTAATTAAGCGATATTATTCTCCAAACAACATCTCTTCCGGTTTGTCGAACTTTTGCAGGAAGAACATGGAAACACTATTAAATGGGGAATACGGTTAAGGACCTTATCGAAAAATGTTGAGGAAACGGGTAGCGTTCTTGGATAAGAAAAGTTCCGGTCGTCCGAAATCAGTGAAAGTTGCTTCGAGTCAACAAATTGTTCGAGATAGGTTGCATGGAACCACCTTGTAATTCAAAGCCGGCGTCTATCTGCTGAGGCTTCAGATTTCGGGCGAAACGTCCCTAAGACGTATCATTAAAGCCACTCGGGTTCAAGATCTGGAGACCAAGATTGCTCCATCAACTATCTCGGAGCAGATTATAGATCGCCATTAGAATTCTGTGAACAATTTGAACAGGCTTTCGCTAATGACGTAGAATAACTTGTGGACCGGACAGGCCACTTGACAAACTCAATGGCCATGGTGAACAGACAAATTGTGTCCTTTTATCCATGAAGAAAATCCTCATCAAGGTATTGAGAAAAGGTGTGAATAGCCCAGGATAGACTGTTTGGGCTGGAATTTTGCCCCTAATGCTGTAATTGGACCTTAATTATTTCCCTGGGACTGATACGGGTGAAACATATCTTCACATGCTGAACTTTTCATTACCGACCACTTACTGAATGTGGATTGCCGACGGGGGCGATAGGTGGTGGCACAAGATGAAGCTCCACCGCAGGTATGCTCGAATTGTAAGAGATCGTACTGAATAGCCGTTTTTCCAGACAGAAGTGAATGGGTCGGAGATGCCCACTGGAATGCCTACTCGTAGGCTCAACCTTTCCTCCCAGCATGGATTTCTCAGTATAGGCATTGCTAGAGATTACGTGTTTAGCGAGTAGGAAGTTGAGTATACGGCTAAGCTGCTCTTTTTAGTTTCAAAAAGGTTTTTTGAAGATCAAAAATGAAAACCCAATCACTGACCATTTACATGTTATTGCTATAAATGATCCAATTAGAATGAATTTCTATGCTCGATTTTGATGCCAAACTGTTGAATAGCCGTGTAGTTTTTATAAAATCTTGCAAAAAAATGCAAACAATTGAAGTTTTTTTTGTCAGATACCTTTAATGATTATTCAAGCATTTATAGACCAATCATATTTAAATGATAAAGATTACTTGAAAGAATAATCATCCTAAAAAAATTTTCTTAATTTTTATTTTTTTATTTTAAATATCAAATCATAGACAAAAAAATTATCATTAAAAGATAAAACTTACATCATTAATAATAATTTTATTTTGATTAAATAGCTTTTCTTCGAATATACAAACCCTATGAAGAATGTGAAATATTATAACATATAACCACTGTACATCAATTGACAGTCGAAAAAGAACCACTAATTACCCACTCGAAGTTGCCCACAAGATCAAAAGAACTGTCGAAGAAATGACCACAATCCATGATATCCACGTGTCGATGAGACACCCGGGTTCCGTGAAAGTGAAACACATTCACATATACAGTATTTGATGATACATATATATAAAATATATATATATATAATATATATATATATATATATAAATCTATATTAAAAATATATTAAATATAATGTATAATATTATAATATCAAATATAAATAACAAATATATATATATATAAAACATAGAAAATATACAAAAAAACTAAATAAATATATATAAAATCAATATATATATATGTATAAAATAATACGAGGAAAAGCTCATACTTTCCAACCGATTTTCCCCCTCTTGAACGAGGGCTACTCATGGAATGATATATAATAAAAATTTAAAGTACCAAAGAAATCTGAATAACATTAAAGCAGAGATTCATCATAGAAATTAATCAGAAACAAGACAGGGACGAAACATAAAAATGAAAATCTGCTCCTGCCTCTCCTCTGTCCTATCTTAGTGGGCACAGGCCAAAAAAAACACAATTTATTAAAATAGGAGCCGCTGAAAACATAGGGGGTGGGGGGGGGGGGGGGGGGGGGGGGTCGTTGGGGGTACTTGGGTGGTAGCACGGAGGGCGACCGGGGGCAGGGTAGTGTTTTGGCGGTGACCGCGTTGGGGCAGTCACTCTGTAGTTAGCATGAGCTATTTGCTGACGGTGAACAGTGAGTCGTTTGCGGTATTAGTCGCCACTTTTGACCGACGTAGATTCGCATTAACAATCCGTTACAACGTAAGAAATATAAATGATGTTCTTTGATAGTCATCCAATTCATGTTTCCACTTGAGATTTCAAAATTTGTTAATTTTTTTGTTGATCATGATATTGATCATGTTTTCCCCGTATATCAAAAATTAGGGCAGCAACGCGGCATACTCGGTTCCTCACACTTAGTGATGGACGTGTATGTGCTGGAACGATTTTCTTGTTCAATTAAATTGAAAAGAGATGGAGGTTGTTTCCATGATCCTAATGAAATTTATATCTCCTGAAAAAAGGATTCCATTAGGCTCAAAGCTGGTACTCGAATGGGCATAATAACTTTGTTATAAATGTCTGGATTATTTTTAATATATAGGTGCTTACAAAAGGAATTATCTTAGTAGTCACTATTTTCTTTTTCGAACTGGGGACGTTTCTTCTCTTAATGCTCGAGAAATTCCATTGTCAATTACGCCTTGAGAATATTTCAATTTTTAGAAGTTGTTTCTTTTAATTCACGCAATTGTTTGCTACGATTTATTTCCAATGAGACAATTTTGATGATCCGCTTTGCCAGGGCGTAAGAAATATTCTTGATAACGTGTCCTCGGGTGATTGGAATGAAAATGAATAAATTTTGTGTATCTGTCTCTTTTCGGTACATGTAGGTTTTCAAAGATCCGTTCTCCTTGTATATAAATTCATCGTAAAAGCTGACACTGCTGGAACTTTGATGTTCTCGTGGAGGTTACTTAAAATGTCATTGAATATCTTTTATATTAACCGAAGATCGCTTATTCCAAATCAAAAAACAGTCATCTATGTAACGTGTCCACCTTTCTTGTATGATATTGGCGACATCGTTGTTGAATAATTCTCCTTGGACTTTTTAACGTATAATTTTGTTTCTAAATATCCCATGACAAGAATGGCGTAAGTGGGTGCTATCTTAGTGCCCACGGCGGTACCCAGATGTTCTGTAAGTACACTTGGTCTTCAAATTGAAAAGAGAATTATTTTCTAATACTAATCGTACCGCAGCCAGAAATAAAGTCTCTTGAAACCTTTTATCAATAAACTCGCTTTTCTCAGATAGGCAGAAACCAATAGAATCTATTCCCAGAGATATAGGAATATTTGTATATAATGACATTCCAACGTCATAAGTGATCCAGAATGAAATCTTGAGTATCATGACCATTTACTTTTAAACTTCTTGATATTCTCTATAAAATCAAAGGAGTCTCTGCAGTAGCTAGGTAAGAGGGGAAATCAAGGCTTCAAAATATCATCAACGAATACGCTGAGATGAAGATGTCGATGGCAAAAGTGCTTGAAATTATTGGTCTGAATTTAAGAGTTTGATTGAGGTGGTTTTGTCGTAATGCAGTTATAATTATCTACATGCATTTTACTGAAGAAATCCTGATGCTTGTGGATTTTCGGCAATCCGTATATATACTCGTATATGGCATTTCACAGTCAAATCGAGTGAGATGCTCTTTTTCATTTTCTGTGAAGCCGCAATCCTTGAAAGTTATCCATCAAACGTTTTTATTTTTACCAAGGTGTTTGTGTAAGACTTTATTTTTCAACAGGGACATACGTTGCTCGTTGTCGGTTAGGTGTTCTGTTAACATTCTTTCACGATAGAATGCATTGCATAATCAAGGATAACAGTCGCACCACCTTTGTCCGCCTTAGTAACATGTACGAATCATTATCTTTTCAAAAGTTTTAGACGATTACGTTCCAGACCTTGACAAATTGAATTTTGGTTGAATAGAATCACTTTTTAAAATGTTAACTTTGTCCATGTTTAAATCGATAAGCGAATCAAGTTTACACTCAGACCCTTTTTGTGGGGTAAACTGAGAATTAGAATTTTTGTATTTCTTCATTTCATGATCTTCATTGTTCTTAAAAAAGTCCTTCAAGACCCGCAGATTTTCGGCAAAATGGATTCACTTCGCCCTCCATTCGCTGCAAATTTTTGTTGGGTTTTGGTACAAATTTGCCTCCACTTGATAATAATGTCTTAGCGTTAGTATCAAAGCATACTGAAGAAAGATAGAATGTAGAGACACCTTCAATGTATTCATTGCTCTATACACATTCAAGAGCAACATTGGCATATGAACTTTACCTAGCATACCTTAAACTAGCATACAACCTTTACCATTAGGACCGAAGACTGATGGACGTTCATATGCCAATGTTGCCAAACCTTTGTCGAAATGATGGTACATGAGACAGATGGTAATGATTTGAATACTCGTTTAAATACGACATGGAACAAATCGGATTCTTTTTATGTAATCAAAGGTGTCTCTACATTCTATCTTTCTTCAGCCCTAATGGCAGACCTTTTCAGAGATATAAAATTCATTAGATCCCATGGAAACAACCTCCTATCGTCTTTTCAATTTATTGAACAAGAACAATCCGTCCAGCAATAGCACACGCCATCACTAAGTGTGAGGAAACCGAGATGCGGGTTGCTGCCACCTAATTTTAGATGAAACGGGAAAACATATCAATATCATGATCAACAAGAAAATTAACAAATTTTGAAAATCAAGTGAGAAACTATGAATTGTCTATCAAAGAACATCATTTATAATCTAACGTTTGTAACGGATAGTAATAATGCGTTCTAACGTCGGTCAAAGTGGCGACTAATTCGCAATCCGCAACCGACCATCACTGTTCACACGCTCAGCAAATGAGCTCATGCCAACTACAGAGTGCTGAATGTCAGCCAGCCATACTGCCCGTCGTGTGCTAAAGACCAAGACCCTATGTAATGCATGGTGGGCCGTAAAGGACCCGATGATAATTTTCTTCAAATTCTTTAAATTCATTATTCTAATTGTTTAATTCAAAAGAAAACGCAGCACGATTGTGTTACAGAATAAAATAAAGTTAATTTCGATAAAAAGAACACAATATAACATTGAATATAACAAAATTAGCAAAAAAGTTAAGCATTAGGAAGTAACCACGCAAACCTTTACGAACTGGTTATGTTCTCTTATTTTCGAAATGACCTTCACTGATACATATGTCAGATCCTCTCACGAAACAGATGAAACCAGATAAAGCAGAACAAAGAAGTTTTGATCAAACCTCTAGAAAGAGATTGAATGATTCCTGTCCCTTATGATTTCTACCCTCCAACGCTATTCGCTAAAGCACTATTCCCCAAGCTGAAGAAATCCATGCTGGAATGGTCCTGAGCTAACGAGGAGGCCATTCAAGTGGGCCTCTCCGACCCATTCATTCTGTCTGGAAAAACGGGCATTCAGACGATCTCTTAACATTCCGAGCATAATGCGGTGGGAGCTCCATCTTGCTGGCCAACCCACCTATCGCGCGTCGAGCAATCCCCATTTTTCCATTAAGTGTCGGGTAATGCAAAAGTCTCAAGCATGTGAAGAATGTTTCATCATCTCACCAGTAAACAGTACCTGGGAAAAAAAATAAGGTCCAATATACAGCATTAGGGCAAATTCCCAGCCCAAACAATCAATCCTGGGCATATTCACACTTTTCTCCAAACATCTTTGATGAGGATTTTTCGTTCATGATAAAAGACACAATTATGTCTGTTCGCATGCCCATTGAGTTTGATAGTGGCCTCGTCGGTCCACAAAAGATTATTCACGTCATTAGCGAAAGGCCTGTTCAAAATGATTCACTAGATTTCTAATCGGCGATCATAATCATGCCACGAGAAAGTTGATGGAGCAATCTTGGTCCTCCAGATCTTGAACCCGAGAGCTTTAATGATACTCTTTAGGGACGTTCGCGAAAATCTGAAGCTTCATCAGATAGAACGCCGGCTTGAATTACAAGAGAATGTTCATGCAGCCACCTATCTCGAACAATGTTTGTTGAACCCTCGAAGCAACATTCACTGATTTCGGACGACCGGAACTTTTCTTATCAAGAACGCTAACCCGATTTCCCACAAATTTTTTCGATAAGGTCCTTAACCGTATTCCCATCTAATAGTTGTTTCCCATGTTTCTTCCTTCCTGAAAAGTTCGACAAACGGAAGAGAATGTTCTTGTTTGTGTAGAATAATATCGCTTAATACAGATATTCGCTGTTGTACATCCACTTATGTGCCATCAATTCGTGATAAATACGAAATAAAGACGAACGCATAAGCAAATACTTGATGCGAAAATCACCTAATTAATCTGCACGCATGTGTCATGAACACATCAGATACTATTCAATCAATTAATCAATGGGACAGGAAGCTAAATTACGGTTACACATACGCACGTCCTAACTCCTTCTAAGCATATTATCTTTTACGACACAGAGAATTCATCCGGTCCTTTACTGCTCACCCTGTATATATATATTTTTTTTCCTTTGAAAATAGGCGATCGTGAGTAATTTATATAAACAGAAAAAAACTTCTCATCAGGAATGCAAATTTTTAATTAATAATTTAATAATTAAGTGTCAATTTAAAATTCATATTCCTGATGAGCAAGGCTTTGACCAAAGTTTGATATTCACAACATTGGGGAGCTCCCTTTTATCACTTGCCTCCATGTGCTCAAAATCAGACCTCGAGAAAGAAGTAAAGCTTATGCTTATTAAGTTGTTCCCTCCCTCTTTGAATTCCGCAAGAAGTTAGCTATGCAATGCTTTTTTCTTATGTATTATTTTCATCAGGAATTTCTATTCTTAGTTGGAGCATTTTATAGGAGATGAACTGGGTCTGACTAAATGCTCAAATCCCATTCGTGGTGTTAATAACCAAAACGTTGTTTCACCCTAAAGGCAAATTGCATTTCACAGGACATATCGAAAGTTTGATAAAATTATGAAGGACAATTCAGGAAGTCCTAAATTCGTTTTTCAGATGTAGCTGATGTTTTTTCATTCATTTATCAAGAAGATTTGAAACTATTCTGTATCAAAGACTTTCAGGTCCGTCTCGTTGGCTTTTCACACAATGTCTGTAAATGAGCTGATCTTTTGATTACTTTTAAATGAAACGACATTGATCTGGATTGGAAATGTAACTTTATTGAAAAATTAGTTTTTTCGAAATTCTATTACCTTTTCAAAAACATCGCAGCCTTTATCGTATCAAATGTATCGTAGGGATCATGTTAGTATTTCCGCCAATAAGACTGATTCTCATTTCATTTTGGTGTGTATGATGTGTTAAACAATCGTTGCTTTTCTTTCCAGACCTTTTCTATCCATTCTCGATGAATATAATTGGGACACCAGAAAATATTGTGTGTTAACCATCCAGATACAGGACAAGCGAGATATTCTATATCAAATACAATATCAAATTATTTCATCTTTTTCTAATAGCTGGCCTTTAAAAATTTCCAAGACAATATTATTATTCTATACTAGTGATGGGAAAGATTCGATTTATCGCGAGATTCTGAATATTATGATTTTCATTGTACTAGAAGTTTACAGTTTTAACTAGCTTACATTATTTCTCATTTCTAGACCCCTTTTTTCATTTCAATGTATTATATAATTTCATAAAATACCCAAAGCAATGTGACCAGAATCAAAAAAAAAATCAGTACCGGAAACATCAGACGACAGAAAAAGGTCGCAAATACAGGTCATGAAGAGGAGTCTTGATCATCTACGTACTTATAAGATTCTACTGCAATTCTGCCATCATAGAAGTAATTTCAAGCGTTACATCATGTTACAATTGAGCATGTACCTATGAAGCATATTATCAATATTTTGAATTCACCGTTTTTGATTCTTTTGGTCTTCAATCAGTCATAGTTTATCAAACATGGCTTGTAGGAGGTGTTGGTAGCCAATTTTGCCGTTTCTTCTTATCATCCCTGATGTAAGCATAATTATGCATCAAATTAAAATTAATCTGATAGACTTATAACGTTTTGCAAAACATTAGCAATCTAATAGAGGAGATTAATACCCCTCAGACTTGAACAATTTTGAAGCACAAAGAATTCTGTGACATGCGGTTCAGCTTACAAGGGTCACAGCGCGGAATGTCCCAGGTTAGCTTAAAACTTCTAGAATTGGAAACTACTAGTAATCTTTGTGATTATCAAACGCAATGGTCATAGCCAGATAGAACAAACACAGAAAAGTCCGTTGTGCAGCCATTCCAGATATTTTTAGGCTACATTTACTTCGATAAATTGCAAGTCGCATTGGAACGAGCGCTCTGTAAGGAACAAGCTCAAAGATCTGCTGCTGCCCCGGAATTTTTGTGCTTTTTAGTTCAAGTCTGAGTACATCTTTTCTATTCTATGCCATGGCAAACTGGTACTATACAATCCTCATAATTAAAGAAAATCTGCAAGTGCAATGCTACCGGTCTTATGTTCATAGTGCGCATGTATAAATGCAAAACAGGCATTAATACGCATTCTATCAATGTATTAAAATGATTTCATTGCGGAGATATAGCCCATAAAATCATAGGAATCTACTATGTTTGACTGCCTTGACAAAAATATAGGCCTATAATATCCGCATAGTTGGTTGTACCTGGCCTATGCGAAAACGTGGTTAATGGCTAATTGTGGAAGCTCCCATAGAGATTCCATACGGGAACTCTGTCTAAGCTATAAAATGATCTCAAGAACGAGCGCCAGCGCATTGCAATTATTCTCAAACGATAAAAAGTGAATAGTAACATTTTACACATCATCAAGTAAATTTCACTGAGAAGTCATAAATAAAAAAATCGACTGATTGATTGTCAGGGTTTCAATTGTCGTCCAGGGTAAGTCCAGACTAGGGGCAATCATAGTAACTTCATTTACTATGAAAAATGAAAGATGTTGGAATGTAAATTGAAAAATCAAAGTATGTCAGATGTAGCCTACAAGCTTGCACATGTGACTTCTTAAAAATATCGAAGTTTGACACACCAATCTTCAGAATACCTTCAATGCTATACTGTTTTGACTATCTGTTCTCAATGTTATCTGTCTTTTAGATAAGGCACTCGGTCAACTCGTTGTTTCTAGATTATTAGTTTTCCATGCTGAACGTTGATTCATCCTTTTTCATGCTTAATTATCAATTTTATTAGCAAGATTTTATGCCAACATTCTCAACATCAATTACAACTCCTGAACATCAGTATTTGAAATTGAATTCATCAGAGGGCAATTTTGGGGGGGTTTTTTCAAAACATAAAGAGAGTAAACATCACGAAATAATGTGTTCAACTTTGAAAGATTTGGAGGCTATATCAAGACTGCGGTGTACTTTCTTGGTAATGTGCAATCTTTGTACACATAATTCCACATCATAATTTCTGTCGCATTTCAGGTGCATCACTCTTGCTATGAGGATAATAACCTGTGAGGAAGACTAATAAACTTCATTCCACTACAGAATCGACACTCTTTATCGCTCTTGGATAATTATTGCAAACGTAGCGAATTCATGGTGTGAACCATTTATTTGTAGCAATTGTAAGCCTACAGCTGAACATTTGATTCACTTCGAAAGATTGATTAAAAGTTCCAAGTTGCAATTATATTCATAGGAATTATTTTCAAAATCTTCTCCATATATTTTCGGCTATCAAAATCATAGCCAATTCTCAGGGGACTATGAGAGACCATGAGAATGACTAATAGTTTTGATACCCGAAACTTATTGAGAGGGTTTGGCAATTAAATTTAAGAATGTAATTGTAAGCACTTGGCTTTAACAACACTTTCTTGACATTTATAGTGCACACCAAGGCACATTCTCAGAGAATTGATTCATTGATAATTTTTCCGTGAATTTGGATGGTAATGCACATGTTGGTTACTTTCAATTTTCATGGCAATGTCCTGCAAAGAATTTTTACATTAATCTCATTTCTAGGGAATTCGTTTCTCATTTGGCTTTCATTTCATTGATTCGAACGCCTCACGAAGGTCAGTTGCTGTTGCTGAGAGGTCGAACGAGGATGCAAGTTTTTGAAGGATAAATAAGATGGATAATATCATTATGGCTCTTAATACTGCTTCTTCGGATTCCCCCAAAGTGTAGAGAGGCACATTCTGGAGCTCTCTTTGTTCAGCGGCGAAATCCACATATGGTTCCATTTCCTCAAATTTCCTTGATATTGTTTGGGAAGCGATTACAGTATTATCTGCGACTTTTCCCCTACATTATTGCCATTTATACATTTGCAATTCAAATGGCTGAATAAATATTAGGGCATCGTCTAGCTTGAACAGGAAAATTGATGGAAAGATTACAAGCGATGTAGCTTACTAAATTTGACAGTTATTCGCCATATTGTACACTTTCTGTGTAAAATGTGAAAAGCTAACAAGTCCAGGTGTTACATATCTAGGAGTCATAGGGGGAATTGTACATAGAAGTCCTATGGAATTATATATGCAAGCATGCATAGAAAACTGACAGCAATGAAGTATGTAATACAATAGAAGATCATTGAAATTCTGCAAGAATATCGTGGAATAAAAATCAATAGATATAATAGATGTAAAATAGTAGATAATACAATTTAGATTATGCGAGCAATATTTTCTTCGCGTTATGGACAACCATTGACCGAAAAACATAAGGTTACTTTTTACCTGTGTAAAATTGTGGCTTTATAATCACAGAATAACCTGAAGTTTGATATTTTCAGGACTTTATTAAGGTATTCGTGCTCTTACTTAGTATTTCAGAACAGTCACAAGGAACTCAATGTCATGAATTTTTATTTTACCAAAAAATCATCAAATGTCTATCGATTGTTGATGGGGTTCGTGATCATGAATGCAATCCTGTTTTTTATCAATAAAAATAATAATTCAGACATGTTTTGAATGTTAGGTACACTGGCTGTCTGTCTTGCGTTCAACCGTTTTTAAACTCAAGTAAAACACGAAAGCTTTGTGCAATGTAAGTCAGCGACACGTTTATATGATGTTATTTTTTACATTGTTTTACATGTGCATAGATTATTTTTGCAAATGCTGATCCAATATCAAAAACTACTTCATCATAGAGGAACCATTTATGAAATATCAGTAATATTCCTTGTTGAAAACAAATAAATTTAGACTTCGAAAAGTGTAAGTCAGCGACGATAAATAACGTCGCAGACTTAGATGTTCAATTTTCCGTTGGACATGGCGAGATGTGATGGACTAAGTGATTCTCAAAATCTTCGGTGACGGCGCAACCAAGGCCACTTCAAGAATCGCTATATGCTCAGAATGGTGTCTGATATTAGCGGCTAAATGAATGTGACAACTAGTTGGTCATTATTTCGCAAGTTCTAGTCCAACAGGCAAAGGTGGTGGTGGATGCAATTGTTTCGGGAAGCTGAAGAGCTCATGTCCGACGATAGGTCCCCTCGAGAATGGACGTCTGACAGGTCGTGTGCAGGTGAGTTGTATGCTGAGGATTGTCATAAGCAACTCGAAACAAGTCGGTGGTTAACGTGATTTCATACAAGAAAAATGATGTCACTGAGGCAATGAAGACATACACGAATGATTGGGAATTTGTTCCCAATGCAGGTCAAGGACATTTCCAAAACATTTTGTACAAGACAATTGATTGTAGGAAACATAAAAGCAAACATCTAACGTTTCGTACGGAGAGAAGACCATCAGTTTAGTAAAGAGATAGCAGCTTTCAATTTCCTATTCGTATTAACTTTGTTATTATAGTTTCCTGAATTCAAATGAATACTTCTTATTCTTTAAGTTCACAGGAACTTGAGTTTGGTGTTCAGAGCTGATACAGAAAACAATATTAGACAGAAACAAAACTCACATTAATGGATTTTGGAGAAACTTAAAATGATAGATTATTTTTTTCTGTAAGTCAGCCACGATACAAAATAAATCTACCAAAATTATCATCTACTACATAGCTATAAAATTTCGACCATTCAAATGATAACTATGATATGAACATGATATAATCCCTACAAAAAAATTAACATTCATAGTCACTGCAATTCGCTTTTTTTGCAGGAATTCCGCTCAATGTACATGATAGAAACAAGCTATAAAAATCGTTTTGTGCGCGTAAGTCCTAGCCGACGTTACGAAATGTCAACACAAAAGTTTGTTGATGCATCTCAGATGTAATTTTTTGATTCCAAGCAAAAGATGCACGTATAGAATACAATTTTAGATGCTTATCACCTGCCTTATTAATCTTTGGACTCAGTAATACAAAATTGTGGGCAACAAAATTAAAAGTCAGTGAAAGTGTAAGTTCAGCGACGCAAAGACTGCAGTCTCTACCAGACAGAAAATCCCCCGCATATGCAAATATATGCAAAATTGAGAGTAGGATGGAAATTTTCATAAACTAAACTAATAACTAGCTTTAAACTACCAGTAGACCTAAAACTATACTAACTAGTAACTAAATAGAATAACTAACTAATAACTAAAAACAACTACTCTACACTAAACTAAATAAAAACTAAACTACTATAATATAAACATAACTAAAATAATAACTCAACTATCGCAACAAACTTAATTAACTAACCTAAAATAATAAAATAACTCTACTAAACTAACCCAAAAACTAAACTAAATATAAAACTTAATAACTACACTATAATAAAATAAAACTATCAAACTATATTAAAATACACAACTAAACCTCTAAACTAAACCTACTAACTAACTATAACTATAACTCACTATAATAATATAAAAACAAACTACCAAAAAAACTACTAACGATACAACAACTAATAACCTAAACCTACACTATTCTATAAAACAATATAAAACAAACTATAAAAACACTAGAAACTAATAACACTACAACCTAAACTACTATACACTACTACTAAAACTAAAACTATAATTAAACTACTACAAAAAACTAATATATAACATACTAACTCAACAACTAAACCTTAACAAACTATAAAAAAAGACTATACCTAAATAATCTTTCCTTTGTTCTATTTCGTGTAATTTAATATTACTATCAAAAATCTTAGGAAAAGGATAGGGTGAAGAGAAATATACAAAAACAGGATATAACACAAGATTAAATATGCAGACTTAGTTGTGTGTTTTGTCTTGCAGATGGATGACCTATTTCTTGTCTCACGTGACATGTTACATTTACTTTTCAAAAGTTAGTCCTTTGAAATTAGATTCATTAATCCACCAGTCATAAGATAATCACACCGGTACCAGCAAAAAAACTTTTTTTTCTCAAATTGTTGCACTTTAGTACACAGTATCAGACAGAATTAGACAGTTCATTAGACTCTAATTTAGATTTACAGATAGTTCCTTTATATTTTTAGGCTGACGTTTATCTACAAAGAAATTGTTTTGTTCAAAATACCATTTAGTTGAGGATTCATTAAAAAGAAGGGAATTTATATGATTAAAAGCTGGAGTAACATCTGCATCGTCTGGATTATGCATGTGAACAAAAGCCAATTTAGTATTGAATTCGTCGGTAGGCCGTATTATTTCTTATTTTTGTTATGTTGTTTTAACAAAAAAGCACTACTCATAGATAAAGATCTTCTTTAAACCATCTTCAATCAAGATTAACCCATTTGGCGTCATGCGTTAGCGTTTTCGTTACAGCACGCTTTTCGGAATCTGCTGTCTTCTCCAGCTGGCGACATATTGATATAATATTTTGATTGCCATTCATGATTCATCATATATTTTTACGCAAAACTATCGCCAATTCAGAAAATTAGCACTTTTTTGGTGATTAAATTTGATCACGAAATTAGACAAATACTGGGCATAAAATCTGCTTCTATACTGGAAGATCACACTGGATGAACGTGCACATGTTAATTTTTTACTATCCATGTGATTTGCGTAATCTCATTATTCATAAATACGGAAATAGCAATCAATTACTCATCAGATTTTTATTTCATGACATGGCATGGTCAAATTTTTTGTAACCGTAACGTTTTAGTTACACTGGCGTATTATGATATACAAAATGCTCAAGAAAAACAAGACATACAGTGTAAATGGAAGTTAAAGAACAGGTGATGTAAGTACTGTCAATTTTATTCAAAACTAATGTTTGTTGAATACTGAATACAATCGACAATTGCATTGGAAATATTGCATTCTAAGTGTCTTATCTAGTGTGTGTAATGCTTGTTAGCTATTTTTAGCCTATGGCTTTCCTCATCACAAAACCAATCAAAGTTCGATTGCCATAGCACGTTTCTATCAACATATATACTTGTCAGGCTTATGTACGAATGAGCGTCAAAGAGCGATCAAATATCAAGCATTTCCACTCATAGCGTAATCATAAACATTGCAGGGTGCCAGTTCGATCCTGAGCATAGAATACAAAGATGTCCTCCGACTCGAAAAAACTTCAATGCAAAACTTCATTGGCCGTAGACGGTGCGTATCGTCCTACTAGGGCACGCCAGCAGCTCGAGATGGCCCAAACTGGTTTAAAAGATCTATAAAGGCTAAACTTGATGTATATCAACCTGAGATGTAGCTATCTGAAAGGACAATACCCAAGCTGTTGCTTACTATGTAGTTGACTGAAGCATGCAGTAAGCCTAATGCCGACGATGACGGCATATGACTGTTGCTCCACAAGCCTCCAGAAGTGAGTACTTCATCAGAGTTCTGAGGATGATGAGTTTCAAGATGAGTATATGCATCTCAGAGCATTGTGTCACATCAAGCGATGTCTCAGAGGTTAGTGACATCGTAGGCAGTGTGAAATTGCAACGAAATATTATGTTTTGAATGATCATTTCAGTTATCCGCAGAAAAAGCAGTTAATAAAATGGCAAATATCGGTGTGTTCTCATTTTCGCAAATAAGATAAACATTCTCTGGATGCATTTCAGGGCAAGGAATCTTTAGGAGATGCGCTTTGATGCGCATGCTGATGGTCTTTATCGATCATCTTAGTGGCAGAAACCAGTGACTACCGGGGACAAAAGAATTGTTTAGGCCTACATAATGCTGAAACCAATCTCAATGCGTGTTCATTTCTTAGTTGTTCTTCATTGATGTGGACATTGTGGAATTACCGAGGCGTCATCGAACTCTAACTTGACTTTGGAGTCCGACGCAGTAAAGAGAATAAATTTCTCGACAGGAATCTCGAAATATATAACCCATATAAACTTATTTTCATTTGAAACGATAACGATTTCACGCGGCAAGCAGCAACGACGAAGTAGCATAATGCAGGCCTTTGATTAATATTTGCTAATTCACAGTTTCGACAAATACCTCTGAAATGTGATGGAGAGCTTTTATGATGACACGCATTACTTCGGCATGTATTGTTGGAGTAATTCATAGGCTATACTTGAAAAAAACATGCTTTTGTATATTTTGACATCATATAAAGCCATCGTAACGAAAAAGCTACGGCTTTAATTTCTATGAAATTGTTATTGTAAAGTGCACTGGTCATCATGTATTATTCTTAATTATAACATTCTGAAATACTTACCACCATTTTTATATTCAAATTTTGTCGATATCTATATAGGCGGCCATTAAATGGGTTAAAAAAAGTTATCTTTGATCGTGAAGAATTCTTAATTCACTTCTATAATCTGAATTAAGAATATTTTACGATCAAGGGACATCCTTTTAATTTGATTGCCTAAAGGCGTTTGAATTTATCATCATTTAGGATGGTGCCAGGATTCGTCTGGCCAAATTATATGGAATTGCACGCTTGATATGACGTGGATGACAAGATTCGAAGCGCAAGTATTTGATGGTTGTCTGCAGATTTCTCATAACTGCATGATCAGCAATGAACATGGTTTTCTTCTTCAGATGATTAAAATATCAGAAAAAATGCAATTTTGCAATCACTAACTTCCATAGTAAAATTTAAACTGTTTTGATCCAAATTTATTCAATAAGTCTTTGATGTGTCCAACCGATCAGGATCTCATAATCCCAAATTACGAAGGCAATCATCAAGAGATTCCTTCGCCATGTTTTTGATGATGGAATTCGTGCAATTTCTTCACCCCACGTAAGTTTCATGAAGATTTCTCTTAATTTGACTTCCAAATATCTCTAGGGTTAATGTTTGCGTACCTGTGGGATGTTACCTTTGTTCCCATAGCAGTACCTTTTATCTGTTTATAATTATGGTTCGCGAATGAAAAAGTATATACAAGTGAAAAATATAGTTTCTAACCTTCGATTATAAACTCTTGATTAATGCCGTCCATCAAATTAACTGTTGGATAGCGTTTGTAACCAGCATTGAATAGCTTGTAAGCCGATATTATTAGGTACCTCCGACAATAGGTCTGAATTTTAAGTCATCTGGAGAATATGGGCAGAACAACGGTAGGATGAATTTTGTTTGTTAACAGCTAGCTGCTTTTGTAAATAGTAGACCTTATTTTTGGTATTCCAGTAGAATAGAACATTGCTGGTTTTGCCTTCAAAAATTTACCAAATAAGCCATTCCCTTTTTAGTCAAATTTATAGCTAGTTGGCTTGAGACTAATTTTCTAATGGATTTCATGATTTTGGAGGTCCTCAAATTCTGAAATATTTTCATAAAATGAACTATCATTAGGCATGTCAAAGATGATACACATTTCGTAAAAAACCATGTCCAAAATTACCACAGCTCCATCCTTTAACAGTTTGTAAACATGAGATTGATGACCTTACCTATAAGCGCGTACAAAGCTTTATTGACCACTAACATGGTAAAAAGTAAGATATGACCATCAAGCTCTTATTATGCGCTGCATGCATGTGACAATAGCATGTGATGACAATGGCATGTGATTCTTCTATGTGGCCTCAGCCATGGAGCTTCTAGATATAGTATAGTGACTGTCTGGACGCGAAACAAGACTTGCCAGAGAGGGGAAATTCCCGGACTAATGAAGGCCGATGTTTCAGCTGAGATTAATTAAATGGTGATATTGGCAGGTATCAACCAAGGCGTAATTGTAGAGTACTTGAGAGCTGGCAAGCTGACAAGGACACGAACCATATGTATGCGGCGCTACGTGTTTCGTGTGTGTGTGTGTGCGTTGTCAATGTTAAGACTATTGTTCGATAGACAACTGACTCATTGCTATGATCGATTATTCGCTATTATACCAGCGTCATGGGAGTTTCGGGTGATATTCAGTCGTTGAGTCGAACCTTGGCAAGCGTTGCCGAGTGTCACATTCTGACTTGTGGAACTCCTCAAGCTGTCATGCCCTACAAATGCTGTGTCCCGAAATGCTTAACTGGATATGCATCAAGTACTTCAGTAAATGCTCTCTGTGTCTATCCATCAGTTTCCAAATGATGACGCTTCTTTAAAGGTTGAGTGGCTACGTCGAATCGCCTCGCAAGGATTTTATTCCATCGAAGTTTAGCCGTGTCTGCTCCTTGCATTTTCGTGACTTCGACTTTGTTACGAAAGATGTGATTCGAAAACAAGCAGGAAGGCTGCTCGGGGCGAAAGGGTGAAACGGACCCTTCGAGCGAGAAGAATAGTGTTCCAACATTTTCCCGAATGTCTACCATCCTACCCTTTCAAAGCAAGCGGTCAATTCTAGAGCATCGACATCATCGGCAGAAGAACGTCATGAGAAAGAATTCATGCGCTATGATAGCCAAGTTCAACACAGCACTAGATGGATGATAGCATTCGAGACTTCCAATCAATTGAAGGTAACATAACTTCGTACAAATTCCATCTGGATTTCATATGATTCGCTAATGACGACTCATCACTGGCATTCATCAAAGTGGATTTTTTCTACTCATCTCGAGGATTTTATTGTTCGTTGCTGATTAACGAAGATTTGACTTTTTCTTCTTTTTTTGGCGACAAAATTATTCCCGGCTCACGATTTTTCTCATATTGTACTAAGATCAATTTGGTGACATTTTCTCAGCTTGTAGTTAAATGCTCTTGCGTCCTTTGCTGATACTGATTTACATGAAGAAAGAAGTGAACTTATTTCTAAACCGCAGAGTTAATTCCATGAAAATTCGAGCTTTGAAGTTATCGAATGGTGTCATAGAGGAAAGTAAGACTGTTATTTCTAATTGAAAAAATGAAAGTTTTGCAATGAACATCCAAAGACGGACAAGGCGTTCACTCTGCCTCGTTGAATGCAACGGCAATGTTATGGAATGCGCTACAAGTGTGCTACTGGGTATCGACGAATGTCGTAGCGATGGCCTTTCCTAACCCTTCCATCAGTGGGTCATCTCCAAACGTTGTCCAGTCCGATACAATGTGACTGGGAGGAGCAGCTGCTGCGTCTGATTACTTGAGAAGAAGATTGCACAACCTCGGCGATATGGTGAAATTGGTATTCCAAATGATCGACGAAGATCTATCACAGCCAAACGAATTGAAATTTGTTAGAGGAAGAGTTCTTGGGTTTGGCTGATGGGTTAGTCCAGATTCCACAGTGCTGTGCTTTATGGTAGAAATCTCTACGTAGTAAAGTACAAAGATATAGTTTGCGATGTATCGAATGCACGCCTGACAAAGCTTCAAGTGTTTGAAGAGTTATTTTGTGAAGTGATGACTTTGATTACAGAACTCGGGCTTACGGTGATGGCGGGTGTCACTTGACAAATTGCCTGCGCCAAATCGGCTCCTTTTACTGTCCCAATGAATTGTGGCAAACGGAAATTTACAAACAAGCATTCCTCCACCCAATATATCACTGATCTTCGATTGTTTTTTTTGCTATTCGATTAATCGCATAACATCCAAAAACGTGTACAAATAACTTTCAACCATAAACAGAAATGTTCAGTGCCGGAGTTTCGGATCTCCTGATACGACAATTCATCCCGACTTCAATCATGTTATCGATCTTTACAATGTAGAGCGGACTCTTCGTCCATTGAAGATAGCACATCAGTTGAAACCAAAAGTTCTCAACCCGACATCGATTCAGCGAACGAGCATGAAGCTTTCTCTAAGCGTCTTTCATGAACGTACTCATTCGTGCAATGCAATATTGTACAGAGCAACACCAAAAGCCATGGTGGTGATACGGCAGCATTTCTCCAGTTGATACTGAAAGCATGGAATATACTAAAAGTCAAATCGCCCAGCAAAGGTTTATCACAGAACGAAAAACTATTGCGATGTAGACAGCTCTGATGAGGACCAACTGATTGAAAAAATCCAGTTTCTTAAAGATGTTAGTGAAATTGGCTTCTGTGCTGGAGCATTCCAAAAGCTCCGGGACTTTCGAGAAACTTTTTTGGGCCTTCCAGCATACAGCCAAGCGTCTCCTCCGAGTTATCGAGTTTCTATTTTGACATTTTATTGAATAGTCCTTTAGGACAGTTGCTATCCGATCCTATTGAAAAAACGCTTTGGATTATATGGGCAATTATCAGGTGCAAAATTACTTTTTGTTCAGTTCGCCAAGTCTTAGAAAAAAGAAAGAAAATACGTCTTACATGCTTTACTGGAATTTTCTAATTTATTGTTCGAACGAAATTTTAGAATAATTCTGAAAACGGGACGAATTCGATTCAATGCATGGCTATTCAAAATGATGGTCAGTGATCTAACGTGGTGTTTATAGAAGATAATTCCTGTCTTCGATAAGTCGACTCTGCCAGATCTGAATGTAATATTTTATGTTCTGATATGTATCGCGCTCGATGATTAATCGACAGAAGTGCTTCCCATTTTGCATATGCAATTTGCACAGCGACGTCTATCCCTTTCTCTTGGCGTTGAGTGGTAGGGAGGACTTTGAAAATATTTTTTTCCGCTGGGATAAACGACGTGGGGAATTTTATTATCCATCCGAATTTGTTTTCCATGAATCTCGATTGTTTGTTATTCACTTTTTGAAAAATTGAGTTGTACTACGCTACGTAATCGCTTCTGCGCTTGAATAATTGTCGTATGGTTTTTACAAGCTAGTTTTGTTGAAAATATCGAATGACTTCGTTACTGCAATCTCTTTTGAATGTTGATTTGATCTGTTGATTCATTCAGGCATCTCAGTTGATAAAGTCGTTATCAACACAATTTTTTCAATTGCGTATGGTAGGATGACGGGTAAAAAAGATAACAAAGATGTAATGAGGATCTCAGAAGAGACCTGCACCGTCTTCAAAAACTGCGTCACACAGAAAAATTAAGAAATACTGTGGGGGGGGCAGTAGATGAACTGACTTTCTTATGAATAAGACTCATTAGTACTCATTTTTTGAAATCTTACTGTACTGCGAGCATATTGTAATCGTACTGTGGCGTCAACACTACACTTTCTGCTTCCCACGTTGCTTTGAAATTTTGTCTCTTTTTTCCTCTATTAACGAGGAAAACAGTAAATGCATAAATTCGATGAATAAATCAATACTATCAATTGTTGGATCTCAGACTTATTTGGTGGGTTCTTTTGGAAGTGTGGGGAATTCCAGTTTCGCATCCAGAGCCACTATTATATCTCGAAGTCATTGCCTCAGCAACATAGTAACTATTCTGCCTCAGCCAATATGTTTTATTATAAAATACATGTTTGTTCATGCCGCAGTGTTCTCTGACTTGTTTTAGAGCTTTCTTTAGCATAAATAGTACACAGATTTTTCAGTCAGCACAGATGCTGCGAATAATCTTTACCCTCGGTGTCATAAATTGAAAAACTATGATGGTTAGCCCCATCACACTTCAAACAAAGCAAAAGTTGGATTTTCTATGGACATTGTGACATATAGAAGTGTGATGCTGCTTTTTAGAGTTTCAGTTTATCACGTGACAAGTAATGCTAAAAAGCGGAATTCTTCTCATGCAAGCTGTCGACACAGAGGGGATGTCATGTAAAGATTGAAACAAGACTTTATCAACTCGTATGTGACGCACATGCGGTTAGGGACTTATAAATCTTAACAATTGTTGGAAATTTGTTACAACTCCCAATCTATAGCTCTGCTTCTGTGCGGTCGCCAGGTTGTCAACACAAGCGCCGATTTTTTGAGCTCTATCTTCCAGTCGTCTTGCACGTGAATTCTCATTTCTTCTTCAATTTGACTTCCCCACAAACATCAATTGTATTGGGGACAAGTGTGGACGATATCCAATCCATATTCATTAGAGTTGTAATGATGCATTTTGGTCTTTCTTTCTGACTGTTTTTAGCTTATATGATGGAAGCATTTCATCTCGTAGGTCAATCGTTAATCGTGATCTGGTAGTGAGTCGGTACAATATCTATTCAACCAAGCCCTTATTGTTTAGCCATAGACTTCTAAAATTTCTCTGGACAGATAGAGTTGAAATTGGCACCTCTATCCATGATCCAGGCCAGAAATCCTAAGTTAGACTGCCTAACAATAGACTGTCATTAAGCATTGTAATTATTTGTCCCACGACAATGTGTCAAGCACAGTATGAATATTTTTGAACATTTAGGAGTTAGGATGCTTGAGCTATCTGCTTATTTCGTTAAACTCACGTGCTACACCTCCGCCTTATTTGCTTGTTTTGCTAATTTTTTTCTCCACAACTTTCTCAGAACTGAGGTATCTGAAATTTATGAACAAACTCTCTTGCACATGCTTGTTGAAAAATTTCATTGAAATTTCGGAAACTTTTGAAATCGTATGCGCAACGAGATTTTGCGTGTAAGTAATCGGAAGAAACATCAAGAGTCATCAAATATTCATCGATATTCTGAGCACTGCCCTTTCATTTTTTAAATCAAGAGACTATTTTCTTAGACAACTATTCAGTTTGATCTCATAGGATACCCTCCAGAAAAGATGCATAGTTGAAAGAAGCATAAATTGCGTTTGGTACTCGCTGTGAGCTGTATACACTTCATCTTAATTCTTTGGTTGACTGCATGAATATTTTTATCATCAAACATTTCCAGACCTGAATTCGGAAACTTCAATCTAGAAAAATTGTTTTCACTTTTCCATTGTGTCCCATTCTCTGTTAAGGTGATCCGCATGGAGATGAAATAATTTGTCACTCATGACCACATTTCATCCAAAACTCTTCTGCAAGATAATCCGACTGTGCTTTTCCGAGCATTGGTCATTGATCTCAGAAGAGTCTCCATAAAAAGCGTCGGATCGCTCCATATCTGTTCAGACTCCTCAGAGACAGAAGTGGCTTGTTTCGTGGGTTGGGAATCCATCATCATTGTTTTCATGAAAATAAATGCAAAGAAGGATCTCCGTATAGTTTTTTAAAAACTTTCTTTCATGATCCCCTTTTTGTTCCCTTTTTTGTTGATTTCAGGACATTCATAGTGTGGGGTTTCGGTGGCGTCTCCTTTCCTCTACGAAACTGTCCCCTACAATGGTCAATGCTCTACGGGTGGATCTTCACGATCTGTTGACTTCGATTTCACCAGCATAACTTTTTCTATTCTTTTACAGCACTTTCCCAACACTCTTTTCAGTGTTAGATAATTTGAATCCGATCTTCCGAATTTTCTATTTAAACTGGTTGGTCATCTATAGTTAAGCAAAAAAAAAAAAAATATCAGATTGACAGCTTTGGGTGATATGATTTACTTGTTTGTTTATTACTTTGTGGGAAAGGATTTCTCTCTGTGACAGATGCGAACATTCGCAGATTTTTCGACAGTCAATGATGCGACAACACTTTTTTGAAGGGAAGACTTTTAACTCATGACCGCCACATTCAAACCCCATAAATGTTTTTGAGATATCACACACAAACCAGATTGAATGGCTTCCTTGTAGATTTTATAAGAAGAAATAAATATCGTCATTATAAAATGATATTCGATACAATCTCTCCAAAATAAATATTATAATTAATAAAAAATATATAAAAATAAAATCTTCCGAATGTGTTTCCATTGCCCAGAACACCCATGCACTTGTTTGTTTGTTTTTTTTGAAAACGTAGCCATACCAGATCGCGGGTTTGAGAGTTGTTTGGAAAAGGGGGAAGAAGCATCCAGACACGAATTAAGGGATTTTGATGGCAACTGTCCTTTAGATCACATTTTCCATTTTTTTCAATTTTTCTTCTTTGCTTGCGATAATTATCTATGTTCCATTCGAGGGTGGCATTGAAGTCAGATTGAATGAAGGGTTGTTAGTGGCGGGGAATGTTGAAGGCTGCACAAACACGGAAAAATAAATTAACTGCTAAAAATTTGCACAGTGGTAGAAGAAAGCGATTTATCAGTACAATAGATGTTTAGTTGGGATATAATACTTTCTACTAACCCGATCCAGCTACAAATTCAATTTCTACGCCCCCCCCCACCCCCCCCCCCCCCCCCCCCCCCCCCCCCCGCCCCCCCCTCCACCCCCGCAAAAATTCCGGTTTTATACAGAGAGAAAGAAATGCATTGATGTGTATATTGCTATTACATTTCGGTTAGGGACAACGAGGCAGAAGCGGTATTTATTATTTGTTCGGTATTTTTGCAATTGGAATGGATAGCCACATGAAGACTCATTTCAAATAGTCCCAATTTATCACTTCGATTTAGTTGCAAAATTCGATTTTTTGAAGCACAACTGTTGGTTGGGCTCATCATGTAGAAAGTGATGTTCAAATTTTGCTCACCAACTTCGTCCAGAGAAATGTAGAAGTCCAATGGGTTTAGCACCGACAAATTATTTCAGCTGGGCTTTTGCATAGAAATTTACTTTTTGCTTTACATAAGTACTAGAATTAGATTGCATAATAAAAGATAGAAATAAATAAAATAGAATACATGTTTTATTGACAGTGGACTTCAGCTGTTAAGTCAGACAACCGATCTTGTTAAATGTTGCTAGATCCTTTAGAAAGAACCTCATTACTGAGATCCGTGTTGTACCTATAATAAATGCAGTGAATATTAGTCATGTGATGATGATAGTCTGGTTGTTTTTTCTGCAACAAAAGCATCGGTTGTCATGTGGCCCCGTTTTTATTATTTTCTAAGAGCAATTCACCTAAGCCAGGGCTATCCAAGGAAATAAAGGGCCCCCCCCCGCCCCCCTCCCCCCCCCCCCCCCCGAGGGCTGTTGTTTAGCATTATTCAACTTTTTTTTTTCACTATCCCTCCGTATTTAAATTAGACGCATCGTAAAAATAAATGTCAAAATTATCCTGATAATTAGCATGGAAGCATGTGACGACCCCCCGGAAGGCAAAAAAGCATTTTGGATATATGATAGACTTCCAAATTTAATGAGGAATTTTTAATTCATCCAAAGAAACATGTTCTGGCAAGAACACTCCTCCCCAGCCCCCCCCCCCCTCCACCCTCTCCACAGGTTACAGGTTACTTACAAATTAATCGGATGAAATGTGTCTGCATTTTGGAGAAACCAGCTTCTTCGTGACAATTTCAATGATGTTAGGGGGTAACTGAAGAGCCACACAAGCCTCAAATGATGCTGATTCAGATCAGAACCAGACAGAAAGCCTTTTGCTTCTCCACTCTCTCTCTCTAGATTTGATCTGAGTTCATTGCGGAAAATACTGGACTCACAACAAAATAAAAAAAAACAAAATCAAAAAAAACAAAAAAAAAAAAAAAACAAAAGGTAAGTTTCATATTTTACCTGTACTTTCAAACCTAGAGAGGGGGGGGGGAGGGAAAGCGTTTATCCAAAGCGGGCCGCAATTAATTTTGGTTACTGAAAATATTAAAAAAATAATAAATCTTCAGAAAGAGGAGTAACAAAATTGATTTATTGGCAGAGTAGCTTGTGGTTAGGAAAAAACTGATCAGTTTGTAAGAGTCACATATTTTTTTTTTCAATCGTGAAGGCATCAGCTTCTGATATAACTGCCGGTTTTTTCAGCGGAGCATTCAATAAATTGAATGCATTTGATGTGGTTTGAAACTTTTCTCAAAATGCTGGAAATCTTGATGAAAAAAAAAAAATCGCTTGCGATGTCTTCAATCAGGCTATCATTGGCTTCAACAAAGCAACAGAAAGCATCAATATGAAATCAAAATTGATGAAAGTTTTTTTTTTCTTTTTGTTGAAATAAAAATTTTAATCAAAATTGGGGGGAAAAAAATGTAAAAAAAAAAAAAAAAAAAAAATAAAAAAAAAAAATAAAGGAAAAAAAAAAAAAAAAAAAAAAAAAAAAAAAAAAAATTTAATAAAATCAAAATGAAAATCAAGTTTCAGACTTGAAATACTATTTATATAATTTAGAAAAAGACAAGTGATTGAATGAATGAATTTTTTATTGAGTGATTAAATGAATGTTAGATCATTACGTTACTAAGTGTATACCAAATTCGAAAGCACATGGATCTACACAAACAAATGGAAAGGAATATTGCGATGTTTAGCGAGGTCTTAGACCGTAACTTGCAAGACGACTGCAGTTATAGCTTAAGAATTGTCGTTTTACTGATACTGGGTGACAACCTACAAATTAAAATTAACAAGAAGTTCGTTAGTAAGGAGCAAAGCTATTTTTCTTTATTTTTTTTTATTTTTTTAACTCTAGCAAGTAAAAAGTTAGTAAGGAACTCATTAACTCTCGCATTACGTTAGGATAAGGAAATTTCTGCAAGCAGTAATTAATTTGACAACTTTGATGGTTAACAACCAAATGGCGTTGCTTATTATGTATCATGTTAGCTATCTATTGATGCTTTTTATTAAAATCCGTTATGAATGGTCATTTCACTAGCGAAGGACACCACACTTGGTTGGGTTTGAAGGTGAGAGTTATTCGGTTGAAACGCGTGTGATCAGATCAAGTAATTGTTTATGACCTCATCTATTTATGATGCTGCTGCATCTTGCAAAAGTTGATTATGATCAGCCTTACCCACAGCTAATGCCACAACCGTTTAATCTGACAACTCGAACGAAGGAAAATGAATTTTTGGGTCATCAAGTTCGCAGCATATATCCGTAAAGTCATTTTATTATAACTAAAGCCATCATGTCAGGAGTGCCCACCATTATAGTCACGGTAGGATATCATCGATTCATTATTATTGACAGAGTTAATTCGATGAAAATAATCGGAATATACAGATAATTGAGAGTATTTTCTGTGAAGAGAGGGAGGGTCGTATATACTATCGGTTTTGAAATGACATTGATGCATGAACATTTTCTTCTACTGAGCTCGCAAATATTTTACCCAGTCTGTTGACTATATAAGAAAACCGGATGCTTGTGAAGAAGTGTCACATGACTTTTAGTTTTTAGATATCTGCAATGTATCAAGGCTGGGTCCAAGCCAAGATTAAATGTTGGGGTACCCCCCCCCCCACAAGACCAAGATTAATCTTAGGTCTAATATTGGGTACCCCTATTCTCCAATGAAGTGGAACAACAATTTCCAGAACATGTTTGGAATTTAGATTGAGATTTAAAATTGCATGAAGATATTTTTAATCATGCCATATTGTACATATTTCTATCCAATTAATATGAATGAATCCTATTATTACAGGAATTGAGGCTTATAAATATACAGCTAAAGTTTTAATTATCAGCATAGGTTATCTCTGGGCTTAATATCATAACCTTGTTTTCGTTTACAGCCTAATAATTTCTAATTAGAAACAACATGCATGACTAAGCTACATTCCTTACAACATGTCTGATTGAGAAACGAAACACACATAACATAGGCCTCGTATAGATGAAAATAGGACAAATGTAGATATAACGATATTTTAATAATCGTAAGAAGCAATCATCAAAGAATGTCACTGCATTAAATGATGCCAATATCTTTCTATTTCTAATACATGCAGCCTAATAGTAGATTAAACAATATAGGCCGACGTTTTTAACTTTCAAGGCAAGAGGCTAAAATGAAGCAAGTTAATACGAATTGTTGTAGGCTACCAATTTAACAGCATAAGCGTTATGCAGGTATTGGTTTAATGCATTGCTTTTTTCATGTATTATTTGCTTTAATACACGCAAAATGATTCATACAAAATTCTGTCTAACACAATATGCATTACATCTAGTTTAATGGATTAAATTACCAGGAAGCCATAGGCAATCAAAGCATACCTTAAAAAGCTAATTAAACAAACTATCAGATATACATTTACGGTAGGTCTATATCAAAGTTGATGATAGGACAGTTTTATCATAGAATGAGACCAATCGTTGTGGTTGAAGTAGGTTGCATATTTACATGTACATACATTTAAGCTTACATGTAGATGACATGCTATGACATGATGTGGTCATATACTAAGGCAGCATTTTTCCAAGAAAACTGCAAATGATCATTCATGGTCAATTTATTTACTCTTGGGTTCTCACTCTTGGTCCGCACCCCAAGATTCTTGGGTACCGATACCCAAAACCCAAGAGTGAACCAAGACCAACTTGAATGTATAGGACTATTATATTTTTCCTACTGCACACACAGATATTTTCCCAAGTTTGTTAGCACGGCAAAGAATGCCAGCTGGGGTCACATTTTGAATACGGTGCCGCTTCAGTGCTATAGTTGCTACAGTTCTATAGATGAGGTAATATTCCTTTAGAGCAATTACATCATTAGTTTATTATTAGTTACCCTGAAATGCGACCGCCTAAGAAAAAATTACTGCAGTCATTCAGTCATTCGAGAAAAGAGATATCTCAGTAACACACATTCAGCCACTGAATGAAAATGAACCGCTATTGCTTATCGTACAACTCAAAGATAGCTTCATCGTCTTTATCCTTGCCATACCGGAAGTTTGAATTATATTGCACTCATTAATGATCGAGGTCACTGATCCTATAAGCCCTCAGTAGGCCTATAGTGATTAGCTACTCTATAGTCCTGATGCGCTTGATGCATGTATATCTTAAAATGAAAAATAAAATTTGGTAGGATATTTGACATGAAGTGGACAGCATGTCTCAAGGTTGGAACCAGCCGCAAATTTTGAAGACCGAAATTAGACCCATGTTGACCGCTGACGACATTCAGTCGAGAAAAATTGCTTGGTCAATCATTGCATGTAAATGTAGCAGAATTTGAGAGTATCTACACGCATGTTCTGTAACAGAAATGTTGCGAACTATTCCTGTGGGAACGTCATCTTTTATTACTCGGTTGTAGAGGGGATTACTAAAGAAAATAAGAGAGAAAATCAAAAGTAAAAGGTGGATCTAGAGTGCGAATTGTCGCCGGCGAATTCGGCCAGCGAATATGCCGCAAAAATGACTGAACTGTAGCATGATATTCTGCAGTGAATTCGCAGTTTTTCGAAGATTCGTTCCCACAGGGTTCTAAGCAGTTATGAAATGATTACCGGCAATTTATACATGCAGCTCAAACCTACTTTATCTATGATGCATAGTTTCTAGAATCCTGTATTCTAGCGTGCATGAATTTTGGAAGCATTGTGTATTCCTCAGAATATTTGTTGTAAAGTTATTCCAGATATTTCGAATAATTTAACTACAAGTGATAGTTTATATAACACGTGGAGCTAAGAGATGCAATGTACAATGGATTTCAGTGCAACCTGAGGGCCTACTATCCGAACGTTAGACATTGGATCGTGGATAATTGTTTCACAAGTTAACAGAACTCGATAAATTTTGATTAACGTTGTACAGGGACACTCCCTGAAATGAAAAGTTGATGACAGGTTTGGGGAACTCATTGTTCCAGACTCCTATTCGTCAGCTCTTGGTCATCAATGCATAAACTCAAAAGATCTGGATTTAAACTGTAGTAGAGAGAGAGTTCTCTATTGACGTCGCAAATCATTGGAATTCCATCACAAGTGAAGAATCACTTTAAATCATTTTGCATGTCGCACACAAAGCATTTCGTAACATCAGCACTAAGTCAGTGATTAAATTGTTCATCTCAGAACTTTTATCGTCAGAAAAACTTTTATTACATTGGAACTTAGAATTATTGACCGTTTAAAGCCTCCTTGTGGATGCGCGGAATATAGATATACGCATATTTATTATTACTGTATCAATGTTGTGCCGTTTGGGTCATCATTTTGATTCTCTGTTTTTAATTTAATTGAGCATGAAAATACAGTTAACATAGTCGAAAAATATATAATATGGGTCTACAACTCATTGAATTAGTAAATAAGTCATTACGCGTGTCACTGCTTGTAGAACAAAGCATGTTATCGAAATGCGAATAATTGCATTCTAAGATAGTCTATTGAAATAGGCAACTTTCGCTTATTAGGAGTACCGGATGGCTACCATTCATGCATTTCATGTATATGCTATGTGGAAATTGATTAATGTCTAATGACATAAGTTGATCATCCAATGTCTGACGATCAAAGCTTCAACCAACCGGCACAGAGACACCAGCCACCGGCCCTGTGGTCAATTTCTCAATCCCAACAAGTGTCAAGCTTGGATTTCAAAACCGGTGATAATTAGTTGTAGTAACCTTTGTTGTCCCAAAGGTTTTTCAATCACGTCAGAAAGACTACATACTAGTATCATGTGCAGTGAGGCAACAGTCTTGCTATACTTAGAGCATCTCTTCTGTTTACTTTGAAAGTCATCTTTGGTAGCACAACAATGGTGCAAGCAATATTATTGGCGACTTTGTCGAAACCTTTGCGAAAAATGATTAGCTGCTTGATTCAATCACATGCACGTTATGAACTTCATATCTGTATATTATTTGAACAAAATAGGGTAATTGGATGCTATGGAATATACAATCAAATTCTTCTACTCATGTTCTTCTGGTGCCTCAAATGACCAATCAGGAACGCAAACCGGCTACGGACATATAAAGGAACGTTTCTCATCACTCTTGTCATTCATCTACGAGAAGAAGGGTCCAAACATGTATCTTGGCATGTTAATTTTGCTTGCAGTTTGTTCATTCTGCAGATGCAACATTGAAGACGACAACTATAGAGGAGCAACGAAGGTGCAGTATGAAAATTCCTATCTGCCAAGGGGCAAACAGCAACAAAACGGAGGACACCATGCAAGTAACTCACTTACGATCGGAAACAAGTCTGGCTATCGAGAAACTATGAAGAAGCGACACGGTGGTGGACACAAGAGATCCGATGTCGGTGAAGATTATGTAATGTTAATTCAAGGTGTTGGAGGTTACCACGAGTCATTTGCCAACGAACGTCATGCCTCTCCACATAAACGACATGTTGCCAACAAACGTCATGCCTCTCCACATAAACGACATGCTGCCAACAAACGTCATGCCTCTCCATTTAAACGACATGCTGCCAACAAACGTCATGCCTCTCCACATAAGCGACATGCTGCCAACAAACGTCATGCCTCTCCACATAAACGACATGCTGCCAACAAACGTCATGCCTCTCCATTTAGACGACATGCTGCCAACAAACGTCATGCCTCTCCACCTAAACGACATGCTGCCAACAAACGTCATGCCGCTCCACATAAACGACATGCCGCCAACAAACGTCATGCCTCTCCACATAAACGACATGCTGCCAACAAACGTCATGCCTCTCCACATAAACGACATGCTGCCAACAAACGTCATGCCTCTCCACATAAACGACATGTTGCCAACAAACGTCATGCCTCTCCACATAAACGACATGTTGCCAACAAACGTCATGCCTCTCCACATAAACGACATGCTGCCAACAAACGTCATGCCTCTCCACATAAGCGACATGCTGCCAACAAACGTCATGCCTCTCCACATAAACGACATGCTGCCAACAAACGTCATGCCTCTCCATTTAGACGACATGCTGCCAACAAACGTCATGCCTCTCCACCTAGACGACATGCTGCCAACAAACGTCATGCCTCTCCACATAAACGACATGCTGCCAACAAACGTCATGCCTCTCCACATAAACGACATGCTGCCAACAAACGTCATGCCTCTCCACCTAAACGACATGCTGCCAACAAACGTCATGCCTCTCCACATAAGCGACATGCTGCCAACAAACGTCATGCCTCTCCACATAAACGACATGCTGCCAACAAACGTCATGCCTCTCCACATAAACGACATGCTGCCAACAAACGTCATGCCTCTCCACATAAACGACATGCTGCCAACAAACGTCATGCCTCTCCACATAAACGACATGATGCCAACAAACGTCATGCCTCTCCACATAAGCGACATGCTGCCAACAAACGTCATGCCTCTCCACATAAGCGACATGCTGCCAACGAACGTCATGCCTCTCCACATAAGCGACATGCTGCCAACGAACGTCATGCCTCTCCACATAAACGACATGCTGAAAACAAACGTCATGCCTCTCCACATAAACGACATGCTGCCAACAAACGTCATGCCTCTCCACATAAACGACATGCTGCCAACAAACGTCATGCCTCTCCACATAAACGACATGCTGCCAACAAACGTCATGCCTCTCCTCATAAACGACATGCTGCCAACAAACGTCATGCCTCTCCACATAAAGGACATGCTGCCAACAAACGTCATGCCTCTCCACATAAACGACATGCCGCCAACAAACGTCATGCCGCTCCACTAAACGACCTGCTGCCAACAAACGTCATGCCTCTCCACATAAACGACATGCTGCCAACAAACGTCATGCCTCTCCACATAAACGACATGCTGCCAACAAACGTCATGCCTCTCCATTTAAACGACATGCTGCCAACAAACGTCATGCCTCTCCACATAAACGACATGCTGTCAACAAACGTCATGCCTCTCCACATAAACGACATGTTGCCAACAAACGTCATGCCTCTCCACATAAGCGACATGCTGCCAACAAACGTCATGCCTCTCCACATAAACGACATGCTGCCAACAAACGTCATGCCTCTCCACATAAACGACATGCTGCCAACAAACGTCATGCCTCTCCACATAAACGACATGCTGCCAACAAACGTCATGCCTCTCCATTTAAACGACATGCTGCCAACAAACGTCATGCCTCTCCACATAAACGACATGCTGCCAACAAACGTCATGCCTCTCCATTTAGACGACATGCTGCCAACAAACGTCATGCCTCTCCACATAAACGACATGCTGCCAACAAACGTCATGCCTCTCCACATAAGCGACATGCTGCCAACAAACGTCATGCCTCTCCACCTAAACGACCTGCTGCAACAAACGTCATGCCGCTCCACATAAACGACATGCCGCCAACAAACGTCATGCCTCTCCACATAAACGACATGTTGCCAACAAACGTCATGCTCTCCACATAAACGACATGCTGCCAACAAACGTCATGCCTCTCCTCATAAACGACATGCTGCCAACAAACGTCATGCCTCTCCACATAAACGACATGCTGCCAACAAACGTCATGCCTCTCCACATAAACGACATGCTGCCAACAAACGTCATGCCTCTCCACATAAACGACATGCTGCCAACAAACGTCATGCCTCTCCACATAAACGACATGCTGCCAACAAACGTCATGCCTCTCCACCTAAACGACATGCTGCCAACAAACGTCATGCCTCTCCACATAAGCGACATGCTGCCAACAAACGTCATGCCTCTCCACATAAACGACATGCTGCCAACAAACGTCATGCCTCTCCACATAAACGACATGCTGCCAACAAACGTCATGCCTCTCCACATAAACGACATGCTGCCAACAAACGTCATGCCTCTCCACATAAACGACATGCTGCCAACAAACGTCATGCCTCTCCACATAAACGACATGCTGCCAACAAACGTCATGCCTCTCCACATAAACGACATGCTGCCAACAAACGTCATGCCTCTCCACATAAACGACATGCTGCCAACAAACGTCATGCCTCTCCACATAAACGACATGATGCCAACAAACGTCATGCCTCTCCACATAAGCGACATGCTGCCAACAAACGTCATGCCTCTCCACATAAGCGACATGCTGCCAACGAACGTCATGCCTTTGCATTTAGACAACAATAGCCAACAAACGTCATGCCTCTCCACATAAACGACATGCTGAAAACAAACGTCATGCCTCTCCACATAAGCGACATGCTGCCAACAAACGTCATGCCTCTCCTCATTAACGACATGCTGCCAACGAACGTCATGGCTCTCCACATAAACGACATGCTGCCAACAAACGTCATGCCTCTCCACATAAACGACATGCTGCCAACAAACGTCATGCCTCTCCACATAAACGACATGCTGCCAACAAACGTCATGCCTCTCCACATAAACGACATGCTGCCAACAAACGTCATGCCTCTCCACATAAACGACATGATGCCAACAAACGTCATGCCTCTCCACCATTATTTTAACTTTTTAAGTTTGATGAATTTGTTTATCGATTTGTCTCATACTAAGAATAGATGCGCATTGCTCGACTGCATGTATTTTTGATTTTTGATGAAGTTCTGGGGAATACAATACTTTACTGTTGTATATTTCGATCAAAAATGTGTTTAAGCTACTGAAATCTCTTTATTTGCTTTCACAAGTTCATTTCGAGCAAACAAATCCTATTTCATGAAGGTATAATTTGAGAAACAAAGCTAAACTAGAAATAGCGTGAGATCAAATCTCAAAAAGTATGGTAAAATCCAACAAAAGAGGTCCTCCGTTTTGTCCACTCAAAAAATTCTCGAAGAGTTGATGGTAGTATAGGGTATAGGATCCCACCGCACCGGATCGCACACTGATCGGCACGCTTCGCTCAGCACCGGATCGCACACCGAGGTAGATACAAAAATTAGGGTCCTCCTGAAATTTACAAAAAAAATACAATCATAAAAATGAATATGGACAAAAATGCAATAAAAATTGATAATTAAAAATGGAAGATGAAAATGAAAAAACAAAAGAACCATCAGCCCCTTTATATCCTTCATTATCATATGAAATGGATATAGCAAATCGAACCTTCGGTTCGCACGAAGTGAAACACAAAGATAGAGTCAGGTATATGAAAGATACAGAAGCGCAACTATTATTAAGATTAGAACATTATGATAAATTAGAAAAAGATGGACTACAGTCAAGAATGTAACACAAGGTATTGGAGCATTTTTAACAGTTTCTTTAGGCGCTCTCACTATTGTCATTTCATCTGGCGTTCTTACAATTCCTGTTGTTGCTACAGCTTTAACAGGTACAGGTGTTTTTACAACGTCACTTGAAACATTGATAGATAAATCTTTAATGACTAAGAAATGAAAATCCTTAAGTAAGAAACATGCCCATGTAAAGAAGTATATGATAAACTACATTACTGCTTTCAGAGAGTGTGTGATGACAATGTTATTACGTTAGATGAGATTGAAAAATTTGATCAAATAGCTAGAGAAGCAAATAAAATTCCTGTTAAATCTCAAGACAAAGTAGACAGTGAAGCTTTTTTAGAAGAAATAAGAAATTTATTAAAAACGTTAGAACAAAATCCCACTGGAAAAACTTAACAAGAAAAATGATTAGAACAAAAATAAGTTGTTCAGTAAAGTGTTTTTGCTGTATCTCTATGCTACCACAAAATTCAAATATTATATTATAAAATAATGAATACAAATGAGTCTAAAATATAACAACTAGAACAATTAATAAAACAGAAAAATATTATGAAGAAAAAACATAGACAATATCGAATGCTACAAGCTGGCGTTCAATCTGATATGTTAGAAAAAATGCACCTATCTGAACAAGTGAAAACTGATTTTGAAAAAACTATTGCACCACTCAAAACTCTTGAGAAAGAACTTGCAGTTCATGACAAACGAATTGACATATCTGATCCAGTGCAGAAAACCATCATGGATGATTATGGTTTGTTAGAAGCAAACATAGAAAAGAAATTACCAAAATCTATGCTTTTTGAACATTCTACTTCATTTATAGATGGAAAGCCATCTCTTAGATTTTTCTTAGGTGGAGAAGAATTATTTATAAATACTAAAGAAAGTTTCATTTTCACACCAGACAAAACAGCTTTCAGTTTAGACAGAAATTTTGTGGATTTATTAAGAGGAGCGGATTTAGATAACTATCATACTGATGATCTACTGAAATGTAAAACTACGTTAGATAAGGTTGGAACAGCAAAAACTCTTAAGCGTCATAAAAATTTGAATGGCTTATTATTCAAAACGCCTAGTACCAGTAAAACAGGAACAAAGATACCAATGCTAACAGCTAATTATTCAACACCAATGGCTGCTTCTCCTGCAAGAACTGGTTATTCAACACCGACTAGTTACCCAAAAACAGGAACAGGACTAAAAGAGACAACGGTTTTCCTGCCCGATGATCCACAAGAATTACTAAACAGATTAGAGATTTTATTAGCTGCAACAAAAGAAGGACATAACTCTAGCTTTAACGAAATACATGCAATATTGAAACGGTTATTGGAAAAGAAAATTATAAGTGAAGAAGACTACCAAAATTTATCTAAATTATTTAATTAAAAATGTCTTCGAGAGAATTATCATCGGCAGAACTAGAAAAAATTAATAAACATTTAGAAAATTTAACCGAGAATTTGTCCTCATCAAAATTTAGTACGTCATTAAAATTTATAGCAACTACGTCCTCGCATACTTGTAATTCAGACCCTATTATTCACTTAGAATAAGACAAACATTATGAAGTAGCATTAACTAGTTTTTCAACATTTAACACTATACAAAATATTATCAAAGATGCAAATGACCGATCTGAATATTCTAATGATAAAGGCAAAACTTGGAAAATACTGACTTTTCTTCCTGGATCTTATGAAGTTGAATCGATTTCCAATGAAATAAAAAGACATTTAGGTATTCAATTTAAAGACAAGAAACAATTACATTTCGCAGTTGAACCAGCAGTAAATAAATTTTCTCTTACTTTAGATGAAAATCATCAAGTTGATTTTGATATTGACAAATCTTTATCAAGACTATTAGGATTTAAAAAGAAACTCTATGCACAAGGTTTTCATAGCAGTGAAAATATACCTAAAATAACTGAAATGAATTCAATCAACGTTCAGTGTGATATTATAGAAGGTGGTTATGTTAATAGAAAGCTAACAAATAATATCTTCAGTTATCCAACATTTACAGTTCCGATTGGTTGCAGTTTAAATGTAATCCTTAAATCATTAATATGTTTTCCAGTTACACGAAAAACAATTAATTCAATTACCATCAAAATAACAGATGAGAAAGGTAGGGCAATAAATTTTGGAGGTGAAGAGATTATGATAGATCTATTTTTACGAAAGGTGTAATTAAAAATATTGACTTAAAAATGAGTGAAAACAGTTCTGTAAAATATCCACTAAACAAGAAAGTGAAATTCAATCATCATCATAACTTGTCAAAAAAAGTTTTATCAGTTATCTGTGGAAGATCAGGTTGTGGAAAAACGTATCTGTTATTTAAAATTCTCACGACACCCAACATTTTGGATTATAACAATCTTATCATTTATACAACAACAGCACAACAACCTGTTTATCAATTTTTGAAATATGGTTTTGAAAATAATCTTACAAAATCGGGGATTGCTTCATTATTCGAAGAATATGAAAAATCAGAATATGAAGAAAAAATAAGTACGTGGTGTGAAAAAGCAGCGAAAAATAAACAATTAGTAGAAACAAATAAAGATAAACACATATTGATACAATTAATAGATGATTGTGGAAATATGCAGGAGCCCAGTAAACTAAATAAAACGAAAAAAAACATTGTGTTGTGTTTGATGATTTTGTTAATAACAAAGATCATCAGGCAGTTCAGAGAAATTATTTTACAAGAGGACGACACAATAACTGTAGTGTCTTTTATTTGACACAAAGTATGTATTCACTAGATGGCAGCGCTATTAGAAAGAATGCTAATATTTTTATGCTTTTCGAAATCAATCCAAGAAACCTAAGTGATTTGTTAAGAGACTTATGTATACGAAATAAAGATGACTTTAAACAATCTTGCAGTAATGCTTAGTCAAACGACTATGGATTTATCACAATCAATATTGATGAAAAGGTACATGATAGAGCTATAGAACATTTGTTCACAGAGTGAAACTCTGAATCAAACATCTAGTGCATTATGATTCCTCTTCCCAGTCTTCATTATCAGTGTATTCACTATCACTGTATTCCATTATATTACGTTCTTTTTTTTTGTTCGTTGAAATATTTCGTCTTGAACATCTTCTCGTTATAAGGTAGCATAATACCATTTGCATCAAGTGCTTGACGTTTAAGAATATTTATTTTACCAGTGAAACTTTTTTCTTCAGTGTTATTATTTTTATCAGGAATGCTAATACCAGTTTCTAAAGATCTTTTCCATGGTTTATTAACAATTGTTGTCAATGTTTCGCCATGGTATAATTGTATGAAATCTTCTACTTTTACTTTAGATTTTGTATAGCCTTTAAATGTTTTCTTTTCGGCTATTCTTCCATGTTCATCTACAGTGATACAATATTTTATTTTAGGAGCAATGAATATTGCAAATATAATTCCGCCATTCCCATAATCATTTTTCCCTTGACACAATTCCCCACCAACATATCCAGCAGCATCTAATTTATTGAAGAGTTCATTGGAAATGTATATTGAATCAGTATCTGTATAATGTATGTGTTTTTCTTTAAAACCATTAATTTCTAAAATAAAGTTGTTCATGATTCGTCTAGAGTGAGCAAGAATAAAAGAACCTAAATGTGATGGCATGAATGATGTCTTTTCAGTGTCTGTAATATTAGCTTTAGGAAATTCATCATCTTCCATTTCTACTTTCACTAAGAATTGTTCATCATTTACTTTTTCAAAATCTTTTACTTCTTGAGTGAAATTTTTTTCTCAATGTATTCTCATTCCATAAATGATATTTAGTGGTTATGTCTTTTTGTACGGCTTTTCCATATAGTGAATTCATTAATAATTTAATCAACTCATCGCCTACATTGCTTCCTTCTATTTTAAATTGTTTTCTTAAATTGAAGAGCTTTTCAATGTATTTCCGAAATGGTGAAACGTGATAATTTTCTTCATAGATTATACCATCTGTAATAGGTAATATTCTTCCACCGCATCTAACAATTTCCTGTATATCTACAGAAGTTAATACATCATAACACATTCCATTCCTAAACCTTATTATTTCTTGATTACAATTGTTTTCATTTTTTACCTTATCTTTCGCAGGAACTGGTTGGAAAAAAACATATCATCAGGAAAATTAAACACAACGGTGAATATTCCAGTTTTAGGACGAAATGATTGAGTGTTAAATTGATATAATACTGCTTGTTTTTCTTCTTGTCTAAATTTTCTAGATGATTTAGATTTAGGATATTCTGAATGTTCGTCATACATAGCTGATGGATATAAAATATGTTGCATCAAAAGCCATTAAGAATTCATTTTGTTGTTCGAGTAGTTTATGTTCAATTTCTTTACAAAGATCATTCTTGTCCTGCAACTGATTATACTCTTTCATTAACTCTATTAAATTATTACCAGGTAAATACCGCTGTAATATTGCTATCAAGATGTTACAAAATGGAGATGTATAATTTCTTATATTTGCTGACACTCTTCCACCTTTAACAGATTTTCTAAAATAATTTCTAGTCCGTAAATCAGTATGTGAGTGTATAAGTGTATTGTCCTCTTGTACGTTCTTCATCCAACCGTTAAATGTTAAAGCGGAGGATGTTAAATTAGTAGTTATATCTTCACCAATTAATTCTTGCATAACATTATTATACTTGTAGATACAAAATGCCAATGAAAGAACATCATTAATTAAATACGGTTTCCACTCATGTTCTTTTTCTTTATAATTGTCATATGTAATTTCTTCAATTTCATAATTTAATTTACACATATTAGTGGGGATTTTAAAATTCTCGCACCATTTGGAAAGACTCGTTTTCACGTGTTGATAGCCACATTTCATTACAATAGTTTGTAGTGGGAGTATATGAGGATTTCGTTTGGAAGATTGTTGGTTAGATCTAGAGGAGCGTTGGATATACCTACTAACAATTTCAGTTGTATAAGGATTTTGTAAAGAAGCACTTAGTATTCCTCTATATGTTTTAAGCGGTGGTTTAGTTAATTTAAAATTAGTTTTTATCAGAAAATATGTATCAAATCCTGATGAATTGTGAGCTATTAAAGTTACTTTCGAATAATTAAATTCTCCAAGGTTTTTGAAAAATTGGTGTATCGGACATTTATGGGTCATTTTCAGATAAATGGGCCAATTCGATTTTGAAAATACGAAAAAATAAAGTATCTCAAAATTTCTCGTCCTATCAATATCTGATAAATACATGGTATGAAGGCATCATCTGCAAAAAATTAGAACTAGGAAGTTCTTAGTTAAATTTTTACAGCATGTTGAAAATAACTAGGAAAAACATTACGTAATATTAGCAAAAACAATTGAGATTCGAATGAATAGTAATAATATTCTGATTGACGCATTAGTTTCCATCTTAATTGTCAGTAAGAGTTTACTGAATACGTCTGAAGTGGTTTGATACTCTCTAGTGGTATTGCACCCTTTTCGTTTGAAGAAATATCACATTATATTAATGATTTTGACGGCACGCTTATGTATATTATTATAATTTCTAGTTATATGTAAGGTTAATACGTTAACAAAGGCATTAAAAAGCACTTTGAGCTACCATACAACGATATAATAACAAAATTTGGTCGTACAATTGGGCAATTCCCTCATAATCTAACTGAAGTCCTCGATAAGGCTTCAACTTGAACGTGACGAATGTTACACGATTTGTATACGCTTATAATATTAGCCCAAATTAAGCATATCTTTTGTCAATAATCATTTATGGTATGTACACTACGTAAGAGTACATGTCTTTAAGTAAAACAGATTCGTATTGCAGTGAATAAAAAATTCTATTAACTCTACATACAAACATCAAAAGTACAAAATACTTGAAGTATTCATAATCGTATTCTCTTACAAGCCAATTATTGATCAAGCTTCAACACTGTTTTAATATTGAAGACGCAGTCGCTCTTGATTACGATGCGAGTTTTGTCATTGAATGTACCATAAGCATATGCTGTACGTGGAAGGGCAAATAAACAACACTTAACTGGCACCAATGTTTGAGAGTCAGACAATTTTTGATAATTTATCCTAGAATCTACCTTACTAAAGTAGGATCCATGGATTACATTAGTACCTCTTTTGTACTCATTTCCACAATCATCTCTCGACTGCCTTGTAAGTTGAGACAAAGAATGAACTTTGAACAAATAAAAGTTCTCATAGTCCTCGTCATCTGCTTTCAGAACGATGACGTCCTCATTTTGAGGAGGTACTTTTTTCAATACTTCGACTTTTGGGTGGAAATCAATGTCATCACAGGGGCAGTCAAAGTATTTGCCGATGACACATTTATCACAACAGCAAGATAAGTTGCGAACGATGACATGATACGGAACTCCAATTCCTATAACAGAATGGATCTGCATCGTTGAGGATATCGATGAGATATCTTGTGACAATGTGGAGAGACTATTCTTAGCGGCGTCAAGATCAGCGTCAGAAATGGTGAAAATCTGAATTTGTGAATTTGTTTGGAATTCCTTAACCCATGACTGGAATTCAGCAAATGTCTGAATTATGTGTTTGCCGTGCTTTACCGAGTTATCCGCCTCTCTCTTAATCACTGCTCCGATTCCATCGCATGGACCCTTACCATGTGATGACTCAAAGAAACTCCATGTTGCAGACAGATCGAAGACTTTCTCGAAGCATGAAACGACAGCAAAGATACTTTTGTTACGGTATTGTGAAGTTGGGCTATCTGTTAAGAAATGCACCCGCTTTATCTTTCCATTTTCTTTCAATTGGTGAATAAAAGAAGTTATGATTGCAAAAACCATGCTTGCGGAATGCTCAAGCTCACTAGATATGGCACAATGTGAAGAGCTATGTACTTCTCCGTCATCAGATCCAAAGTAGGCAACGAGAGGATGAATAGTTACTTGCGACTGCGACCAGTAAGCGCTTTGCACCTCGTCATTTGAACTGCAGCAGTAATTCTGTGCAAAATCCATGTGTATAAGAACCTCAGATGTGTTAAGCTTCTCCTTCAAGTTTCTCACAAACTTGAACTGATTGGAGACGCGGTTTACGTGATGTTTGAAAACGGGAACGGCTTCAACGAAAAGTTGAAGAAAATCTTCATATACAAGAGTTTCTGAAACTAGTCTAACCTTAGACCTACCATTGGCATCTTTCACATTATCCCATTTATTGAAAGTCATCGTTTCAGAGTGCATTCCTGAGGATTTAGTCAGTATGAAAGACAGAAGATCAAACGCGTCTGAGCTCTGAGCTACTTCATCAATGCATTCAAGAAACTTATCAGGGTTATTTGAGACGACATCAAACCCGTTTTCCTTCAATGATTTCAACAGAAGAGCAAAATTCTGATGGTATTTGCACAGACAAGTCGTTCGGTTAAAGAAGTTCACCAGTTTGATATTAGCCGGACGGAGTCTTGTAAACGTTGTGTAACATAATTTCAAAGAAGGATTTTCACTGGAGAATTTCTTATACAAATTTTTCATATAGTCTGTAAGAAAACGCTTCTGAATACGATCCTTATCTATTGTCACGGTGTCCTTTTTTCCAGGACATACGCGCGAAACGTCATCACGATAAAAAAATCCACTACTGATTTTCCAATCAAAACTTTCGTTTGCGTACGAAGTTTGCGAACAAAGATGGTATTTTTGGATGCTGAAGTTTTTGAACATCTTTTTGAAAATCTCATTGTCTTGCGAGCCATATTATTGTACCGATATTTTTTCATTATTCTACCAGAAATAATCCTACCTACACTGGATCCTTTCTTAGTACTATCCATTGAACGACTCTCTTTGATTTCAGATACTACTGACTCATTGAAAACTAAAGTTTTTATCAGATTTGGTGGCAAAGATGATGTTGATAAGCCGGCAGCTTGAAACTCATTTGTAAGTTTGGTCTTAGGTGAAGAATGTGCTTGTGAGTCGAACCCACCAAAATCAGTTTCCGTCATCACTTGCTTTTTTTGTGATACTTTTAATCGAGTTCTTTCAAGTTGCTTCTTTGTTCTATTATACTTCTGCTCCAATCGACCGTTTGTTCGAAGAAGTATTCTGATTTTCCTTCCAGCACGTGAATTGGCACGGGAAATTCTCTTCCTGGTCATCTTCCTTCTATGATCCTCGACCTCCTGAAAAAATAAAAAAAATCGAATTAACTCAGACAAAAATTATTAGAATATGGCATTTAACTTCTTACCTGAGCTGATTCTTCTTTACAATTTTTACTGCGATACTTTTGTACACGAGATGCAACCGTTTTCCTCTTTTGTTTGAGCTTCCGTAAACCGAGAACACGAACAGGAACGTAGTTTTTCTTTTGTCTCTCGCGATTTTTTTCTTTATATGCTAAAATCATGTTTCTTTTTTTCTCGGTATCTTTTTGAACGTTCAGCAGGCGTCAGGGGCATCTGAAATGAGAAAAATCATTATTTATATGATACAATATAAAAACAATACAGTTAAAGAAAGATTAACTAGATTTCTCTGATTCTGTAACATTCGTCACGTGACGAATGTTACATTTTTATAGTTTGTCTAAGATTGTGAAAAAACTTAAAACATTTCAGTCCGTTCAAAAAGTGCTATTACGAGATGTCATAAAGATCAAAGTTTTACGAAAATATTGATATTCTTACAAAAGCTTATCTATGTCAAATCTCCGTGACGAATGTTACATTCTTAACCAATCTACCTGACTTACCCTAAAACAATAACGTTTGTCTGGTTTATCACTTATTTCTAGTCAAAAAAGTAGATAGATTTTATTTCTACACTTGTTGGACTTCAGAAAAATGTACATAGATTGTTTCTAACACAAGTTTATAAACATGTTGAATTGAATTATTGTTATGGTGACGAATGTTACACCAAAGTTGGTGACATGTACTCTATGACGGATTTTTTCAATGAAAGTGGAGATCTGATATTAACTTAATCACTTAATCAATCTACGATACGTGTAAAAAAAGTTTGTACATCACAGAAACTACTTACCTCAACTGATGCTCGTCAGGTTGGCCGCGAAATTGCAAACAATAGCTGGTGACATTCACTTTTCATGCCGATTGACGTCGACATTGAGCTACAGCAACCAATACACGAACGCTAAGCGAATTCTTCCCTAACGTCGGAAGTGGGTGAGGTGGTTATCTGACATTGACAGTAGAAGAAACAGAATCGATAGTTAATCTAATGAATAAAGTACTGGTGACACGATTTTCACGAATTGGCCCATTTATCTGAAAATGACCCTTATCAGTTCTCGTAAATATTTTCACACAACGTTGAAGTTTGTTAAGTTCTTGTTCAGTTAAATTATTATACTCATTAATTTGTTTCTTAAGTTTTATAATTTCATTTTCATCTTTTGAATGTTTAATTTTAATCATATCACTTAACAAACGTGTGTCTACTGCTTTCAATCTTCGCTTCGGTAAGCAACACATGAATTTATTGAAATTGATAGCACCTAAAGCATATGGAATAGGATGAGTTTCTGGATAACGAGGATCTGGATAAGTTTCGAGATCCCATATATATGTTGAACCATAGTCAATTGGTTTCTTTGTTATGGTTTTATACGGAAGTATTGTTAAATTTTCATCATTAACTGTTTTATATATTGGTTTGAAGTTATTTTCAATTTCTCTAATAGCTTCTGCTTCATGGAATTTATTGATTAAACAGTAGTGGCCTATTGATGAACCTTCATGAAAATAATTATAATAAACGAAATTATCAGTCGTTTTAATACCTCTAGGATTTTAATGACGATTAGTAGGACTATAATATTGAACACATTCTCCAAAGTATTTATTGAACTGAGAAAATTTGCAGTTTGACATTACTCCTGTTCTAGATGTGGCTTTCTCTTTATATAAAAAGTCATTAAACGTTTCGATCATACTTTTAACTTGTTCTTGATTGAAACCACGTAAAAAATTATAACATTTTATAAAGCAGAAATCTTCAGAAGGAATATAACAATACTGTCCGTTATATTCTTTGATTCCATATTTCATATTAATACCAGCACCTCTATGTGATCTTTGTACTAGCTTCATTCCAAAATCTTCGTATTTGATACTACCTGTAAAAACCCATTCATTAGTATCTGATTTGTCATCTACATTACGAAGCCATGTTTCAAATGAATTTTATTATAAAATGTAGCGTAAAAATTTTGTATTGTGGTTCCATCTTCTTTGATTACTACACCAAATAAATTTAAAACTTTCCCATTTCGTAAAAGGTCACGTATATCATTTACTACATTAGTAAAAAGTTCATTTTCATACGTGATCTCGTTCGGATTAAACAGATTCAATAGATCGTCACCAAGTCTATCATTAGAGAATATGGTAATAAAATTTAACTTCTTTCTTCGAATTTACAGGATTTATAGGATGACGATAATCTGTTACAACTGGTACGTGTTCTATTTTGTACTCGTTAATCATACTTTTTTGAAAAAAGAATTTGCATTCAAAGCAAATTACATTTTATTTAACTCACTAAATATTGGTTTCATATCACTTAATGCATTCTTATCATCACTTAACGCATTCTTAGCATCACTTAATGCATTCTTATCATCACTTGATGAATTCTTATCATCACTTAACGCATTCTTAGCATCATTTAATGTATTCTTAGCATCACATAACGCATTCTTAGCATCATTTAATTTATTCTTAGCATCACTTAATTATTCTTAGCATATAAACTAAACGTTTTACATTTTTCAATACTTCTCGGAAATCACTAATTCCTGTTCGTATAGCATCTAGCGCATCCTATTCAAAAACCTTTTTTCACAATCATTAAACGTTCTTTTTTCTTGTGGTTCCATTTGTTGTTGAGCAGATTGTACAATTTGTGGTATCATTTGTTGTTGTTTTTGAGCAGGTTGCGCTTGTATCATTTGTTGTTGTTGTTGAGCAGGTTGTACTTGTACATGTGTTGGATGTACTGTTGCATGTACTACTTTCATATGTTTATTTAATAATGCTTTATTATGAAAAGATAAATTGCAGATTTCGCATAACATATTTTTAAACAGAAAAAAATAATCTAGAAAAAATGATGTTAACAAATGCTGGAGGATGTGCTTACATTCCAAATAAACAACAATCAGAAATAGAACTAGACAACTATATCATGAAAACTGGAGACGTTTTAACAGGTCCGTTACATCTTTCCATTCTTCCACAACAAAATACTGAGTTAACAAATAAAGAATATGTTGATAGACAGTTCGATAGAATTGTGACACTGCTGCTTCCACTAATGAAAGAGACATAGCTTCTTAAGCAGAATGATGAAAGACTGAAAGAAAAGCTAACAGACCTAAGGACAAAAAAACACATCTAAGCACCAAACATGGAAATATAGAAGCAGATATAACAAAACTTCATAAAAAATAACAGAGCATTCAAAGATTGTAATCCTAGTCTGCAATTATAAAGAATAAACATCAAAATAAACAACTGAAAGAAGAATTGAAAAATGAACTAGAAAGATTTTCCGAAAAGAATCAAAAATTATTACAACAGTTGCAACAGCTGCAATCTACATTCAAAAAAAGTGTTGATGAATTGAGTACCAGAATTACACAACAAGTGAACTTCATGAATAGAATGATAAATGAAGTGAAAGCACTTAATCAAAAGGTTAGCGAATTGAAGACCCTTAAAACGAATTTAGATGAAATGAAATAAAGAATAATTATAAAGGTGTAAGGGAAATAAGGAACAGTTGCATGTTGTTAATGTTCAATTGAATGCTCTTAAAACGGCGTTGAAGATGAATCAGGAGAAAATGCAAGTTAATACAAAAGAAATTAAAATACATCACTCGCTGTTTAACGCAATAGAGAAAGTGCAAAAGCAAATTGACAAAGTTATCACGCGATTGTTGTCCATTCACAAAGGTAAATCTTAATCACAAACGTAAATCTTAATCACAAACTTAAATTTAAGCTTAAAAATGCCTGTGATACACAAACATAATCTTAAACATTTTACTTCAAATCAAAAAATTGCAAGCGAACCATCTATGAAACCTGTGTACCATTATGACAGTGTAGAAACAATTCAAAAAGAAGGAGATGGCATCTTTTCTGGTATAGGAAGTATCGTTAACTTGATTAAAAATAATAAAGATTTGATTTCATCTACTGCTAAAGGAGCAGCTGCTATAGGTAGTGCAGCTAGTGCAATATCGAATGCTGTTAAGTCACAAAACGAATTTAAACAATTAGAAGCTATTCGTAAACTTAGAAATGATGCAAAAGAAATGCAAAAAGACAAAAAGCTCACAGAGGAATCAAAAAATAAAATTGCGAAATTAGCGAGGACTGAGAGTAAGAAGTCTCTTGAAGAAATGAGAGGAAAGGGTGTAAACAGCGGAGCTGGGATAGCAAAATTCTAGTAGCAAACTGATTTGTTTTTAATAAAAAATATAATGTCGTCTCTGATTGAAAGTAAATTTAGATTAGACGATCCCCCGTTCGTTAGTTACAATCAAAAAAAGAATGACTATATGAGAATTGCGATGAATCCTGGATCTTCAGGAAGAGTGAATACTGGAGGTGATTTAATTTTTGAAGTTGATAATCAGCAAAGTTATTTATATTTACCCGATTCACTTTCACACTGTGAATATTCTCAATATTCTGATGATGATTTTAAAACACCATTACCTGCTACGGATACCACTACATTAGAAAATAATTTCTTTCCAAGACTATTTACACAAATGCGTTTGGATGTTGCAACACAAAATATAGAAACAATAAGTGATTCTCATGGTATTATTGATCCAATGCTTAGATTTTTAACAATTGGTGAAAATACTAAAATGCATGAAATCGAAGGATGGCTTCCTGATAACCATACCGGCATACTTAAAGATGATTTAACTCACACTGGAACAGATGCAGCAGGAATTGCGAAAGATGTAGAAAACATAGTGAAACAGTTAAACAGTACACAAAATGCCTCATATCAGGAAAGACGTAATTTTAATAATAAAAGTAAGCAAACTGTTGATTGGTCATTATCTCCATTATTCGGTTATTTAGATTACAATAAAATATCATGTCAATTGAAATTCAAACTCATAGTTCATCGTACTTTAAATAATGAAGCAATATTTTATGGAAAGGCTGGGAAGAAAGCTTACATAAAAATTGAAAACTTGAATGGTGGAATTAAAACATATTACTCCTAGTTTAGAGGTGGAATCAACTATTACGAAACGATTAAATACTAATAAACCAATTCCAGTAAGTTTTATGAAGCGTACTGCGAGTTCTGTAACTTTTTCTGAGCAAAGATTCAATTGGCATTTCACGAGGACGTCAAATACTCCAAGATATTTATTACTCGTTTTTTCAAAAGAATGAAACTCCTAGTTTTGATAAGAACAACTGTCTTTTCCATATTAATTCAATTAGAAGTTTACAAATTTCAATAAATCAAACGTTATCCTATTGATCCATTGAGATTTGTTGATACCAATAGTCAATTTATGGAAGGATATGATGCCTATAGAAATTTGTGTCGAGAATTTGGAGTAGAAGCACAATTAACTCCTGTAGATTGGAAGAATTTGTATCCTGTTTTCTGATTTGATTTAAGTGCACAATCGGAAGATATTATTAAGAATGGTTGTAATGTAACAATTAATATCGAAAAGAGTAATTTCACAACATCATTGATGGCTTATGGTTTATTGCTTCAAGACGCCGAATATTCTATTGAAATTCTTAATGGAAAGATGGTTAGGATCGGTTAGTAACCTGAGGACCTTTTGTCTGATCGGCTGAAGCCTCTGAACAAAGTTCTTTAGGTTAAAACCCAAGACTTCGTCGATCGGCTAAAGCCTCTGAACAAAGGTCTATCGATTAATTAGAATTAATTTTTTATATCAAAAATTGGTGCAAGTGAATAATAATAAAACAGTTGAATTAAAACTGCGTAACATCATTGACGAAAAAGCACCTAAAACTATTACGATTGACAAAAAGAAGTATTACGTAAGTAAACCAATGATAGAGAATATGAAATTACAAGAAGAAAAAAATGGTGGAATTCTCCATTAATTCCTCTAATAAGAGTAGGTATAGCAGCAGCAGGAAGTGTTGCACGTGGGACAGCTGGTATTGTCCAGGCAGTAAATAAAAATAAATCGGAGAAGGCAGCATTAGAAGAACAAAAACGACATAATAGGGAGTTGGAGAAAGCAGCGAGGGGGCAAGGAGTAGTAGACAACTTTATTAGTAAACTAAATTTAGTTGATGAGGGGAAAAGAATTCTTAAAAATGTACTACATAATATTGATGATTTAATTGAAATAAAAGAAACAAAAGATGGTTCTGGAATATACGTGTATCTAAGTCCTAGTATGATTCGCTAAAACATTTATTTTATTTTATCTTTAGAAATGAATTTGAATAACTTAAGAATTTCAAATCTAGATCTAATGGATTATCTCTTAAAAGTACATGGAACCTCAAATTGTCAGCTTTACGAAGGTAACGATATACAAAAAGCATTAGAAAACGTTCCTGGTTTTATTTGGGCAAAATATAGAGGTGAAAAAACATCTTCCTGGCCATATACTGTACCATATTCATAGACTGGTCCAGGAACTCGATTGGACATAAGATTAGATGAGAATGATAATCCAAAACCAGGTGAAGAGCCTGAAAATAGAAGAGATGCAGCAGCTTATAGTATAGACACGATCTAGTTTATCGAAATCATAACCTAAGTTCTCGACATGAAGCAGATAGGAAAATGATTCAAGAATTAGATAGTATTCAGAATCCTTCCTTTAGAAAAAGAATTGAAAGAATGTTTGTTAAAAAGCTTTACAAGCTAAAATGTTGTTCGGTCAGGGTTTAGACAAAACTCATAACACTGACACTTATGCCTCCGAAATTCATAAAGAATACAGGGTGGGCCAAAAGTCTTTGTCGGTAAATGTTTCATTGTATTTATCAATTTATAACTACATATAAATGAGCAGTATGCATATAAATACACTCGTATATAAGCTTCAACATTCAAGAATAAACGAATAAAAAAGTTAACTTCATAATCAATCTCATTTTTCGAAGAAGTGGCCCTGTGATCATGACACAACGGCAAACGCGTGTTGAAGTTTTTCATACTGTCACGATAAATTTTCAATGGGATTGCATTGATTTCCGTAGCAATTCGCTCTCGGAGCTCGTCAAGATTGGGAAATATCTCTCCATTTACATACACTCTCGAGCGTAAGTAGGCCCAGAACCAATAATCGCACGGTGTGAGGTCCGGCGATCTGGGAGGCCACTCAATTGGGCCTCTCCTTCCAATCCATTTCCCATTCAACTGTTGGTCCAGTATGTTCCTTGCATCGCGACTGTAGTGGGCAGAGGCTCCATCTTGTTGGAAGTACTTTTCACGGTGCCTTTGGCAATATGGATCCACGATATCATTCAGAATGGTACAATATCTGTCCGCATTCATTGTTGCAGCACTGATGTCATGGCCAATCATTCCTGAATATCCAATCCACGCCCAAACTGTTAGTGACTGGGTTCGTCTAGGGTTGCAGAATCGTTCGTGAGGATTTTCTTGTCCCCAATAATGCACATTGTGCTTGTTGACATGTCCTGCAAGGTGGAAGACACACTCATCGGAAAAAGTAAGCTTCCGATGTAGTGCGGGGTCTTCACGATACTTTGCAAGCATAGTTTGACAAAACTCCAGCCGCCTGTCATCATCACCATCGGTTAAAACTTGCGAATACAATGGTTTGAATGGCTGGTAACCTTCACTTTTCAAAATACGTCTCACCGATGTTCTTGATATATCCAATTCTTCAGACATCCGCCTTGTCGATGTAGTGGGTTCATCATCAATTGCTTCAGCAACCATTTCCTTATGATCATCTCCAGTAGCTGTCACCGGTCGTCCGGACCTGGGTCTGTCCGTAACAATGCTCCCAGTTTCCAACATTTTCTTTTTCCAGTACGATACGGTCGTTCATGATGGAGCCTCCTCATTGTATTTCTGCGTAAAAAAATCTTCGGCTTTCTTCACAGTTATCGTAAACTATGGCCCATGATGTTAGCATAACTTTTTCCTCTATCGTGATCTCCATTCTTGATGACCGAAAGAAGTGAAAACATGAAGTAAAAACAGAAGCAAACACATGCGCGCTGCTTGCTGCTTGCGTACGCGTCACGTGATATGACAACATGCGCGCTGCATGGTGATACAACTCCACCGTTCGTCACATGCAAGCGTGGCGAACGAAATTGCAATAAATTGATAAATACAATGAAACATTTACCGACAAAGAATTTTGGCCCACCCGGTATAGAAAACCAAAATATCTATTGAAAGTAAAAGTATTTAATAAAGATGATATTTGGAAATCTGATCTTATTCATATACCGAATGAGTCTGATTTTTAGTACACATTGACCGTTATAGATTTATATACTAGATATGCTAGGGTGAAACCTTAAAAAAATAAAAGTGGTTTATTAGTTAAGTATGCATTTGAAGAAATATTCAAAGAAAATAATAGAAAACCAAGGAAATTATTCGTTGATAAAGGATCTGAATTTTATAATAGAAATGTTAGGCCATTATTTGAAACTGTTTATTCTACAGAAAATGCTGGAAAAGCCGTAGTAATAGAAAGGTTTGATAGAACGTTAAAAAGTAAACTATTTAAGAAATTTACAGAACAGGGTAATCAGAAATGTTTGAAGATATTACCAGGAATTGTTGAGGATTATAACAATAAGAATCATTCAGGTATTGAAGAAACTCCAAAGAATGCTTCTAGCGATCCCGATTTGATGCGTAAGAAAGTTTTCGAAAATAATTATGAAAGTGCAACTAATAGTAATTTGCAAAAACGGAAAGCGAAATTTAAAATTGGAGATAGAGTGAGAATATTCAAATATAAAAATAAATTTGAAAAAGGTTTTGTTGGTTATTGAACTAAAGAAATATTTGAAGTTTGTAATATAAATCAAACTTATCCGATTACTTATGAAATAAAAGATTTAGATAATGAAGAAATAAAGGGTAGATTTTATGAGAATGAATTACAAAAGACTGAACTTTAATTATCATTGGAACTAACGTTTCGGGAATGAAATTCCCTTATTCAATTCTAACATAATATCAAGAAATGGTACTCCTTCCTGTAATTTGAATAAAACATAAAGACATAATTGTCCACAATAAATAGTTCCTGGTTTTTGAATTTGAAAAGTATTATACATTCCTTTACCAAGTATTTCTTTGACTTCATTTGTAGGGGTAAGTCCGTATGAATCGAACCAATAGTTCTCAGCCTCCGGGCAATCGAAATAATAGTTTTCTACACTAGTATTCTTTTGCCTCGCTGACCAATGTACTCCTTTTTGATCTGATGTGTGAAGATTTGGTACAAAATTCACTTCAGGTACATCTTTTATCAATGGTAATTCAGCTTTCATTAGGACGTGAAAGTTTTTTATTCCTAATTGATTAGCGATTTTCTTTAGGTCGAAAGTCGTAGTTGTTTGCTTTCCATATAATTTTAAGAACTCCGTCAGGTCAGTCATTTTCAATGAGATAAATTCTATTTGAGAAATCACACAAAAGAATTGTTTGCTGCCCGCCAAGAGATTCAATCTTAAAGAGACAATCTGTATGACTCAGAGCTTTGTTACCTCTAGCGAGGCGATATGCATGAGACCATTGTCTGCCACAAGCAGCAGCGGTTGCCATTAGGAGCAATGCTGCCGCGTATTGACAATTTCATTCTCTCTGCGAGTGTTCTACAAGACTGACTGTGTCTGCAATCACTTCGTGTCATTTCTGTGTATATTTTCACCAAAATGAGCAATAATATTCATCGCCATTTTCTCAATTTTTGTGATTCAATCTATCCACCCATTGAAGAAGAGAAGAAAGAAGAATTTGGCCAAGAGTGAAGTTAATAAAAGAAGATAGATTTTTAATCAAATACGAAATTCATTAGACTCTATTGAAGAAAGTCCATACTTTCAAGTTGATCAATCGTCTATGCTAACTATCAATTTGTGTTGAAACGTTGTCAAAACTAATACAATTTGAAAAAACTGTGAATAATGAAGGGATGCAATGTGCAATTACCCAAGGAAAAGTGCTTGCTAAATTGCGATAATTAGAAGCAACATCAACGGTGTTTTTTGTAAAAAAACTTGAAATGACTCATAACATCAAACTCTCACGAAAGTATGTAAGTTTTCTGATAAAACTATATAAGTTATCTGAATCTCACGAAGTACTTCGTACATCATCTTTAAGTGCTCATTATGTGCTAAAACATTTTACATACATAGAAGACTATTTTGAATCTGAAAGCGAAAAAAGATTGCTCGAAGACAGTGAATACATTTTTGACTCTTCACAAGAAAATGTATCATCATTGTCGATGTCGCAATAAAATTATAAGTAGTATAATCTTCTTTTCATTTATGCGAGAGATGTGAAGAACTGGGAACGCCGTTCCCAGCAGCAGTTACTGAGAGAATGAGGAACGGAGACAGAAAATGAAATGGGGGAATCTACTTCTTCGTAGAGACAATGCACGATGGAAGTTCTACTCCAATACCTTGTGTTACATTTTTAACTTTGGTCCATCTTTTTCTTAATTTATCATAATGCTCTAATCTTAATAATAGTTGGGTTTCTTTATCTTTCATGTACCTGACTCTATCTTAATGTTTCACTTCGTGCGAACCGAAGTTTCGATTTGCTATATCCATTTCATATGATAATGAAGGATATAAAGGGGCTGATGGTTCTTTTGTTTTTTTCATTTTCATCTTCCATTTTTAATTATAAATTTTTATTGCATTTTGTCCATATTCATTTCATTTTTGTAATTGCATTTTTATAAATTTCAGGAGGTCCCTATTTTTGCATTTTGATTTGCTAAATTTCAAGAGGACCCTAATTTTTGTATTTTTTTCATTTTTGTATCTACCTAGGTGTGGGATCCGGTGCTGAGCGAAGCGGTGCGCCGGATCCTATACCCTATACTACTGTTGATTTCTTTTGCTCCTGATAGTTGTATTTGGTTCTTGTTGGATGCATTATGTGTGCCAAGCGGCAATCTGATTACTATTGGGGATCTCTAGCCGAGTTTCTGATATGGAGGCGTTGATGTGGTGACGCTGATGCGTCGGTGATGATCGAAAGTTAATATTTCTCCTTATGCGCATGTTTCTTTTTATGTAGACATAATAACCTCATACGCTGACAATGACAAACAACGATTCAAGGAAAACAATAACAATTATCAAAAACAATTATTCGAATACTTTTAAGAAAAGAGATTTACCATTGAGACCTAGGGTTTGATTTAATCTAGGAGTTGTATCATTTATGAACAACGCTTCTACTATACGAGTTTCAAATTCACTACGTGTCCTGTGTATATAACAGAAAAACAATTATTAATGTCATTGCTACAGTTTGGACATATGTTTAGATGGCTACTTACGGCTGAGTTACCTCTTATATGTTCTTTTATTCTTTGATGTAATCTGCGTTTTGTTTGTCCCAAGTATTGGGTATCAGGATCAACCCGACATTCAAAATTATGCACAACGAATGATCGCATCAGCTTATTTGTTTTATCTTTCAGACTAAAATACTGTCCTGTTTTACAAGTATTGAATATTATTTTAACATCATGGTCCAATCTCCTAAATACTTTAACAAGCTTGCGTCGGAATTTTATGGATGTTTTACCTACAAACGGAAGCATCATAAACTTGGTATCCTCCCATTCACCTTTCTTCGTTACTTTGTTTTCCGCACTATATTTTATTTCCAGGAACTGCTTCATCAACGAGTTGATGAAATCAATGGTATATGAGTTGCTTAATAGAATTTTTGTGATATTTTTAATTTATAATATAAGGGTCAATAGCTGAAAACAGCATGAATGCATCAACTTGCATACTTTGTGGTTATTTACATTACAACATCATAAATTGGAGTAGGCCTAGAATAGGCCTACTTGAAATAATTAACTAAGATAAAATAAATGTCAAATAGAGGGAACACAACTGTATTCACTGGTCCATCCCTTGCGTAAATTTATGCTGGCATGCATGCATTTATTTATGCTTGATAATGAATTTATAGTGCATATCCAGTTAATTTTATTGACTTATCAAGTCCTAGGATTTAAAGAAGTTTAAGTTTAGATGAACATGGATATCCATGAATAAGTGCCATGAGTAGGATATAGGTGGAATCCATTTAGGCCTCATCGATTTCAAACTGCTAACTTTTCGGATTACACGAAAATTACTTTAGAATGAACATGAGTTTTGGGTTATTAGTTTGCAGAATTTATTCAGGGTTGGTGTTGGAGAAATTTTTGATTGTTTTGTGGATGGATTTTACGTTTTGTTCAGGGTTTTCTTAGATAGCCTATGTCTGATGGATCGTCTTTAATGTGATTGCTTTATAGGACGGAGTCGTGATAGGCCTAACAGGCCTACACAGCATTCAACGTATAAAACGTTATATAACTTTTTATATAAACTTTATAAAACGTATATCTTTTAACAATGTGATGATAAAGAATCAATAAAGACCTGAGTTTAAGTGCACTTGATGATACATCTGCTTCCAGGTCTAGGCCTATTCAAAAACATGCACGAGAAGCATGTGCATGTACATGTAGGCATAACAGACACACAAAAGAAATGAATAATCATAAATACTATACATCAGCAAAATATGCCATTATGTATAATGCGCGAGGTCATGTTGATTGTCATATTTCATATTGCCAATCAAGATAGACCAACTTAACCTACTCTACTACTTTGTGATCATCTTCGTGATCCTTTATGATAGGCAACATAGCAATGGCCAGTACCACAATAGCATAATATCAAAATGGAGCTGAAGTGTCGATTGACAATATCCAACATAGGGTCTATAGCATTAGAGTGCAGCATGAAACAGATATTCACAGGATATTGGAATTATTACAACCTATGTTGTGTTCTTTATTAAATTTCGATGGAGATTTGATAAAATTAGCTCTATAGGCCTACTTGCATGCTTGAAGAAATTCATATGGTCTAGACTTGATATAGGCTATGTGAGACTTTTTAAAGAATATTGACCTTCATAAAAAATATCAGTTACATATATTGTATTAAAATGAATTAGGTAGCCTACGTAAGAAGTCGAAATATAAAAAAAAAAAAGAATATAAAATACTGGTATAGTTTAATCATACCAACTGCCATGAAGGTTGCAGATCTCTCTTGTGATTTCGGTTGTCTTTATCTTGTCATGCCATTCTCAGACTCTGATTTCGGTTGTCTTCATCTTGTTATGCCATTCTCAGACTCTGATTTCGGTTGTCTTCATCTTGTTATGCCATTCTCAGACTCTGATTTCGGTTGTCTTCATCTTGTCATGCCATTCTCAGACTCTGATTTCGGTTGTCTTTATCTTGTTATGCCATTCTCAGACTCTGATGCCGATTAGATTATCTGTGTCTTCTGGTTTGGAGATCACAATAATTAGCCGTCGATGTGATGACGAATTGTTGTCACTTTTTTAGAGAAAATATGGCATTTTCTAAGAAAAATGATGCAATATCAATTAGCATTAGCTAAGCGACTTTTGATCATCAACTAAGACCAGTTAAGCATTCTACCGGTACATGTACGGTTTCGTTTGAATTGATACAGTCAGGCCAAATTAGAAGGCGTCGATGTCATGACGAAAACGGCGTCGATGTGATGACGGAAAAAGTTGTGGACAGCTACATTTGTCGGCCTAGCTCTGATTTCAATGAGTCTGATTTTTCAACTCTTGATACTTCTTTTATTCAAGGGTATTAGGAAATCTTTCAGCCAAAGTCCGCTTAAATATAGACTGCATTTCTTTGTTGTACAGCAATCCAAAAAATGTATTTTTCGTTGGGACATGCAGAAACAAGATGTCTTTAAATTTCAAATGAATTTTTGTCAAAAATTTTGCATGAAACTTAAAATGAAAGACATTTTCGGTTAGAGCAGACGAACACCATTCGAATGGTGTTAGAACATTGACAATAGACCTATATCTTGGCGACAAAATGCAAAAGACAAGAATAACTCCCAAAAACACTAAAATTTCTGTATTTTACCATGTGTTTTTCTGAAGCATCTCGAAATCCGCTTTCATTAATCTTCAATCTTCATCTTATTCAGATGTTGAGAATATTTGAGATTCAACTCAGTGGTACGGAATTTGGTGAAACCTACTAGGTTTTAGCGACTTCGTTCACAAGCCATGTTTAGAATCTAGGGATGCAAAATGATTCAACGATTAATCGTTTAATCGTCTCAAATCCATAACAGTAACATTTAATCACTTGCCTACGATCAATCGTTAATCGTATTCATTCATTGTTTTTATTCGTTTTGCATTGCAGTTAATGCGGTCAACATTGAGGCCTTGTGCAAATGAGTAATTGGGTCTTCCAATGAGTTATTCTGGATGATCAATCAATCCACGAAACCAATTATCATAATTCAGATGTTGAATAGAATATCGAATATAAGTCTCCAATCGTGCAACCACATCATTTGCATTTTTATCATCTGGCTTCTCAAATGTAATGGACATATGTGTGAAGGCACGCACATCACGATCACGACGTGTACTCATAAGCAAACGGTACATTGACCAATACAGTGAACGCAGAAAGGCAGTTGTATCCACCCATGTTCGAAGTGGAATCACTGTATAAGTATGTCCATACCCATCAAAACTTCGTGTATCAGAAACAGCAATGTCACGTCCTTCAACTTCATTTGGCTGACTTCCATGCTGTGTGTAATAATTTTCTCCAAGCATCATTCCTTCTTCTGTGTGTTGAAAAAGTAATTGGCACAAGTGTTCAAAGCCAGTTGAATCCATACTTAAGGTTTCTCCACAAAATCGACAGGTGTTTACACATGGATGGAGATAAAAGTCATCCATCTCAAATTCCAATCAACAGAGTAAACATAAATACATGCCATGATTGATGATACAGCGACATGCATGTACTCGATCATACCAGCTTTTACAGCAGTAACAGTGATTTCTATTAACCCATTAGCTGCTAAAGGTCGGGCAGCGCTCGACCCAAAAAGTTAACAGTGCACGCGTCAACAGAAATTGTTTCAACTCGTTTCCACGCGGAACTATGAACCATCACCACACTTGCTCACGCAACTAGCAATATTTGTATAACTCCTCCACACGCGGAAGTAGAAGTCAAATAATTCAAATTATAAAGTTAGTTTTTAATACAAGTATAATGTTAGTATAATAGTTATTTTTTTATCCAGCAACATAATTTCACAGCCTGTTAAAGGAAATACGCTTATCAAACTTCCGACAATCCTATGACTTAATTCATTATTTATTAATCCTTCAAAAGTGAAAAGGCCGTCATATCATGGGAAAATTTAGTAATATTTGCTGTCAGTATATAGCTGCCTTTCGTTAAATATCATAATTTCAAAATAGTTACATGTATGCTGCTTTGGGAAGATTCGAATTAATTACGCTTATTCCAACCATATAAGCTAACGACTGTTAATGAATTGAGAAGTAATTTTAAGTTACATTAATTTAGTATAATTAGAAAATATCAAAGCATAACAGAATAAAAACATAGCTACAATTTATGTAAAAGACAACCCATGTAACGCCCAAATTATCATTACAATTGATGCCACAATGGAAAGCAATCAATGCACAACGCCGGACTTTCTGGACATCCTTGACACTCATATCTCGTTTCCTTCGCCCTTCCCTGTATCCACATTCCCGGCATCTTTTTGAGGGGCGAGGTCGATTTTGCCATGCCGGAATCTTTGTTGGCACATGGGCGATTACGGGTTTTCTAATTTTTTGAGAATGGCAGCGCCCTCTTCCTGACTCCTCAATCAACACTTTCACAGCAAACTTTTGAAAATCGGTGAAATTTTTTACGTTTTGTTGATGCATATAGCGATGGAAAAAAAGCGTTAAGCAAAATTTTTTGAATCAAATGAATTCCAAGTTTAGTGCACCAGTGACCGGACTTTCTCGCCGCACTACATGATTCGATGATGGCATCTGCATTATCTATTGCTCCCATCAGTCGATTGTAATCCATAACACTACCTGGCTTTGACACCTGCTCTACAACTCCTCCACGTCGCACACGTTGCACAGAATGTAGTTCCGCTTTTGAGTTGGAATCCAAAAGATAAACTTTCTTGATTCCTGAGGCTTTGTTCACACAATAACGCACTACCATCAAATTATTTTGACGCATGAATAAACTGTTATTGAGTCGAAGAGTCTGCTGTTTCAGATCAGCGGGGGCACCGCGGTTATTTCGAAGAGTTCCCACCATCAACGTGTCTCTTGTCAAAAGATATTGTGCCAGACGAACACTCGTAAAAAATTATCGGCAACAACTCTGTATCCTTGATCTAAAAGAGGTTCGATAAGGTGGACGACGATTCTCTCGGACACAGTCAAGCCACGATCAACTAACGCTGGAGCGAATGTATCATGCTCATTTTTGTTAACATGCACTTCGAACGACCACAGATACCCGACCTTTGCATCACAAACTTCGTATAACTTAATTCCATTCGTATAACTTAGCGATGCCTTTTTGAAGGAATATATTGTCTGAAAAATAAGCGACCACGATAGAGTACAACAGATTCGTCGAAGGCTAAATCGTTGTAGGGAAGGTAGGTATTGCGGCAAATGTCTCGCACTTTGTTTAAAAACGGACGAATTTTTCTGAGAGGGTCTTGTTCATTTATATTGATTTCATCATATTTGGCGAATCGAAGGAATCTGAGCAGAATTTGAAAACGGTCCTTTGAAAGAGATTCCATTCGCATCAGGTAAGGCGTGTGCAACATCGGATTAACAGTCCAATAATCCTCGATGGAAGGTTTTTGCACTAATCCCATATATAGCAGAATACCAATAAGTTTTTGCATTTCAGTACCGCTGGTTTCCTTCCATGCATTTAGCCGTTTAGGAGTTTGCTCCTCATCAAAGTCAGAAAAGAAGATATCAGCTCTCATGTTCGTGGCATCAGCCAAGAAATCAAACAATGCGTCAGGAAGCAAAAGTCTTTTATAATGTCTCATCAATTGTTCATCATTCAAATTATCATTTGGAAGAAGAAAATGATTAATCCCAGGTACACCGAGAAACTCAGGTAATGGTGGTCTGTCATCCAGTCCTGGATCAACAAAGGTGAATCCTTGATATTGATTGGGAACAATTTGTTCTAAATTTTGTGCGTCAATTTCATCATCAGATTCCCCCTCAGATTCCGTATCATTTGATGTATCGGAGAAGTCGTCACTCAAATTTCTCCATCTTGCACCACTTCGTGTAGCCATGTTAAAAACTGTGCCGGATGTCTGCACTTGATGATTACTTGCTTGAAATTAACAACAATATTTCAAATCATGCATAAACAATGTCGAACTACGAATCAATGAGTCATAAAATCCATAGTCAGTGTGAAATCTGGTCTATTTAGCAATATCTATGGCTTGGCGCTAAACAACAAGCATGTCTACAAAATATTATTCCTCATCGATTATGAATGTCATTCAAGTACATATCTATGCTTATAACCGCATAGATTTCATACAGAGCCGACGCTGCACATATGAGTCGTCTATGCGAAATAAGCGCCAATTTGCTAGTGTTTGCAAATGACACAAGATGAATTTGGTAGATCGAAATAAAATCGTATCGCTTGTGTGAAAAGATGCTTGATGTTGATAATTTAATAAAGTTACAATGATGCTTGTATGAGATGGAAATTTATCCCTACATAATGGTCACCTTAAAATTTATAATATACAGGTTTTAGGTAGTGAAATGTAAGAGCCTATTTATAACAACAAATCAATTGGCTTTCCTGTATCATGTAACACCTACATTATACTTATCTTTCATGTTTCATTGTAGAGTGTTTTCATTTCAATTATTGACAATATCATCAGCCTACCCTAGCATTTAGGCCTACAATATAATTAAAAAATTGATGAAATATTTACCTCATAATTTTATCACATGAGAGGTAATAACGCTCAGGTCGGGCGGAGCCCGACTTTCCGCGTGAGAGGTAGTTATCATACGGTCGGGCGCTGCCCGACCTTCGCATGTGAGTGAGTTATTTCACGGTCGGGCACTGCCCGACCTTCGCGTGTGGGAGTGTTGCACGGGGTCGGGCACCGCCCGACCTTCCGCGTGTGGAGGTGTTATTCAAAAATACACAGTCGCAGCTAATGGGTTAATCTCATCAGTGGCATGAGACAAGTAAGTTGATTTATCCAGAAACTCTGTGTTTTCGGCCGAAGCCTTTTTCAAGTACAGATCTATCTGTACTTTAGATGCGATTTCTAAAGTTTGGCCCCTGATTTTGACTTGCGTTTGCTGCTCGTGAACTCCTATTATGGCATTACTTTGGTTTTTGAGATGTCTATATTTATGCCGAGGGTTGATGCTTTGTCATGGAGTTTATTAAATTATGTGCTCATGTTGGCTGCAGTGGTGGTTAGTAGATCAATGTCATATGCTTATATCCTCGGACAGTAATGGCATCGTTGGTGTCTTCTAATGTGTCTGAAAATACAACCATTACAGCTATGCAGAAAAGCAACAATGCTGACAGTTGATTTCCCTGGTTGACTCCACCTGAGATGTCAACTTTCCTCGTTGGACCGATGTCGGTGCAAATTTGCGCACTTGAATCCTGGTTTAGTTGCAAGAAGAAGTTGATGTAGGCAGACTTGATGTTTGTGTGCTCGTCTAGGGCTTTCCATAGCCGCTTTTGGTCGAGTGAGTCAAAGGCTTTCTTCAAGTTAATGAAACATATGACGCCTTTGCCGTTAAAATCGCTAAGTCTCTCAAGCATCTGCTGCAGGCACTGTATTTGCTCAATGGTGCCGCGCCCTGGTTCGTAGGCTGACTGACTCTCAGGCAGAGCAGAGATGAGTGAGGATAAGACTCTGTTATAGATTATTTGTGCTAGAAGTTTGTAGATATGGCCTAGAAGGGAGATAGCCATTGTCTCCTTGTCTCCTTTCTTAAATTGCGTGATTGTTTCCGATTCTTTCATTTGTGATGGGATATTCTGGGTTGTGATGATGGTGTTCAGGAGTTCGAACGGGCATGATCACCGCCCTTGAGCATCTCGGCTGTAAGGCCATCGAGTCCAAGTGCCTTTTTTATTTTGATCTGGTGGAGTGCACATTCTAGTTCGTGTGTAAGGATGGGAGGAATAACGTCGTCTTCTATTTCTATGAGAGGAGTGAATCCATGATCTTCAGTGTGATAAAGTTCTTCATAGAATTTGGCTCACCTTTCTAAAATTTTCTTTTATTCTCCATCCTTTGACTTTCATCTCGCTGAAAACTTTCAACCTCTTTATTACTTCAAAGTACTGCTGGCTGAGGAGCATTTGATTTAGCTCTCAATGTTCTTTGTCGATAAAGGCATCTTTATGAATCTTGCACAGTTATTTCACAAGTGATTTTTGCATTTGATATTCAAAAGGGGAGAGTTCATATTTTCTTCGGATTTTGTGTTTGCGATGACTGGTCTGTCGTGTTGAGGTAATTAGCCATGCCGCTTCAACTTTGGCTGGCTTTGGTTCAAGTACAGATGATGATGCTAGCTTTAGAGACTTTTTGATTTTGTCTAGAGCGGATTGTGGGTTTGCCGTTGTTTGTGTGGCTGTTAAGTGGTTGTGAACGCTTGATGCAAAAGCACGTTGCATGTTCGGAAGTTGCAGCTTCTGAACGTCGTGACGTTTTTCTGCATTAGAAGTTCTCTCCTTTCTGAACTGCAGTTTTACTTTGCACCTTACAAGTTTATGATCACTAATGTCTTGATTTGATTCTGTGCTTGTGTCATTCATATTTGTAAGATATCGTTTCCGCACAAGGATGAAGTCGATGGTGTTACGTTTTTGATCGCTGGGGGAGATCCATGCATATACTGTCTCCGATGTTTGAAGTGTGTATTGGCGTTTTGCTGACAGAACTTGACTAATTGCAAGCCTCGCTCGCTATGTCCTCGGGCAATGTTGTTGTGTATTCCGACGACATCTGGGCATGTGTTATCTAGTTCACCAACTTTGCCATTCAAATCGCTCATGATGAAAAGATGATCTCGATTCGAGGTTTGAATTGTTGAAGGTGATGAATCTTGAATCTGCACCTAATTGGAGTTGCCTACGTTTTTCTTTGATCCTGCCTGACAAGACGAGGAACCATGTAGAATACAGCAGACGGGCAGATTTTGTAGTAGCCATTATGAGGCACATAGCCCTGTAAAAGTCTCATTTTCGGCCTCGTTCCCTGCTGAAGCTAGTTCTGCGCGTGCGGACTATTGGCCCCAAGGAATTCATCAAGTAACTACCACGAGCTATGTCCTAGAGATTCGCATCACTGTCTTCTATTCGCAATGAAGTACACCATATCATATACTACGAAAAAGCTATGACCAACATGTGGCTCTTCAAATTGCCAATGTAAACATTTCTTTCCCCTAAAATGTCTTCCCCTTATGCTATCTGCCAAATTGTTCAAGTCGTTAATCAGTGATCATTCTCATCCTCTTCATCATTTTTCTCCGTAAAGCAATCCATATTGAAAATCTCTTCAAATGCCTGAATGCTCAACAAAACCGAGACAAAATTCATTTCTCGCCACCATGACACGTGTATTTAACCGAGGTTTATATTGAATAAAGTGCTTCAAATTTTTCATATTTGTTATTGACCTTTTTGATTTATGTACCTGACTTCTTTTTTACGTCGGCCTCACGATTTTCAGTATTGAGCATTATTAGTAGTCAGACTCGTTTGAAATACGATTATTACTATCATTATTAAAATTCTATTTCAATTGCGAGTCGAAGACCCGTCGAATGATGTGAGCATTCTCATAAAAGCACACATCGAATTTTCAGAACAGGCACGCAATCAAAAAGTGTTGACAGGCACAGAATTCACGACCAGCCAATACGAGACTGTATCAGAGGTTATGGAATATAAATGCATTACATTTTATACGCACATGTAAAGTTCGTGTAGTGATTTTGTATTTTTCACCAAATACGTAAATCAAGCATGAATAAAAATATGCACGTGAACACGGAGTGCGCATGCAATTAAGTTTGAAAAATAACATCTGTACCTATCTACGCTAAAAAAGTTCTCAGTACAAACTGATAATACTAAATAAAGGATATATATGGTACTCTATATTTATCAGTAGTGTCAGTCCAAAAATGCAGGCAGTATTAAGTATCTGTAACAGAAGATAAGTGATTTTTCTGAAATTTGTCAGATTGGGTTTGACAAGCTACAAGCCTACTATGCCTTAAAATGCTCTAAGTAAAGAACATAACAAAGTATGACTGTTGAAATAGTTGAAATTATCAGTCGTCAAGTCGAAGCAAAAAATTCTGTGTTCTCGGCAAGACGTCACTATTCAAACTGCAGCTTTTCAATTATGGTTCATGAAATAATTGAAATCAAGCTCTCGAGTCTGGTTTGACGATCATAAGACATGACTTGAAGACAACTCAGTGGCTTGTGTCCAATCAAAATACCATAGGCCTGTGAGCTCTTGACAATAGAGCCATCGATGACAAATAGGCCGGACTTAATGACATAAAAAGTTCGTATTTGCCAGCATGATAATTTGCGTGAGCTTGTTTATGAATATCTTGAACTGTAGGCTACCTGAATTTGAGCTCATGAAGTGAAAACAGAAATCAAACAACTTTTTGGAAAAGCTCTTTAAGGTCTAAAAATACGGATCTCAAAATTTCTACCAAAATCTTGAATTTTTAAAAATTCTTATTTGATTTTATGTTGCAACTTGATCACTATCTCGTCATAGGGAATTTATGACTGATTTCGTCACTGATATGCAGAAGTTGTCTTCTATGCGACAGATTGTTGTTTACTTCAAAGTAAAGTTAATTTGTCTTGCTGCAGCTCAATATCTGAGCTGCAAGGCCGGAGACACACACCATAAGCAATAGGCCATCATCGCGTCCCGATCCTCCACAAGCCATGAGCCATAAGCTCAATTCGACATCATTTTTGCTCATTACAGGTAATACAAACAAACAGAAAATGAAAATATATGATATTTTTCTAATTTTTGTAAGAGCATAAAGCATAGTAAAGCTTGAGCGTGAAGAATGACGCGTTATATCACAACTTCGGTTATTGAAATAATCGCCCAAGGATTCCAAACCGGGTGACGGCTTATTGTTTGGGACTTATGGCTGATTGCTTGTCGTGTGTGCCTCCGTAGTTCAAGGCGGCTTATGGCCTATGACTTATTGCTGAGGGCTCATGTTGTATGGCTGATGGCTTATCCTGTGTGCCTCCGCAGTCAAAGGCGGCTTATGGCTCATTCTGTATGCCAGCTCTCATTGAAGCTTGAGTGTTGGAATTCTGTTTACGGCTTACGACTTATCGTGTGTGTCTCCGGCCTAACATTACCGTTGCCACATTGAAGATAAATTACCTTTCAAATGACAGCCTAAATCGTCGGCGCGTAGCGCCAGATGATTTAGGCTGATCATTTGAAAGGTAATATAATATGCATTGCATTTCACTCTCGGTGGCTTTGGAGGTCATTGAAATGATTGAAATGAGTTTGAAATGCATTATTGCCCTGCATTGGAGGGTACATAATGCACCACATAATGCACTCCAGCTTGAGAATCCATTAATGAATGAATTAGTAAACTGATATTTCAAATCATTTTTAGATAGAAATCTGAATTTCAAATCTATTCACATTTGCCAACTTTGTTAGACTTTCAAACTTTTCATGAATTCAATGCAACAATTGTATATGAATGTTTCGTGTGTGAATGAATCGGCTGCTAACGCAGCCTCGCCTATGTCTGATATTACTGACCTAAAAATCCATGATATAATGCTACATTGTTACTGAACCTAAAATCTCTGACAACAAAAATCCAACATTTTGATCTGTAAAAGACTCAAATCTATGATAATTTTCTACATAGCCCATGCAGCTTAGAACATTGAAGTATGTAAAGCTCTAGATATCTACGAATCCAAATTGTGAACCATAGGAATCATCTCAATGTCATTTTCAATGGGAATGCGAAGGTAGACGGTGAGATGCTCCTACCTCAATGGTATTACCATGGATTTCTATACAGTATTCTATATCGGGATGAGACACTACCGATATCTACATACATTAGTAGTCCTGTTTTGAAGACAGTTGATTGTCAAATATCACGATTATACTTTGTCAAAGTGACTTTCAAATGTGTTGTCGATGATTGTAGCATAAATTGTAGAACACAAGCATAAAACAAGATCATACTATTTCATTTCATTGTTTCCCAAAAGACGTTGAAAGATTCAGGAAAATATTGGCTGCAAAATCTTCGAGAATTTGAAGAGGGAATTTGGAATCACATAATGTCAAGAACATCTACTCGCACAACTAGTGCATGAATGCTTCTTTATAACATTCCACGAGCTTTAGTTATGGTTTTGATAGAGGATAGATTGTGCATTAAGTCATTGACTGAAGTTGTAGAATTTTCGGAGCGATCCATTTCAATCGTTCTTAACAAACAACTTTGTATAAATCGATCGCTTATTTCAGGAAAAATACATGAGAATTTGCTAGAAGACTCCTGCACCATTCGAATACAGATTTGGTCGGATAGCCCATACATCCAGATTTCCATACTGATGTGTAATTTTTCATGCAACAATTGAAGAATCATTTCAGTACAGAAAATCGAAATGGATGTTCAATTTCAAATCATCGCGATGAAAGTTCTTGCCAACAAATGCAAAGGAGTTTTTCGAAAACTTTGCAGTAGTTCTTGTGGATAGGATTTTTCTGGGCTTTCTTTATGCGGCTTTTCAATAAATTCCAGGCTTTTATGATCATGTCCATCAGACATATTGTTGGTACAATCAAGCCATCGCGAGAAAATACAGCAAATAATCCTGTTTATCTAAGTTGAAGCAGTGTCGGACGAGGTCTCTTCTCACTTCATTTGAATCAAATAACACGAAGGACTACAATTTTTAATGACGACTTTTCTGACTATGAATCCATCTAAGCTTTACATCTAATGACTTTCTTCTTAAATCCGAGTTTGTGGGTTCAGGCATGATTGAAAAAACTCGTGAAAATCCAAATTAATTGATTCTGAGCGATCAGCAGCAGCGTTCAAAGCGTTTTGGGACACTTCAGAATGCTTAGAAAGGCAATCATTTTTCTCTTTCTGCATCAGTTACATCCTTTATAGATATCACATTTTTTCCACATTCAGACTGTCGATACCAGCTGAAACGGACTCGAAGAGGACATACTTAGAACCACAAAAAGATATGAAACACTAATTACACTCAAAGGGTTTTGGTGGACTGTATCATGTCGTAAAATGACTCTGTGCTCAGGCTAAGAGATTTTGAGACCACCCAAGCTTCTAGCATGACAACAAGGAAACGTTCCAGATAATCAAGTTTACAATTCTGAATTAATTTTATAGGATCGGAATGCTCACTTCGTTTATGAAGTCCTATCGTTGGAGTCTTTACATTAATCACGTCAATAAAACAACGGAAAATTGGAGCGCTACCAAAATGTCAATGAAGTTGTATTGCTCCAGTGCTTGAATGGCTAATTCGTGTAAGAAATAATGAGTTAAAAGAGCTGAACTTTTCTATGTTCCATTTGAAGCCAAAACTTTGTTGTTCAACATAATTATGTGCCATTTTTAACTGTCATGACTTTTCGATATAGTAGAGTTCCTTGATATCAGACAACTTTCCTAGAATGGAGTTGCTATAATTGAATCAACTGGAAGCAAAAGAAATAAAAAATTTAATAAGTTGTTGTGCGAGTAGATGTTCTTGAATATTATGTGATTCCAAATTCCCTCTTCAAATTCTCGAATATTTTTCAGTCAATATTTTCCTGAATCTTTCAACGTCTTTTGGGAAACAATGAAATGAAATAGTTTGATCTTGTTTTCTGTTTGTGTTCTACGATTTATGCTACAACCATCGACAACACATTTGAAAGTCACTTTGACAAAGTATAATCGTGATAATTGACAATCAACTGTCTTCAAAATAGGACTACTAATGTATGTAGATATCGGTAGTGTCTCATCCCGATATAGAATACTGTATAGAAATCCATGTATTGTACATGTTAATATGTAGCATGTTAACACGTCTAAATTGGATTTGGAGATATATGAACGACCTTCATAGAAAAATGACATGTGAAATACCATAGAAATTAACAATACCATAGAAAGTCCTAGAATGGAAATTGCATGAAAATTATGGCACACGCCGGGGGATTTTAGTTGGGGCAAAATGCAACTTGTGCGATCTGGCTTACATGTTTTTTGATTGGCATTTATATTTATCAAGCCAATTCTTGATCTGGATTGTTGGACCTTGTCCAAAGACCATGTACTCAAAAGCAATAGTGAATTTACAAAATGCTACGGCGACAGGATAACAAAGAAGGAAATCCTTTTAAACGTTCTGTGCGTTCATCATTTTGAAATATCGCTCCGATGATCTATCAATAGTATAATCAGACTCTTATGCAACTTGTAATGTCGATTTACAGGACATGCATAACTCCAGCTTGAAATCAGAGGCCAAGGAATCTGAGAGTATTCATTTTACTTTAAAGGGTTCCCCTGTTCACTAAATTTGAATAATTTTCAAAATCTCTGCATGCATTCGAATATGAGCTTCCAAAATATCACGTGTGTCATTCAATGATTAATTGAAAAGTTCCAGCGACATTTCATTTATTTGAGAAATGATTGTCGTTAAAAAAACTTTCAATGTGTTTATTCCAGAAAAGCGCCAGGTTTCTTAATCGCTTGAGGGAGAAATTATCCAATAATTAGACTTTCTATCTGTGAATTCTTCAGATGTTCTTACCAACAGCACACCGACCACTTTTAATTATGACTTTGTAGACCAATCGCATTCCAATATTGAAACATTGGAAACTAGTTGTCAGTGACTGCTACAAATAGACACACTATATTAGTCCATGGAATAGTGGGCTATTTCACATGAAACAATGCTGCCACTTGCAATTCTCTTCATGAAAATCATGTAATTAGGTGTCAACAACTTCCACAACCAACTTGGCAAATAGTTTCACTATGATGCAATGTTTTAGATCGAATGTGATCTACAAACCATAGATTTTTCCATGCGCCATCATTGTACATAGGCAAGATATCAAACTTCCATTCTAGTGTAATATTATCCACTTCTATGTGAAATACCGACTGACAACCCTACTTGCTCAGTAACAATGCTACTCACAAAGCTTTTGAGTCAGGTAACACCAAATTGGTATAGAATTGAATTGATTTTGAATGGAGTGTCTCATCCCCTTGCCAGAGACATACACATCCCTGTCCTTACTATATAGATATCCTTCCACAAATACACGCACATTTTCTAACCATAGAAATTTCATGCGTTATTTATAATGTGGAAAAAAGAGATATTCCCTTTTCCTGGTTGACAAAAAAAGCACCTCTGTGGATGTAATAAGATTGTGGCAGAATCTCACAGATCCCATCATTTAACGAATTGTAATTCTTATACCGTTACTTACAATAACCCAATCGAGTTCATAACAGAAGAAACTTGTGCATCGAATTCCTGCAATATTTACCTTCATTGATTATAGATTAAATGTAGTTCCACAAACATTAATATATATTTCCCTATTACAAGAAAAACTATTAACAGTATTAACATTAGAATTACTTATGAGAAAGGACAAGAAATAAATTTTGGAGGTGAAGAGATTATGATAGATCTTTTGGTTAGAGAAGTTTAAATTTATTTTTCTTCTTCTTAAAGATAAAAATTATTTTTATTAGAAATGAGTGAAGAAATTTCCACAAACTTAGCATTAAATGAAAAAGTGAAATTCAATCATCATCGAAATCTATCCAATAAAGTTTTATCAGTTATTTGTGGAAGATCAGGATGTGGAAAAACATATCTATTATTTAAAATTTTAACTACTCCAAACTTTTTAGATTATAACAATCTTATAATTTATACAACAACAGCAGCACAACCTGTTCATCAATTTTTAAAATATGGATTTGAAAATAATCTTACAAAAACAGCAATTGCTTCATTATTCAAAGAATATGAAAAATCTGAATATGAACAGGAAATAAGTTCGCGGTGTGAAGAAGCAGCAAAAAATAATCAGTTAGTGGAATCTAATAAAAATAAACACATAAAGATACAATTAATAGATGATAGTGGTAATATGCAAGATCCTAGTAAACTATATAAAACAATGAAACATTGTGTAATTTTTGATGATTGTGTCAATGATAGAAATCAGTCAGTTCAAAGAAATTATTTCACAAGAGGTAGACATAACAACTGTAGTGTTTTTTATTTAACACAAAGTATGTATTCATCAGATGGAAGTGTTACTAGAAAGAATGCCAATATATTTATGCTATTTGAAATAAATGCAAGACATTTATGTGATTTGTTAAGAGATTTATGTATAAGAGATAAAGATGACTTAAAAAATTCGTGTAATGATTGTTGGTCAAAAGATTATGGTTTCATTACAATTAATGTTGATAAAAATTGCATGATAGAGTTATAGAAAATATTTTTGAATAATATTTTCTGTATTGAAATTTTTTATTAAAAAATAAGGAATGAGTACAAGATAGAACATGTACCAGTCTTAAAAAATTATCGTCATCCTACAAATCCTGTAAATTCGAAGAAAGAAGTTAAATTTTATTACCATCGCAGATATATGCATTTCGTTAAAGATTACAAAATAAAAAATGGTACAAAAAGTTATGAAAGAACAAATGATTTTCCACTTTGTTTAAGAAGTTTTAGAGTATTCTTTAACTTTAATAATTTATGGTGGTTAATTCAAAAGAACATTTAACAGTTTATGATTTAAAAACATTACGACAATTGAATATACCTTTATTCATTTCAGACTTTAAAATAAAATCATAATCTCTTTTAATAAAAAAATCATAATTTTCTTTAAAAAATATGAATTTTAAAATGAATAAAGGTACGAAATCTATTATTGATGAATTAATAAAAAAACAACCGACTGAATTTGATTTGCTTAAAAAACAAATGAGTGAATTTAATTTAGAGTCTAAATCAGATATAAATGCATTAAAGAAGTTTATTAAAAATACGAGTAATATTAGAAGAAAAATAAATTTTAGAAAACTTAAAAAACGATATAGAAAACTTGAACGTATAGCTGAAAATGAAAAAGAAACTCCTATTACTGATATTTTTTAGATGAGAGAATTGAGGATGAAGTGGGAGAGGGTTTAGTAAATCTTTTTTTATCCGAATGAAATTAAATATGAAAATGTATCTTTTATTAATGTAGTAAATGATATACGTAAACTTCTAGCAAATGGCAAAATTATTAATTTACTTGGAAAAGTTATAAAAGATATTCAAATATAATTCTAAACTTTTACGTAACCTTCTATAATACAAAATCATTTGAAACATGGTTTTCTAATCTAGAAGAGAAATCAGATAGTAATGAATGGATTTTACAGGTTATATGAAATATGAAGATTTTGGAATGAAGCTAGTTCAAAGATCACATAGAGGTGCTGGTATTAATATGAAATATAGAATCAAAGAATAATAATAATAATAAGCGTATATTTCAGAATTATGAAAAGAAAGAAAGAAAGAATAAGCATATATTTTCAAAATGGAAATCAGAAATTACAAATTACAAAGTTTAAGTCAATGTGGTCAACTTATTGCACAATGCTGCAGAAAGCACGGTAAAACAATTGTGTCTTCGATTTGTACGAGAAAGAGGCATTAAACAACGACCATTCTTTACTGACGTAACAATGTGATTTAGGGGATGATCTTGATGCTGACAGCTATAGAAAAAATCATCAAAAAACTTTCGTCTTCTCGAAAAGAAAAGATCAATATTGTTCTCACATTCGCATGATGGTAACCAGATTATTTTCTTTGCTCGTTTTACAATCTTACATACAAATTTCAAACAATGATGGCTTGATTTTCCAAATAATTGCGTTGCATATAAAAGAACGGATTCAATGTTTGCGGTATACACTTTCCATAACTCGTCGTGATTTAAGCAACTTTTCAACACTTTCAAAAGGTACAGACGTCTCGACAAGCGAGTTTCAAGATCGTTAAAATGGTCAGTCCATGACAAATCAGAATTCCATAAAACCCCTAGCATCTTCATCTGACTAACAAGTGAAAAATCGAAAACATTACATAGGTTGAATTCAAAGCACTTCTTTCTAAATAACATTCCTTTTGTCTTGACATCATTTAGAACAAATGAATTTGAATGAGTCCAATCTTTTATGCTAAAAAATTCGGCATGAATAACATCAATCGAATTCGAAACAGACTCCTTAAAAATAGGACATACTTCATAAATATCATCTGCATATTGAGCTATGTGAGTAGTGTAAGAAGTGGGTGCAAGATTGTGACAGTAAATAGCGAAAAGGAAGGGACCAAGTAGTGAACCCTGTGGAGCACCACTAGTGACTGATACACACGAGCTATACACATTCTGAAACTTTGTACACTGATAGCGATTTTCTAAATACGATTTCATGAGGAGAACAAAGCCTCTAGGAAAATGCAAGTTCAAGAGCTTTTTTAACAGCATATTGTGATAAATTGTATCAAACGCCTTAGATAAGTCATAATTCAAAAGAACACATGCTGACACATTGGGGCAGTCCAAAACATTTGTAATATAATCATGAATAGAAATTAAACAAGAAGTAGTGTTTGATTTAGATCGATAAGCAAACTGAAAACAAGGGAAATGAGTGTAAAACATTTCGCGAACATCATTTAGCAAAACATATTCAAGGAGCTTGGCTGGAACACTCAACAATGTGATTGGTCTGAGTTGACTAAGCGTTGGATTACTTTCTTTACGTACAGGTGACACGGTACAAAATTTAAACAAAGTGGGAACCTTTCGTTCAAGAATACAAGTATTTATAATGTGACACAAGGGTTCGCAAATAAATGGCGCAGCTAGCTTATAGAACGTATTAGGAATATCGTCAGAGCCACACGCTTTAGAAGTATTAAGTTTATCAAGAAAATTAAAAATATCATGCGGATCACATAAAAGACACCAATCATCATCGGAAATGGATATAGGTTCAATGGAGTCAGTCTGAGTTTTGAAAGATGACGCAAAATGACTGTTGATTGCTTCAGCTGCAGCTGCAGGATCATCAAATTCTTTTGAAATTGAGGAAAGGGGATCTTTCACATTCTTCCCATTTACTTCAGCCACGATGTACCAAATATGACGCTTGGAAGTTTTGCATTTCTCAACCCAATTTGCCATGCACTTCTCAATCAAATCCTTACACTTTACACGTAATGCATTAAATAAGGGAAAATTGCCAAGTCTGTAAGCATGCCATCTACGATTAATGAGAGACTTCAACTGTGGAGTCATCCACGGCTTATCAGAATCTGATAAAGTCACCAGATTACACGGAATGGTTTCTATGCACTTATTGAAAATGACATAGAACAGTTCTACTTTATTATCAAGATCACGCTCATGATATACATCGCTGAATGCATCACTAAGTGCATCATAAAAAGAGGCCAAAGCAGATGGTCTAAAGTCATAGACAGGAAACGTACGACTATAATGAAATGCATGCACCGAAAAATTCAGAGGTCGAACAAGGACCTGGGAATGAGAGCCTCTACGCCTGTTTGTCATCGGAGGGCCAACCATGGCGTCATTGTACATGGAACAAAGGGAATTGCTCATGAGGATTCGATCCAAGCAGGAATTTCCACGTGTTGGGGCACAAACTTCATCTACTAGATCGCTAGACCTTTGTAAAGAGCCAGTATTCAGATGGTTGAAATCACCAGCGATGATTGTGTGAATGTTTGGATGCTCAGTTGTCCAATGATCAAGTTCCTCAATCAAAAAGTCACAGATGTCGTTTTGCACATTCACTCCCAAATTTGGTGGTACATAGAGGGCCATTAATACAAATGTCAATTTTCCAATGCGAAAATGTACACATAGGGAATCGACGACATCACAAATATGAATAGGTTTAACCAATTTCACATCGATACAAGACTCAGTCCATACAGCCACACCACCGCCTATTCGACCTCGCCGATCACAGCGCATCATCTTATAATCATGAATGTAGAACGAGGCATTTACATGTGAGTCGTTCAACCACGTCTCAGTCACGATAATGATATTTGGTCGCAAACAGTTAAAAGAATGCCTCAATAATAGAAATCGTGAGGCTAAAAGTCAAGGTACAACACATAAGATTTCGTAATACAACATAACAAAGCAGAAAAATATTAAGACACAATAATAATCAGACACATTTCAAAGCTGACGGAAGTACGCAAAAAACCTAGATTACAAAAACCACTATTCAATAACCTAATCATTGTGACAATAAAGCAGCTCCTTCTCATTGCTAAGGTACTTACTGGCATACGAAACTTTCCAGAATACTGTAATACTTGAGGAGCTAAGTGATGTAGTGGATGCTCTGAGTCTTCAACAAGAGATGTAAACAATTTGACACCAAGTATCAGACGACGATAGCTTAGAGGAAGAAAATGAACACATTGACAATTCGAAGAGCCACATATCAGTTTGTGAGATCTACGCTGTACATGTATGTTTTCTAACACATGCTCATCTTTCTTTTTCAAACGAACAAAAAGTGGCGCTACATACTCTAGGATAGATCGAAGACAATTATTGTAAATGGTCACAAGATCAACAGTCGATAAAAAAGGTCTTAAGCTTCAAAGCACGAAAATTCTTGATGATGCCTTCTTTGAAATTAAGCTTATGTGAAAACTCCAATCAAGTTTCGCATCCAACACTACACCAAGGAAGCGTAATTTGTCAACGACTTGAATACCTGGGATCATTAATCGTGATAAATGATTTACATCTCGGTGAGAAATGAGCATCTGCTGACACTTATGCCAACTGATTTTCATTTTATTGTCATCCATCCATTGATGTACATTTCTCAAAGCAGATGATACTGGAGTAGCAGTACAATCATTATTTATTTTTCCAACAATAATAATATCATCAGCATATTTGCATAAGAGCACATCACCATGGCCATCAAGTGTCAAATCAGACAGAAAAAATCCAAACGTCAAAGGGCCGATAGAAGACCCTTGGGGAATACCACTCTTGACAGGGATATAATCACTGCAGTCCTCGTTCCATCGAATACGCTGAAACCGTTCTGAAAGATAGTTACTAATGAATTTCACAGTGAAATCGTCAAAGCCATATCTTATCATCTTGCTCAGAAGGAGACCGTGTGATACTCTGTCAAATCCTTTCGACAAGTCTAGAGACAGTACATGACAGGCTATGATATCACTTTCCTGAAGAGAAGATGCGATAAAGTTTTCAACTTCTATTAAAGCACAAGTAGTCGAGCTCTTTGGTCTATAGCCATACTGACTGGAATCAAATCTCGAGATAAATTGATCTTTCAATGTACACATCAGCCGCTTTTCAAAAATGCGTGCAGGTATTGGCAATAAAGATATTGGACGGATATTATCACATTTTGGGGGATTTGACTTAGGCAGAGGTAAAATGTCAGCTTTTTTCCATATCAATGGAACATCCGCCTCAGCAAGGCATTTATTGAAAATGATTGTAATGGGTACTGCCAACGCTGAAGAAAACTTTGACCATATAATCTGCGGTATACCGTCAGGGCCGGAAGATGCCTCAGGCTTCACACCTTTGAGATACCTTTCGACAAGATAGGGAGGGAAAGTCGCAGCTTCTGGGCAAATAAAGGCAGTGATCTGCAAGTCAACAGCAGGTTCATCAACGAAATGTTCGGCCAGACTGTGATTCATTTTCTCTAGAACTGTGGAGATTGGAAGCTTAGGACAACCAATCCTTGTCTTCAACACCATTTTTGTTCACAATTCTAAAAATATCCCATATAGAGCGTCGAGTCATATAAGATTTACTCCATTCTGATTTGGCTTTATATATATGGCTTTTCACCTTCTCCTTATAATGGTTAAACAATGTCAAATCCTTTGCTCTGTAAGCCTTGTAGCGCTTGTTAATCATTACTTTGATGGTTTTCGTTATCCACGGCTTATCAAAGAACGATTTTTTTACAATATCCTTCGGTATATAAGAGAGAGCGTTATTTAATATATTGTAAAATACAGTCCGTTTCATAAAAAGTGGATCATCCTAAAATTTGACTAAATAAAACATAAGTATGATACAGAAAGCATTTTTCATGTTATTTCATGTCCCTAATATATTTAAATGTCCTTATATAATCTGATGAGCTATGACACAGTAACGGTTCTTAAGAAGCTAATATTTTGTGGCCCTACCCTTATTGTCAATGACATTACCAATTCGTCTAGGCATTGATTCGATGATATCGTTGATTTTTGACTGATCTAACTTTCTCCACTCTCTTTTTAACAGTGACGTAAGTTGTGATACGCCATCTGTAGGTAGCAGTGAACGACGAACGTTACGTTTTAGAATACTCCATACATTTTCTATGGGATTCAGATCAGGAGAACGAGCTGGCCAAGATAATGTCCTAAGCCCTAATTGAGACTTGCATAAGTTGACTCTACTACTCCTGTGACACGTAGCATTATCATCCATAAATAACTTCTTTTTGTATGCTGATCTGATAATTCGATCTGAGAGGGCCTCTTACAGCTCTTGAAATTCGACTCAATAAGTCTTCTACGAATAGTGGACTTAGAAATAGACGAGACTAGTGCAGCCATCTCAGTTAACGAGAGACTTGGATCAACTTCAACAAATCTCAAAATTAGGCGGTCTCTACGTTTGGATGTTTTGCGTGGACGGCCAGAGCCCTCTTTACGACAGAGTTGAAAATCATCATTATGCCATCGATGCACATTTGTGTAAGGGACATTTAGTCGCTTGCTTGTAGCTCGTAAAGAAAACCCTGACACTTTGCCTTTTGTGAATGCGATCTCGTTATTGTTCATTTGTGCTTTGTATTGTTTTCAACCGGTAAGAGATAGATTTCTAGCTGAAAGCAATCAGGAGTGCTGCCAACACCACCGCAACGAAGTCAGGAAGCTATGGAACATGAAGTCCAGTTAATCACATGTAGCAGTTACATTATTGTTGATGAATAATGGTGCTATACTGGCTCTGATTGACCGATTTTCTTTATTTTTGTTTTGCTTAATAGCTTTTGGCTTGTAAAATAACATATTACATAACAAAGGAAACAAATGTAATTTTATAAGAGTGAGGTATGATTTTGTGTAACATTGCTAAATGAAGATCAAATTATCAACTACTTTTTTATCTATAACAGGAAAACAACTCAATATTCATGCTTGAAATTTCCAACAATGATATAAGTAAGCACAACTGACATATCTTCCAAATTTCAGAGAAATTCGTTCAAGTTTGGCGGAGTTAGACAAAGTTGAAGTTAAGGCGATGTTTAAGGGTGATCCATTTTTTATGAAACAATCTGTAGATCACCTGCTTCATTCAAGTCTAGGTCATCCAGAATATTTTCCCAGTTTATATTCAAAAGAGATGACAAAGAAACGTTTATGTTTGAGGCTCTTAGATCGAATACTTCTGTGCATCGAGAATCGAATACAAATTCTTTGTGAGGGCTCAAAAGAATATGGCAATGATCACTGGCACCAAGAGGAGGAAGCACAGCAGGCTGGGAATAATGAGAGACATAAACATCAGGAATCAGCATCATATCCAAAATAGCATCAGATCTGGTTGCTTCACGAACTAAATTTTCAAGCCCAAATGAAATACGAAAGTCATCGATATCAACACGATTAAAGTCGCCCAAAATGTAGACTGAATACCCAGGAAACTGTATCAAATAATCATCAATCAAATCTATAACATAATTAATCAATGATTGCGAACTATCAGAATTCAATGAGGCTCCAGTTGGAAAATACACTAATGTCAAAATACACATGAATTGCCTGTACATGATTCGAAGCACCAATAATTCCACCTCCGGGTAAGATTGAGTAAAGAGGCAATCAACATGAAAATTCGATTTAGTCCATACGCACAGTCCACCACCTTTCCTACCGGAACAGCGATCGGCTCGGTATAAAACATAATCACGAAAGTTCAAAGAAGAGTTCATAATAGCCGGTTCTAGCCAAGTCTCAACTACGCAGACAAAATCAGGAGAATAGCTAGATATGAAAACACTCAACTCATCCATCTTGTTCTTTACAGATCTGGCATTTGTTAAACAAATATATATATATATATATATATATATATATCTTTATATATTATCTTTATATATAGAATATATCGAACAGTATTGTTATATTCCTTCTAAAGATTTCTGCTTTATAAAATGTTATAATTTTTTACGTGGTTTCAATCAAGAACAAGCTAAAAGTATTATCGAAACGAATTCTCATGAAAAAGTAATCAGGTTTAGGAATGGTATATGTTGTGATGTATTAACTTCTGTAGACATACAGGAAATTGTTAGATGTGGCGGAAAAATCTTATCTAATACAGATGGTATAATTTATGAAGAAAATTATCAAGTTTCACCATTTCGAAAATATATTGAAAAACCTTTTAATTTGAGAAAAAAATGTAAAACAGAAGGAAACACTGTAGATGATGAGTTAATTAAATTATTGATGAATTCGCTATATGGCAAAACTGTACAAAAAGATATAACCACTAAATATCATTTATGGAATGAAAGTACATTGAAAAAAAATTTACTCAAGAAGTAAAAGATTTTGAAAAAGTAAATGATGAACAATTCTTAGTGAAAGTAAAAATCGAAAGTGATGAATTTCTTAAAGCCAATATTCAAAAAAAATCTACATCATTCATGCCATCACACTTAGGTTCTTTTATTCTTTCTCACTCTAGAAGAATTATGAATAATTTTTATTTTAGAAATTAATGGTTTCAAAGAAAAATACATATATTATACAGATACCGATAGTATATACATTTCTAATGAACTCTTCAATAAGTTAAATGCTGCTGGATATGTTGGGGGAGAATTGTGTCAGGAAAAAAATGATTATGGAAGTGGTGGAATTATTTTTGCAATGTTTATTTCACCTAAAATAAAATATTGTATTACTGTAGATGAACAAGGAAGACTCATTGAAAAGAAAACATTTAAATGATATTCACAAAATTAAGTAAAAGTAGAAGATTTTCTAAAATTATATTCTGGTAAAACATTATCGACTACAGTTAATAAACCATGGAAGAAATCTTTAGAAACTGGCATTAGTATTCCTGATAGAAATAATAACACTGAAGAAAAAAGATTTTCTGGTCAAATAAATATTCTTAAACGTCAAGCAGCTGATGAATATGGTATTGTGTTACCTTATGATGGAGAAAATATACAAGGTGAAATATTTCAAAAAATCTTCAATGAGTGGAAATAATAATTTTTTTATTACATAGAAAATGTTATTACATTACATGAAATTAAAGAACATTCATATATTGATGTACAAACAGTTATTCAAGAATTACCTCGTTTAGAAAATGAAATAGGAATTTATTTTGTACCAACTGTTAAAAAAATTAATACGACAAGAGAATCATTGGAATCATTTTTTCCACATATTCTATTTATCCAATTTATAGAAGAATGAAGGAATCATTAGTTGAAATATTAAAAGGTATTGAAAATAAAACTAAACCTTTAATTTTAATAACTACTCCAATTTTAGAAAGTAGTATAACTATTCCAAATGTTACTAAAATTTATGATAGTGGATTAATGTATTCAAAAGTATTTTTTCTGGTGCTGTTCAATATATAAAAGAAAATTAATTACTTTTAACTATATCACGCACCTCGCTTAGTATTGGTTTCATGTCTTCAAATGTTTTTTTGCTTCATCTAATGTAAATTTGGCATCAGATATTATTGGTCTGGCTTTTTTAAATGCATTTCTTACATCATCCATTAAAGCTTTTAAACATTTTAAAGTATCATTATTTGTTAATCTGTTAGGCATTACTATACCAAATTTTTCATTTAAATAATGATCGAAATAAAATGTTTCTGGAATAATTGTAAGTGGTTCTTTTGCTTCATTTTCTAAAAAGATAATTATGTCTTCTACGGCTTTAGGTGATATTTTTTTTACTTTTGCATATATGCTAATATCGAAATCTGAAGTTGTATTATATACTTCATGTTATGTATCTACTAATACATATAAATCTTTATCATACACTTGCATTTGCTCAACTATAGTATTAACCCGGATCATTCCATATTTGATATGTGTATACTCTGATAAAGGCATAGACATTTTATAATTTTTAGTAATATCATTAAAGAATGCTGTATTATTTTGTGCAGTTGTATAAAAAGTTTCAATATTTTCTCGAATCTTATTATCTGCATCACAAGCTTTATGAGCTAATACAACTATTCGTATATGATTATGTCGACCTTTTGTAAAAAATTCTGACATATCGTTTTGTTTTGCTAAACTTGCAACATCATCTGAAATTAATAAAGAATTCTGCTCTGGAGTTCCAGCAAAAGTTCTCATATCTTTTAACATATCTAACTCTTTGTCATTATGTACATGTGAAAAATTTTGCCACTCAGCAGTACATGCATGCCTACAAAAAACATGTACTTTTGTTTCATCCTTGAAATGTTTTTTTATTTATTTTTTAATAGATGCAGTCTTACCACTTCCAGTTTTACCGCAAACAACGAAATGTAAATTTTCTTGTTTCAATTTACCTTGCGGTTTATCTTTCGTTTCTCATCAGTTTTCCATTCTTTAAAATTGTTCATTTCTTGTTTATAAAAACTTATCCTCTTTTTTTCTTCTGTTTGAAAGAAACCTAATTTATTTAAAATACAATAGAAAAAATGTATAAGAGCAACTATACAAAACATTTTTATACAACGAAATTTTAGAAAATTCCAAAGACGTGTAAGATCTGGGAGAAGTACTTTTAGGGGACTAGCATCTGGGAAAAACTTTTTTTCGGTGAACTTTCTAAATATTTTTTGTTATTCGGTATATAATGATTATTCGGTATATGATGATTATTCGGTATAGGAAAATTATTTCCAATATTATTAAGAATTTCTAAATATGTTTGCGCATCTCTAGCTTGGGGTGCATTTGTATCTTAAAAAATATTATTTTCTATATAATCACTTATAAGATTATTTAATGCATGAAATGAAGCATGACGACTCAGATTACTACGAGTACTTTTATTACTTTTATTACTCCGATTATTTGCAATATTTTCCGCATCACTGGGTAATATAGGAGAATATAATTCTTCTAAATTTTCTTTTTACATTTTTTTTCTTTTATCAAAAAATTATTACAATACAAATTTTCATTCCGGACTCATAGTCTCACACTCTATTGAGTGTTTTTCAACTCTGTAGGATCTCTGGAATGTATCGGCATTTTTGTTCCTATACTCAAAAGAGGTATTTCCGAAGCTCACCTCTCTTCCGGAATACTTAAGACTCTTTTGAGTACAAATTAATTACTTTTTATATCTAGAATTATTTTAATATAAATAGAAAATTATGTTAGTGTAAATAAATAATAATTATTCTAGTATACGAATAAATAAATAGATATTATTTTATATCTAAAAATTATTATTCATATCTAAAAAATATTTTATATCTAAAAATTATTATTCATATCTAAAAAATATTTTATATCTAAAAATTATTATTCATATTTAAATTTGGACAAAGTGTTGCATGTCTTGAAAATTTTTCTTCAATAGAATTTTTTGACAAGCTCTACACTTTACCTTTTCTTTTAAACAATCCTTATACTGGTATTTACTATGACAGAACTCTGTCTTAGGTTTCATAATTTGACAATTTGTACATTGTCTTGTAGAATTGATGCAAAAATTATAATGATTAGTAATCCCTTGACTTTAAAATATTTATTGCAATTACGACATAGCTGATCTTTTATTTTATCTTTTTAGTCTCCTCAGGTTGTTCACATAATTTTGAATGACGTGCAAAATTTTTAGACGTTATTTTTTTGATACAACTAGAACACATTTTGTTGTATTACATTTCATGGATTTCCTGGATTCCATAGATTAAGGAAATTTATTTTTTTGAGGCATATGAACTTCTTCCTGATTTTGATCTACACAATTATTTTGAGCTACATAGTTACTTTGGCCAACATAATTATTTTGAGTTACATGATAATTTTGAGCTAAATTATTTTTTCTAGCTGTATGAAGATTTTCTCCTTGTTGAAGTATAAACAAATGTTACAATTGCTGAATATTTTGTACAGGTTGAATATTTTGAACAGGTTAATTATTTTGTTGATATTGTTGGATATGTTTACCGCATCGTGTGTTTTTCATATGAGAAGATAATAACGCCTGTTTTTAAAACGCATTTTACAAATTTGACACATTTGACACATTTCCATTTTTTTATTTTAGTTGAAATACAACTATTTTAGTTGAAATACAACTATTTTAGTTGAAATACAACTATTTTAGTTGAAATACAACTATTTTAGTTGAAATACTAATATAAATTATTATTTTGACATAAATTATTATTTTGTCATAAATTATTATTTTGACATAAATTATTATTTTGTCATAAATTATTATTTTGACATAAATTATTATTTTGACATAAATTATTATTATGTTGATTATTATGTTGATTATTATGTTGATTAAGTTTTGGACATAGTGTTACATGTCGCTGAAAATTTTTCTTTAATATAATTTTTTGACAACCTCTACATTTAACTTTTTCTTTTAAACAATCCTTACACTGATATTTACTATCATAAAACTCTGTCTTAGGTTTAGTAATTTGACAACTTGTACATTGTCTTGTAGAACTTATACAAGAATTATAATGATTAGTAATTCCTTGATTTGTAAAATATTTATTACAATTACGACATAACTGATCTTTTAATTTATCTTTTTTTTCTTTTTTAACCTCTTCTGGCTGTTCACATAATTTTAAATGACGTGCAAAATTTTTTGATGTTATATTTTTATTACATCCGGAACATATTTTTTTGTTATTACTTTCAACAAATTGATTTTTATCAATATAATTATTTTGTGCTACATTATTATTTTGAACAAAAGGATTATTTTGAACAAAAGGATTATTTTGAACAAAAGGATTATTTTGTGCTACATTATTATTTTGTGCTAAATAATTATTATTATTATTTTGCCTAGGTGTATTTTGCCTAGGTGTATTTATTCTAGCAGTATTTTGCCTAGGTGTATTTATTCTAGCAGTATTTTGCTTAGGTGTATTTATTCTAGCAGTATAAAGATTTTGTTCTTTATCTGAAATAAATAAATGCTTTAATCTTTGTAATGGTTGCTCTGATTGAATATTATTATACTGAATACTATTATTAGGTTGAATATTATTCTGAATATTATTAGGTTGAATATTATTAGGTTGAATATTATTAGGTTGTAATTGATTCATATGCATACCACATGGTGTGTTTTTCATATGAGAATATAATAGTGTTTGATTTAAAAAACGCATATTGCAAACTTGACAAATTTGAATCATTTCCATTTTTTTTATTTTTATTAGGAAAAATTTTATTTTTTATAATTTATGTATTTTTTATAATCAGAAAAAATTTTATTTTTATTGTTGAAAAATGTGGTTACCAAATGTTGGTAGAGGTGCATATATCCCGAATAATTGTGAAGCAGAAGTAGAAATAGAAAATTTTATCATGAAAACTGGAGACGTTTTATCCGGTCCATTACATCTTTCTGTTCTTCCACAACAAAACACAGAGTTAACAAATAAACAATATGTTGATACACAAATCAATGACTTAAAAGAATAATATATAAACGATGTTTTAGTTCCACTGATGAATGAATTAAAGTTGCTAAAACTGAATGACAAATCATGAAACGAAAAATTATAAAAAACTTGATAAAAAGGATAAAGAGTTAGAAGTAAATACAGCAAAACTTTTTAAAAAAATTACAGAACAATCAATAGTTTTAATATTGCTTTCTATAAATTTAAAATCTGCAGTTATTAAAAATAAACATCAGATAAAATTATTGAAAGAACAATCAGAAGATGAAATAGAAAAACTTCCTGAAAGAATTTTAAAAAATTTAAATCAGTTAAAAACTACATTCCAAAACACCGTGAATGAATAAAGATCGAAAATTTCTCAACAAATCAAGAAAATAAATCATTTGATAAATGAAGTAAAAGCAATTAATCAAAAAGTCGAACAAATAAAAAATATGAAAATTAATTTAGAAAATGAATTAAAGAAAAATTTGCAAGAAAAATCTAAAGAAAATAAAGAACAATTAGATGCTGTTAAAAAGCAGTTATAGGTTCTTGAAATGAAGTTGAATGCTTTAAAAAACATAATTAAAGAAAATGAGAAAAAATAAGAATTGAATGAAAAAGAAATTTAAACTCATCATGCTCTACTTGATGCATTCAGTAAAGCACAAACCTAAGTTAATAGAGTAATTCACCGGTTATTAAAAAACAAAACTTTGTTTCCTACTAAGAAACGGGGGACATAGAAATATAAAAAATTTAATATAAATTTAATAATATAAAAAATTAATAATAATAATTTAATAATATAAAAATATATCATGCCTGTAATTTATAGACACAGTTCAAACAGAAGGATATAATTCAAATAATAAAATTACTTTAAATAATAATAATAAAAATTTAATTTCAGTATCAACCAAACGAAAAAAAATATAAAAACTTCAATATGAAATTAAAGAAATGAGAAGTAAGTAAATTTAATAAAGCATAAAAATTTAGTAAAGTATAAAAACTTGATAAAGTGTAAAAATTGAATAATGTCTGAAAAACATAAACCCAATATTCCGGATGCTACACCAAATCAAAGAAAAGCTATAGCATCTACAAATTCCTTTCATTATTCACCCGAAAAACCTTATATTCGAGTTTCTGATAAAATTAATATAGAGGATTTATAGAATTCTGTATTTGTGTCTCAGCATGATGATTTTTCCAATTGTGAAATTCTAACAAAAATATTGCATGATATTTCTAGTGTAAAACAGAATCCATAAATATTTTTTTTAGATATAAGCACATTTTCTCAAAAGTTGAATTAAATCCTAGAAAATGCCTATAATTTATAAACACAATCTTAAACATTTAACTTTAAATAAAAAAATTGCCCGTGAACCATCTATGAAATCTGTTTACCATTATAACAATGTAAAAAAAGTCAAAAAGAAGGAGATGGTGTAAACCGCGGAGCTGGAATATTTTCTGGCATAAGTGATAATATAGGAGGTATTGTTAATGTTATTAAAAATAATAATGATTTGATTACATCTGCTGCAAAAGGAGCAGCTGCCATAGGTAGTACAGCTAGTGCAATATCAAATGCTGTTAAGTCTCAAAACTATTCTAAACTTAAGAATGATTCTGAAGAGCTAAAAAAATATAAAAAAACTCTCAGAGGAAAAAAAAAATTGCTAGCATAGCAGCTGATAGAAAACAGGAGAAGAAATCAATTGAAGAAGTAAGAGGTAATGGTTTAGCAAAATTCTAAAATATATTCTAAGAAAATATTTTTTCTGTGTGTGAGAAATTTTTTTTTGGTGTGAGAAAAAACAAAAAATTCAAATTATTTTTTATAAAAATGTCTTCCTTAATTGAAAATAAATTTGAATTAGACGATCCTCCGTTCGTCAGTTACAATCAAAAAAAGAATGACTATGTAAGAGTTGCTATGAATCCTGGATCTCCTAGTAGAGTAAATACTGGAGGAGATTTAATCTTTGAAGTTGGCAATCAACAGAGTTATTTATATCTACCTGATTCCTTTTTACACTGTGAATATTCTTTATATAGTGATGCAAATTTTACAACGCCATTACCAGATACTGACAATATTGCATTAGAGAATAATTTCCTTCCAAGATTATTTACACAAATGCGTTTAGATGTTGCAACTCAAAATATAGAAACAATAAGTGATTCTCCAGGTGTAATTGATACAAAGCTTAGATTTGTAACAATTGGTGAAAATAATAAAAAGCATGAAATCGAAGGTTGGTTTCCTGATAATAATGATGGTATAATTGTTGATGATTTAACTCTCACTGGAACAGATGCAGCAGGAATTGCGAAAGTTGTAGAAAATATTGCAAATCATTTAAATAAAACAAACAATACTGCATATAAAGAAAGACGTGAATTCAACAAAAAAAGTAAACAGACAGTAAATTGGTCATTGTCTCCATTATTCGGATATTTAGATTATGATAAAATATCATATCAATTAAAATTTAAATTAATAATTCATCGCACAGCAAATAATGAATTAATCTTTTATCGTAAGACTGGAAAAATAGCATATTTAAAAATTGATAGACTTCAGTGGTGGATAAAACATATTACTCCTAGTTTAGAGGTGGAATCATCTATTGCAAAAAGATTAAACACCAACAAACCAATTCCAGTAAATTTTCTAAAGCGTACTGCCAGTTCTGTAACTTTTTCAGAGGAAAGATTTAACTGGCATTTCACTAGAACTTCGAATACTCCAAGATATTTATTACTAACATTTCAAAAAAATGATTCTCCAAGCTTTAATAAGAACAACAATCTTTTCCACATTGATACAATTCGAAGTTTACAAGTTTCATTTAATCAAACCCGATATCCAATTGATCCATTAAGATTCGATGATACCAATAATCAATTTATGGAAGGATATGATGCTTATCGAAATCTATGTATAGAATTTGGAGTTGAACCACAATTAACTCCTGGAGATTGTAGACCTGAAGATATTGTTAAAAATGGTTGCGATGTAACAATTAATATTGAAAAGAAAGATTCCACAACTTCATTGATGGGTAATGGTTTACTGCTACAAGATGTAAAATATTGTATTGAAATTCTTAATGGAAAGATGGTTAGAATAAGTTAATTAAAATTTGTTTTTAACTCAAAATGTTTTCTTAACTTCATTTTTTATCAAAAATGTCGCAAACGAATAATAATAAAACTGTTGAATTAAAACTGGGTAACATTGTTAACAAAAATGCGCCAAAAACTATTACGATCAACAAAAAGAAATATTACATAAGTAAACCAATGATAGAGAATATTTAATTACAAGAAGAAAAGAATGGTGGAATTCTTCCATTAATTCCACTAATAATAGGTAACATAGCAGCAGCAGGAAGTGTAGCAGGTAGGACAGCTGGTTTTGTCCAAGCAGTAAATTAAAATAAATCAGAGAACGCAGCATTAGAAGAACAAAAACGTCATAATAAAGAGTTGGAGAAAGTTGCAACGGGTGAGGGAGTAGTAGAAAATTTTAATAGTAAATTAAATTTAGTTGACGAAGGAAAACGAGTTCTCAGAAACATTATACATAATGTTGATGATTTAATAGAAATATAAGAAACTAAAGATGGTTCTGGAATATATCTAAGTCCTAGTATGATTCACTAAAAAATCTATTTTTTATCTTTAAAATGTATTCTACAAATTCTACGAATTGCATAAATTCCGAAAATCTAATTAAATTAAAATTGTTAATCTACATTTCTTGAATTATCTGTTAAACGCACACAAAACCTCAAATTGTCAGAGTTACGAAGGCAACGACATACAAAAAACTTATCAAATATTCCAGGATTTATTTGGAGTAAATATTCAAAAGAAAAACATCTTCCTGGTCATTCATATACCGGTCCAGGGACTCGATTAGATATAAGACCAGATGAGAATAATAATCCAAAACCAGGTGAAGAACCAATACACAGAGTTGATGCAGCAGCTTATAGACACAATTTAGCTTATCGAAATCATGACCTCAAATCTCGTCATGAAGCTGATAGGAAAATGATAGAGAATTAGATAATATTCAAAATCCTTCCTTTAGAGAAAGAATTGAAAGAATGTTTGTTAAGAAAGCTTTATAAGCTAAAATATTGTTCAGTCAGGGTTTAGACAAAACTCATAACACTGAAACTAATGCCTCCGAAATTCATAAAGAGTATAGAAAACCGAAATATCTATTTAAGGTAAACATATCTAATAAACATGATATTTGGAGTGCTGATCTTATTCATATGCCGAATGAGTCTGATTTCAAGTACGCATTGACCGTTATAGATTTATATACTAGATATGCTTGGGCGAAACCATTAAAAAATAAAAGGAGTTTATCAGTCAAATATGCATTTGAAGAAATATTCAAAGAAAGTAATAGAAAACCAAGGAAATTATTCGTTGATAAAGGATCTGACTTTTATAACAGAAATGTTAGGCCATCATCTGAAACTGTTTATTCTACAGAAAATGCTGGAAAAGCCGTAGTAAAAGAAAGGTTTAATAGAACGTTAAAAAGTAAATTATTTGAGAAATCTACAAAACAAGGTAATCAGAAATGGTTAAAGATATTACCAGGTATTGTAGAAGAGTATAACAATAGGATTCATTCAAGTATTGAAGAAACTCCAAATAATGCCTCTGAAAATCCAGATTTGATGATGAAGAAGATATTTGAAAATAATTACGAGAATGAAAGTAATGCTAATTTACAAAAGCGCAAGCCGAAATTTAAAATTGGAGATAGAGTGAGAATATTCAAATATAAAAATAAATTTGAAAAAGGTTTTGTTGGTTATTGCACTAAAGAAATATTTGAAGTTTGTAATATAAATCAAACTTATCCGTTTATTTATGAAATAAAAGATTTAGATAATGAAGAAAAAAGGTTAGATTCCATGAAAATGAATTACAAAAGACTGAACTTTAATTATCATTGGAACTAACGTTTCAGGAATTAAATTCCCTCATTCAATTCCAACAGAATATCAAGAAATGGTACTCCTTTTTGCAATTTGTATAAAACGTAAATACATAATTGACCGCAATAAGTAGTTCCTGGTCTTTGAATTTGAAAAGTATTGTATGTTCCATTACCAAGTATTTCTTTGACTTCATTTGTAGGGGGAAGTCCGCATGAATCGAACCAATAGGTCTCAGCCTCCGGGCGATCAAAATAAAAATTAGAATTGTTTTTATTTCCTTGCCCTGCCGATCAATGTACTCCTTTTTGGTGTGATGTTACAAGATTTACATCATCAACTGCAATTCATCTCTCATTAACTTGCGGAAATTTTTGATTCCTAATTGGTTAGCAATTTTCTTTAGGTCAAAATTTGTCGTGGTTCTTTTGCCGTATAATTTAAAGAACTCGGTTATGCTAGACATTTTATAATAAAAAAAAATTTCTTATGGGGACCCTACCAGAGAAGAGAAGTGAGAAGGGGGATTGAGTTAAAAACTGTCGCATAATGATGACTTACCTTATAACTATAATGCTAAATGGGAAAATTGCTATAACAACTGTCTTGTATATATCGCCGCTACCCTTATGTGTTCTGGATTCATAAGAAAAATTGCTTTTTATTGTTAACCTTATGTGTTCTGAATTCACAAGAAGAATTGGCTCTTTATTGCTACCCTTATGTCTTTAACCTATTCATGCGGAAAGAGGAAACGCTAACTCAGTTTTGCAAATGGATTTCTAAAACTCACATGCATTTGCAAAACTGACTTTGAAAACTGATCCTGAAAATAATTTACGTAGGGGCAAATTAAACTGTCAAAATTTTACCGAGGCATAAATTGAACTGTCAAAATTTTACCGATGCGTAAATTGAAATGACAAGAGATTGCGCTATAATTTTAGGGGAACCTGTTAGTTGCTTTCCTTTGCTAGAACAATAAATCTCTCTCTCTCTTCAATCATCAGCCAGTGTACGTGTTCATTGAATAATTTTCAGTTAATGAGCTACAATGATCTTCTTGTTCACACAATTAGTACTTTAAACAATGTTGAGAGTACAATAACGAAGAATGTCTAAGTAATAATTGCGTCTTCTTAATTTTTTATAATGCTCTAATCTTATTAATAATTGTGATTCCTTATCTTTCATATAACGTACTCTATCCTTGTGCTTTTCAAAGTTCATCTTTTCAATGTCCATAAAAGTAGAACTACGTTCATTTATTAACGAAGGATATATTCTCGAAGTTTCTTCCATTTTTGAGGTTTCCATTTTTTAATAAATATTTTCATAATTTTAGACTGTGAAAAGACTACGTAAATTTTCGACTACGTGAAATTTTTAGACTACCTAAATATTCGACTGCGTGAAATTTTGATATACTTTGGACTACGCAAATTTTCGACTAGGTGATATTTTTGAAACCTCTTTTCTGTATATGAAAAAATCCCAACGACATTGGAACTTTTTTGAATTTTATCCTTGACATTATTTTCATTTCTAAAACTCTTTTTCAGTGTATGACATATTCCTATACTCATTCTCAGTATATGAAAAAATCCCAACGAGCTTGTAACCTTTTTTTTGATTTTATTATTTTATTTATTGTTTTTATAGGTCTTTTTTCAGTAAATGAAATATTCCGTTTTTGCTTTCTGGAGGCATCTTATTTTTTTTAGTTGTCCTGAACCGGTCATATATACATTTTTTGCATTTTTGAGGTATCTTCTTTTTGTTTGTCCTGGTCTGGTCATATACACGTTTTTGTTTGCATTTTTAAGGTATCTTACTTTTTTATTTTTTATTTTAGTTTGTCCTGGACCGGTCATATATACGTTTTGTTTTTCTTTTTAGTTGTCCTGAATCGGTCATATACACATTTTTTTGCATTTTTGAGGTATCTTTTTTTTTATTTTTTTTAGTTTGTCTTGGACCGGTCATATATACGTTTTTTTCTTTTTAGTTGTCCTGAACCGGTCATATATACATTTTTTTGCATTTTTGAGGTATGTTATTTTTTTTAGTTTGTCCTGGACCGGTCATATATACGTTTCTTTCTTTTTAGTTTGTCCTGAATCGGATATATATATATTACTACTGACCATTTGATGATAGCAGGCCGAAATCTTCAAACGGCCATAGCCTTGCTTCTACATGTCCTTTAGACTTGATTCAAAAACGTTCGAAAGCTCATGATGTGCTGTAGGTGACGGACTACTTATAAACGTTTTATGAGTAGTACTAAAATACTAAAAAACCTAAATTCGTATTTAATGATGATGATGATTAAAGTTTTTGAATAAAAAGCAGTCGTTTATGAGTCTCTGCGACTTGGGACGTTTACTCTTGTAAATAACTCCACCGATTTTCATGTCAAAATCGGGGCCCGGATACCAACACAGTGACATGACGCACGCTCTGTCCGCCCGAGGTTGGATTTGTGGGTCGAGGCCTTGGAGCTGGGATAACATCCCCTCTGAGTAATGCCTCTAACGGATTCAAGAGCCTAACGCCTAGACAACTGCTATCAAATGTTTTTGGACTTAGTCTTTCAATGCATATCAGCAAGTAGTATCCTATAAACACTTGCTATCAAATTTTTACCCTATCTTTACAGAATCGTTACTATGAATAAAATGGAAAACGCAAGAATGTTAGTCGGCAAGTGTAGCTGTGGCCGTATTGCCAGAGGCAGCGAGCTGAAGGAACATATTAAAGAAGGGACGGTGGGCGAGCATGTGAGGAAGGTGTTGTTGAGGGTGTGTGTACATCACAAGGTGATATGTGAGGATGGGAGTGATGTAGAGTTCATTAGGAACCATAGCCAGCGCCTTAGTGGTGACACGAAAAAAAATTTGAAATGGACACCAGTAATGATGGAAGCATTCTGTAATGACGGAAATAGACATCAAAGGTGACTTCATCTGCTAGCTACAAATAGATATCAAAATTCAAAACATCATGCAAAATTATCAAAGAATACAAAGCAATTATCAATTTCATGAACTACATGTGAGAATCTTATGTTTTTCCACTACACTGTAAACCATTGACTGACAATTGACAGACATTTATCCTACAAAATCTATTTTGTCGGTCACTGTTATTTCTTGTAGGATGATTGCCACTGAGCACCTACAATATCTGACAAAAAGCGACAAAATGAATAGCAATGAATTGTAGCTTGAATCTTATCAAAAATGTAGGTAATTAATTAAATCATGTCAAAATAAATAATGGTTTTGCCACACAATAATACAGATTGCCCAAAAGTCAAGCAATCACTAATCGAAAAAATCAATCAATATTCAACAGTTTTTGTTTAGTTAATTTGAATAGAAAGCATCTGTTTCGATGTCGTTGGAGAACCTACAAATTCGTCGGATATCGCAGGATATTGGAGGTGACAATTATCGATTGACTTTGTCAGTAATTTTGTAGGATTATTGTCGGTCTACGATTTACAGTGTAACACACTGTATTTCTTTTACCTCTGTTTTCGTTTCATCATTGTGTTATTCTTGCAAACAAAATGTTGAAGTGTCTCTGATGAACCATTTGAGATCGATAGGGGATGGCTGTTTTTATATTTTCCTTTAATTTATAAGTTGTTTCTTCCTGATCAAAATAATGATAAGTTTCAAGAATCATGTATCACTGTGTACAAATTTTTAGATATGCCTTTCATAGTTCATTTCCTCTGTACACGAAGATTAGTCACTGCATCTGCAAAATTTGGCATTTGAAATATAGAATTTGATTTGGTGAACAAAGTCTCAAGTCACTGACAATATCAAATTATAGAGTTGTTGTCAATAGATAGGAACAGAATATACTGTACATCGTAAGAGCATGGCCAAGAGATATTGACGACAAAGCCATTGAATGCATTTGCACATTGCTCGAATTAATAGTTTTGTAAAGAGTGCACAATTTGGGATTTGAAATGATAGAAAAGTGCGATGACAAGCTCTTTTTCAAGTGAGAGTCCATAAAATGATGGAAGTGGGTTCTCCTTATGTCATGGTTGAAGCGAAAATAGTGAACTATTTCAACGCATCTACACTGTAGTCTGTCACCTCCTAAAGTGGAAGAAATCTACATCCTAAAGCGCCAAACACTAAAATTTCAGAAGGCTATTTTGAATTAGTAGGCTAGCATACTGAAGAGAACAATAACCCTTAGACGTAAGCAGCTGCATAGAGGAGAGCGTGAGTCACTGATTGCCAGACAGCAGGAACGCTGTCGCATAACAATAGCTGCTATTGAGGACATCATAAGTTTGCGTTGCTGTATGTACGTGAATCATTCTCCGCTTCATCTCTCCGAGGTTATGTAGCTGACCTTGACTTCGAGTGGCAAGTTGACTTTCCGTTAGTGATATTGCAATTAAATTGTTTATTGAAATTATCTGTTGAAATTGCGATGTAGCAAATTGCAAATATATGGATATCATGATGTCATACCATGAGTCTACATCTTTCCCATCAACGTCGATCGAAATACTGGATAAATGGAAAAGAAATATAGTAAAACTTGAAACCAAATGGCCAAAAATCTGCATTCTACATTTTCTCGTGATAGTCAATCGTGACAGATATACTAGTCAATCTGGTTCATCAACTAACGGCAACTCTGAAAAATGAGGTGAGTTTCCTGTTGCTTTGATAGCCTATTCGAAAGAGTTGTTATACATGCATGCTATATAGCACTAATGTAAATCAAGTCTAAGACTTCTGTAGTTAAAATGCCACTTTTCATAACAGGACTAAACTAATTTTTTGCGGATAATACAAATAATAAATTGGAAAAGCTGTAAATTTTCGAGGTAGGCATATATTGTATCTGTCAATTTCATGCATCCATTCGCGTTATCTGTGCTCGGTAGAGCCTCTGAGAAACAAATGCGTACTCATAGAAACTGCTCAAAGAACTCACTGTTATTTAAGTGGTGTGTCCAATAAGGCTTCCAAACTAGGGTAGAAAAATATACGCATGTGACGGGTTAATTGAATTGGTATATCAAGTTTAGGATTCAATGCAAAGTTCTAAATTCTTTGATGTACACATGTATTATTTATGTGTGGTCAATGATTCGTTTATTTCAATGAAATTTAGTAGAAATACAACAATCAATTCTATATCTAGTTTATTGGAGGCATAGATTAGTTGAATGTAACCTACTAATGTGCTAATGTAAGCATTTATCACCAACTTTCATGATAATCTATAGTCAGATAATTGTATAAACATCGAAAAAATGCAATAGACGACACTGAAGGATATTCGTTTCCATTATGTAGTAGAATAATTGTCTTCAGTCTTTCCTGATTCGGACATTTAAGAAAAAACATATTTTTGTAAACTTACGCTTAAAATTTCGCATTCAATCTTTCAAACGTTTTTATCTAATCTGTTAAAATTCTGCTGCCACATAGTTGTGAATTCGCTTAATAAATATTCATCAAAATATATGAAATTCCGGATGCTGAACTAGCGCTAACAGAGTATTGAAAAATTAAATCTTCTATACTGCTATATAGAATCTTCTGCCAATGATTATCCTTCTTGTCAGTATTCAAATAACTGCGGTTTTTTGCTCACACCATTGGATGCAAACGTATTTTTAATGTGCGGCGTTGAGTGCTCGACTTCCTATAAATATTCAGTCCATCCTGTTGGCTACTTTAAAAGTAAATCCATTTTAGCAATGAAGGTCTCTCTCATAATCTATTCATATTAGTCATTATTATTCAGTTCTCAACGTAGCATGATATCAAGGCAAAAATAGACTCTAGCACAAATAGGAAATACCAAACAGTCATCATCGCAAAAAAAGAAAGATTAATTAACTTATATAGAATATTTCTATTGTAACGTTGAACAGTTTCAGACGCTTTCACAATGGCCATTAAATCACCGTAGAAAAGGAGATATTCAATTTTTTCATTTTTATTAAATTTCTAACGACGATCTTGGGCCATATAAGCCATGCCAGTTATTATTTCTGAATAGCTCATGTATGTTTGGTAGAGACCTGTGACGCTCATATTGTTTTCATCTGATTAATAAGTACGGCTACTTGTTGTCGACACATAGCAGTTTACAAGACAGTGTATGCTGTCTGAAGTGGGGAATCAATAAGAAACATGTGCAGCATTGCATTAGAACTTTCAAACGAAATTAGTACTTGTAAATATGGATTATTAGCATAATATTTGCTATTTATTGGAGAACTCAAACTCGTAAATTTCCATAATATGTACATGTAGAACATCAAATAACTGAGAAAGGAGCCAATTTTCTGCAACAAGAGGTTTCAATCATTTTATCAAAGTACATATGCATGTATTCAATTCAATATTGATAAATTATATTATGTAGGCGTATATCAATATAAATAGAGCAATAAAAATAATAGAATAACACGATATGCTCTGTGTATGCATGTTTATAAGAAATGCTATTTTTTTCAATTATCTGTCAAATCAAAAGCTTCGAATTTTTGAAGAAATCATAATTTGTTCAGCCTGTTTCATGCAACATATAGATCTGACGTTCTTGTCTCTTGAAATTAATTATTTCTTTTCTTTCACTCCATAGTTCGTAACTAAAATTCCCTTTTCCTTTCAGCAATCATTTCGACTGGAATATCAGTGAATACTAATATATAGTGTCCAAATATCATATATGTGCTTTGTCGGATGCAGCATCTATACCATCACGGTACATGCAGTCTTGTTTCTACTGCACAATGTCCAACGCAATCGACAGTATTTGGCCACCGCAGAAACTACTGGAAGAACTTCCTCGTGTGCGTCACATCTTCACCAAGATCAGTGCAAAAATTTGTAAATTTTTTTGGTGTCATAAATTACTTTGAATTCTTTAGTTTCTATCTTTCTATAATAATTCCTTGATGTTTTCCATGATGTTCTAGAGCTGCAATTTCTGTTAGTTTAGACCGTAATTTAATTGAACAAAAGAGGCTCTATTTGTTACTTTATCTTTATTGCAACTGTTGATCTACAATTTCACACATGCTTTTATCCACATAATTCTGTAATAAAAAATTCTGACATTTTTTACTGTCCCGACACTGATTATATTATATACAGTAGCATTTCTATTTTTGTCATCGAAAATTGCGTGGTCAGGCTAAAATTTTCATTGTACATGTATACATGAGATTTCGCTGTATCTGTTGCATCAATAGACCTGTGATTGCATTAATTTTATGGTACTTGGTGTCAATTTTTTAAATTTCAAGTGAATTTCAGTGAAGTTTGCTTTATGTATTCGAATTGTACAACACTAATGTCATGTTCTCTTGCATAACAGTACCACAGGGATTAAAGGATTCGCATTTTTTTAGAAAACTGTTTGTAAAGAAAGAGATAAATATTGAATGAATATAATGAGAGCTTTGTCTGCAATAAATCTCAATGCGTAACCCGTCTATTGCTGAATAAAGATAGTAGCATGCATTCGCATAAGGGAAAGTAGAATATGGCATTGAAAAAATGTTTTAGGAGGTGAGAGGCTAGCCTTCTAAAAGGCGCATGCTTTAGGATTTTTTTATTAGTTGCGAATAGTGTCTTGCTTTAGGAGGTGATTCAGCTTGCTTTAGGAGGTGCTGGTTTACAGTGTACGCCCATGGTCCTGCGATGGTAATTTTGTATTGCTCAGAAGATAAAAGCAATAATGCTGCTATCTTGGACATTTCAATAAGCTATCATCACGTCATCTGATCAACTGCCTACATATTGATTTCCATACACTGTAAACCAAAACCTCCTAAAGCGAGCTGAATCACCTCCTAAAGCAAGACACTATTCGTAACTAATAAAAAAATCCTAAACCATGCGCCTTTTAGAAGGCTAGCCCAAAGTAAGTATATAAGGGAAGTATGGAATCAATGGTTGATTTGTGGCGACAGCTATGATATTACTTTTTCGCCAGCTCTTATAAGCAGTTTTACTTGATATCGCAATTGACAACAGAATAGTATTGAAATATTGAATGGAAGGGACTGAATAGCTATGTCAAAACTATGAAGTAGTGAAAAATTACATAGTTATCCGTAGACATCTAGAAGACAAAAACATGAGATGAAGATCCATTTCTATGGCTAAAATGCTAGATTTGATTTGGCATAGAAATTAATTGATTATTGAAACTGTTGGGAGTAACTTTCGATTATAAACTATCATGGAAAAGGCATACTGAAATCATATCCAGGCGAGCCTCTTCACAATTGTATGTTTTAAGACATGTTAAACCTTACTTTGAGAAAGAGGAGCTATTGTCTATTTACACTGCATGCATCAGAAATCTCTTAGAGTACTGTGCGCCTTTGCTCGTGGGTCTCAATATGACTCAATCTGATATTCCTCGTTTGTTCCCCTGGACTATCGTCATATGATAATTGGATGGAGATTATTTCAAAGGATGATTCATGATGATGACCACCCTCTTCATCATTTGTTGCTACCAAGACTGACACATTCTCAAAAGTTTCGTCTACCTTTATGCTCAAATTCACTCGTCAGTAGATCATTTGTTTACGTTATGTCTAAACTAGCTAACTGTGGTTTTACTTTATGATCAATCGTCGTCTTAATCGTTCTATCATGTTGAATTTGACTTTCATTGTTTTTTTTCCTTTTTTGTTGTTCGTTATTTGTTTCTTATATGTGTTCTACCTTTGATAAGCAACGTGTATTATGTTATTATAGCCCCACGATTCCCAATATTGGGGCTTCAATGAAATAAACTAATTATTATTATTATTAAGGTACTTAATAGACGACTACAAACCACTTTTTACGATTAAAGGAGGGGATTAGGGTATTTATGATTGCATTCATGTACTGTGTATGAACGTGTTTACAAACTTTTGCCCACTGAACATCTGAAAATCTTTGTATCGAATCTAGAAATACTTCATTTTCTTACTGATAACCAGTTGTACATACTTTCATTGAACAGTTTTAGATTTCCATTCATGAATGTATGTTGGAAACATGATGGACCTTACCTACATTATATATTATTTTAGTACTAATTTTTTCATCTGATTATGAAAGCATCCTATGTGAAATTTTATTGACATCCTAACTTCTCATTTTCTTCTCACATCAGAGTATTCCTTTGTATTTCCTTCTATGATCAACAGCAGTATTTGATGATCTGTGTTGAGATAACAATTTATGAAGAAATAGTCAAATTCTGAAATGCTGTCACTAAATTATTGATGTATCACGCAAATGACTGATGAAAATAATGAAAAATGATAAATGACGCTCCAGCCTTAAGCTACAGATACTTTGTATTAATTGCATTCGAGTATATTGAGCAATTAATACAATAGTTCCTCGGCTTTCGGCAAATCACTGAAAAGTAAAATAATATTCACAACTGAAAAAGGAAAGCAACACGAAACATTCAGATGCAGATGAAAACATTTGTGACGCAGATTTGATTTCATCGGTTGGAACATCATAGGATGCATCAATTCACAAAAGGCCTTCAACCGAAATTTGTATTATAAAGCTATACAGAATAAACCACAAAACGTTTCACTTTTGCTTTGATCACTTGTGCCAATTAAATTTCGAGTGCTGTTCATTCAAGTTTTTCTCTAGACGTTGCGAATAATTATCAATTAATTCCACCGTACATGTTCATCTGACATCGGTATTACGCATTTCAAAGTGCAGTATAGACTACTGAATACTGATTGCCTCGGACTGCTTCACGATGTTGACAAAAATGCACACATATAGGGATGATCAAAAGTAACTTCCTAATGCAATATTTCAATTATATTTCAATACTCCAAGAAAGTAATAGACATGAATAGCATTTTTTCATGACGGAAATTTACTGGGCATTCAAGTTCATGACAAATTATTTTTGGCAGCAAAATCTCTCAGAATTTTTATTATTTCGCTGTGAATACCCCGCTGTTGCTCCTCTTGCGAATATGCAGGCTATCTATATTTTAACAAATTATATTTCACCTATAGGCCAATAATTGCTTCAGCATGACTTCGAAAATTTTCGGTGCGAGCAGGTGAGTCCAGCGCACACTCATAAAAAATCATTGTTTTTATGTAGATAATATCATAAAATAAACGTAGCGTAGTTATTTTGGACATTTTCAATTCATGATAAATATAAATTTCGGTTGAAGAAACAGCTTTTCTAAATTAATCAAAATTTGATTTTTACGCTTCTGCTATAGGCTTAAATAAAAAATATTGCAACAAAGGTGTCAGACTCATCACAATAGGTATTCGATTCATCTAACGGCGATACAGTACAAACAATTGTGATGTAATCAACTAGATCTGTAAGTCATCACTACCACAAATTGGTTGCCTACCACTGACATGTCATCATGTCATAGTGGCTATCATTGAGCAAATAAACAGATTTCTTACTAACAATGTCTGATTCGCCCAAGTTTACCGTATGTCAAAAAAGCTTCATCCGAATAACTAAGCAAAGGAATCAATGCCCGCTTTAACATTTTGAATATGCCTACTCCTAGAGATTAAACAAGTGCATCAATTTGTACCTTCTGATATGCCTACCACTGTTCTCAAACATGCTGATTTCACATCAAATCAAAAACTACAATTACTGAAGAATAATGATGATCATGTGGAAATCGCAAACGAGCAGCGACTACGAATTGCCAAGAAGACAGATTCAGTATATCATTACATGTATATGCTAAAAATCTGTAAAATTTCCAATAAATTTGATACTATGAAACTTTGGTAACGTGTTCAGTAGATAACCACTTCTAAGAAGCAATTGCTTAATTCTAACGATTAATGCCTAAATAAATTATGCGGAATATTTGAAGTGATCATGCAAAAATGTAACCGTTCATCAAAGACAGTTACCATTTCGACGAATTGTTGCGTCTGAAAACCTCACTGTATAGTTATGGCTGCTGGTACCCAATTTTACGTAGGAATAACTTGTCCTTAGTTGTCTGGTTATTTACACGCAACATTGCGTGCGAATAACCTCACGTCTTTTGTAACTTGGAACATAGTAACTTGGAAGAAGCTTTTCGTATAACATTCATGATGCGGTAAACTGGGTTGAATCGGATCAGTAGTGCGAAATTGATCTTGTTAATCATAATGGGCATGGCGAAATTATTGCACCTTATACACTTATCGTCTTTACACATAGTTTCAATATATGCCAAAAATTTGACCGACTTACTGATCCAGTTAATTGTGTCAAACTTTTTTTTACAAGATCGACCATTAGACAGAATGTTTGTCAACCTTGAACATCATCATGAACGAGGTTGTGTGGACTATGTAGTTCACCATCACTGAGTTGCCACTTAAAAATTATATTTACTTTTACTAAATGAAATGTATAACCGTGGATGGGTGATATCAACTGCATCAGATGTAGTGACTATACTCGTGTTGCAAAACCTTGATTTGATTCAGTTAACTATCATTAACATCAACTTACCAGACGCCATTTCACGCACAGATCATAATGATTCACTGAACAGCAAAATTTAGAACATCGTGCGCCTTGTGAACAGTAACAGTAGCGACTGTCTGTCTGCTTCCTTAGTTAATAAAACAATCAGACAGCGACTAAGCATGACGTCACAACAGTGAAAACGTAGAGTAATTTGTGTGGGAACATCTCGCTCAATTATCATGAAGATGCTGGAATCTCCTGCAACTGGTGCACTAAATGTATGAACACAGATATCGGTAAAATAAGAGTATGACAGGCTGTTTTAGGACAAGCGCAAGAGTCACGTGCGTCAACCACGCGTAGTTGATCTTCACTGGCAGATGAAACGTTAAAGAACCATCTAAAGCACAAAAATATTGCTAAAATAGCGAGCAAATATTCCTTTCTTCTCATTCCAGGAAATATTTGTATTAGATGCATCTTCAATATGTAGATAAACAATATCTGAGAACCAAATGAGACAATTTCTCCACCGTTTCATCTTTAAAGCCAAACCATTCAGAAATGACACGTTCAACATCAAAATTTATGTGAAAATTGAATAAAGCAGTAAATTTTATGTAGGAATCACTAGAAAAGTGAAGTTGTCACCAAATATTCTAGCCACAGCGACTTCTTGAAATTGATGAATATAAATATCTGAAAATTATCTTGGCGAAAAAAGATGGCGGATTTGTCGCCACTAAAAATACATTAGAGTAATGGGGAGTTTCCATACTTGATATATTTAAACACTTTGGGCTAGCCTCTCACCTCCTAAAACATTTTTTCAATGCTATATTCTACTTTTCCCTTTTGCGAATGCATACTACTATCTTTATTCAGCAATAGACGGGTTGCGCATTGAGATTTATTGCAGACAAAGCTCTCATTATATTCATTCAATATTTATCTCTTGCTTTACAAACAATCCTCTACAGAAATAAGAACCCTTTAACCCCTGTAGTACTGTTATGCAAGAGAACAGGACATTAGTGTTGTAAAATTCGAATACATAAAGCAAACTTCACTGAAATTCACTTGAAATTTATAAACTTGACACCCGGTTCCAAAATGAATACAATCACAGGTCTATTGATGTAACAGATGCAACGAAATCTCATGTATAAATGTACGCTGAAAATTTTAGCCTGACGACGCAATTTTCCGTGACAAAAATACAAATGTTACATAATATAATCAGTGTCGGGACAGTAAAAATGTCAGAAAGATGCAGGATATATAATTGCAGAATTATGTGGATAAAAGCATGTGTGAAATCGTAGATCAACAGTTGCAATAAAGATAAAGTAACAAATAGAGTCTTATGATGCGAATATCGAATAACAATCAAGTCCAAATATGCAAATCAATCTCCATTATTGTTCAAGTAAATTACGATCTAAACTAACAGATATTGCAGCTCTAAAACATCATGGAAATTATCAAGGAATTATTATACAAAGATAGAAACTAAAGAATTCAAAGTAATTTCTGGCACCAAAAAAATTCGCAGAGTTTTGCACTGATCTTGGTGCAGATGTGACGCACACGAGGAAGTACTTCCAGCAGTTTTTACGGTACTGTCGATTGCGTTGGAGATTATACGTTAGAAACAAGACTGCATGTACCGTGATGGTATAGATGCTGCATCCGACAAAGCACATATATAATATTTGGACACTATATATTAGTATTCACTGATATTCCAGTCGAAATGATTGCTGAAAAGAAAAAGCAATTTTTGTTAGGAACTATGGAGTGAAAGATAGAAATCATTAAATTTAAGATACAAGGACGTCAGATCTACATGTTACATGCAGCAGGCTGAACAAATTATGATTTCTTCAAAAATTCGAAGTTTTTGATTTGACAGATAATTGAAAAAAAAGAATTTTTTATAAACATGCATACACAGAGAATATCGTATTTTTAATTGTTTTTATTACGCTATCTATTTTGATATACGCCTAGATAATATAATTTATCAATGCTGAATTGAATACATGCACATTTGATTGACACCTCTTGCCGCAGAAAATTGGCTCCTTTCTTAGTAATTTGATGTTCTACAGATTATGGAAATTAACGAGTTTCAGATCTCCAAAAAATAGCGCATATTATGCAAATAATCCATATTCACAAGTACTTACTTTCGTTTGAAAGTTCTGATGCAATACTGAACATTTTTCTAATTGATTCTCCCACTTCAGACAGAATGCACTGTCCTGAAAACTTCTATGTGTCGACAACAAGTAGCCGTACTTAGTAATCAGATGAAAACAATATGAGCGTCACAGGTCTCTACCAAACATGTATGAGCTAATTTGATTTCAGAAATAATAACTGGCATGGCTTATATGGCCCAAGATAATCGTTAGAAAGTCAATAAAAATGAAAAAATGGAATATCTCCTTTTCTACGGTGATTTAATAGCCATTGTGAAGGCGTCTGAAACTGTTCAACGTCAGAGGATTTGGTTCTATGTGAGTATAGTTCGTTTGAGGAAACCAGCATGATATGTGATAATTTTATGAGAAATAATAAAAAAAAGTTCCACTCAATAGGCGGACATTTTCTTGCTATCAGAAATACCTTATTATGTATTTTTACAGAATAGAAATATTCTATATAAGTTAATTAATCTTTCTTTTTTTGCGATGATGACTGTTTGGTATTTCCTATTTGTGCTAGAGTCTATTTTTGCCTTGATATCATGCTGCGTTGAGAACTTAATAATAATGACTAATATGAATAGAGTATGAAAGAGACTTTCATTGCTAAAATGGATTTACTTTTAAAAGTAGCCAACAAGATGGACTGAATATTTATAGAAGTGGAACACTTAACGCCGTACATTAAAAATACGTTTGCATCCAATAGTGTCTTGGCATTGTAGAAAAACCGCGGATATTTGAATACTGACAAAAAGGATAATTATTGGCAGAAGAATCTATACACAAGTATAGAAGTTTTAATTTGTCAGTAGTCTGCTGACCCATAGTTCAACATCCGGAATTTCATATATTTTGATGAATATTTATTGAGCGAATTCACAACTACATGGCAGCAGAATTTTAATAGATTAGATTAAAAACGTTTAAAATATTTAATGCGAATTTTTAAGCATATGTTTACAAAGATGTTTCTTCTTAAATGTCCGAATCAGGAAAGACTGAAGACAATTATTCTACTACATAATGGAAACGAATGTCCTTCAGTGTCGTCTATTGCATTTTTTCGATGTCTATACTACTATCTGACAATAGATCATCATGACAATTGGTGATAAATGTTTACATTAGCAGGCTGCATTCAACTAATCTATGCCTCCAATAAACTAAATACAGAATTGATTGTTGTATTTCTATTAAAATTCATTGAAATAAACGAATTTTCGAATATTATGAATATAATTGACCACACATAAATAATACATGTGCACATCAAAGCATTTAGAACTTTGCATTGAATCCTAAACTTGATATGCCAATTCAATTTACCCTTCGCATGCATGCATCTACTATTTTTCTACCGTAGTTCGGAAACCTTTTGGACACGCAGTACTTTGAGCAGTTTCTATGAATACGCATTTGCTTCTCAGAGGCTTCACCGAGCACAGATAACGCGAATGGATGCATGAAATTCACAAATACAATGTCTGCCTTAGACTCGATTTACGTTAGTGCTATACAGCATGCATGCATTACAACTCTTTCGAATATGCTATCAGAGCAACAGAAAACTCACCTCATTTTTCAGAGTTGCCGTTAGTTGATGAACCAGATTGACTAGTATATCTGTCACGATTGACTATCACGAGAAAATGTAGAATGTAGATTTTTGGCCATTTGGTTTCAAGTTTTACTATATTTCTTTTCCATTTATCCAGTATTTCGATCGACGTTGATGGGAAAGATGTAGTCTCCTGGTATGATGTCATGATACCCATATATTTGCAATTTACTACTGCACAACCTCAACAGCTAATTTCAATAAACAATTTTATTGCAATATCACTGACGGAAAGTCAACTTGCCATTCGAAGACAAAGCCAGCTACATAACCTCTGGGAGATGAAGCGGAGATTGATTCACGTAAATACAGCAACGTGAACTTATGATGTCCTCAATAGGAGCTATTGTTATGCGACAGCGTTCCTGCTGTCTGGCAAGCAATGACTCACGCTCTCCTCTGTGCAGCTGCTTACGTCTAAGGGTTATTGTTCTCTTCAGTATGCTAGCCTACTAACTCAACTTAGCCTTCTGAAATTTTAGTATGTGGCGCTTTAGGATACAGATATCTTCCGCTTTAGGAGGTGGCAGATTACAGTGTATTGTGAAAATGTGTTTGGTTTTGTCTTGTGAAAATGGATTTGTCAATAAATTGTTCAAAAATCTACTGCTCTGAATGCGTCAATGAGCTAAGACGGCTGGTTATGAAATGATCCATTGAACTGGAGCCTCAGATTTTCCCTTGATATCGAATGGGACATTGATATCTTCGAGAAACCTGTCTTTATGAATCAGTGGTTTCAGACACCAGTAATGACGGAAATAGACATCTCATAAATAATAGGACCTGCGCTTGAACTCGCTGGTGTCAATATGTCAATCATATGACGTGCGCTGACGCGCACTCGTCGATATGGCAGCATTACCTATATGATAAAATTGGTAGTTGTATCGTGAAATCTGTGAATGAACAAAAATCAAGGGACTATATCGATATCTTGGTAGTCTCTGGCTATATAATTACAATTTATGTATAGACATCTAAGATTTGGTATATCAAAGATGTCTATATGGGAGTTTACATAGGAAAAGTTGGCTGCGGGAGGATCCCGTGGGACTGAAAAGTTGATTTTTTCCTCCCCGCAGTTAACATACATAGAAGTGATGCCTTTTTACTCCCATACAAGATGAAAAATAGGATTCAAGCACTAGGTTTCCGTGGAATACGGGTGATATTGTCACCAAATGTGAGACATGCAAATATTTTGCAGTTTTGAAAGATGTAAATCGGTCCACATCACTATTCAGATTCAAGAAATGAAACATGAATTTAGTGAATCATGAGATCATCCCGGTGAAAATTGAATTAAAACTTGACATTTCAGCCAAGAGAGCATGAATAATATCGCAACTTTTTCATGAAGACTTCCATTGTAATGCGGATCATGAAATTCCCTTGATAATCAGCTTGATTTCCGCTTAGTTGGGATGCTTATTAGCAAATATTCATTCCTTTTGATATCAAACCTGTTTCATACTACTTATATAGGAGAGTCATATCAGTAGTATATAAATTGGCGAAATTTTGACTATTTTCAAAACTGCTCAAATAATTTTTTGGACCACGGGAACGTAATCTCAGCAAAAAACTGAATCCCTTCATATAAAAATTTTCACTGTATACGTTTTTTTTGAGTCGACACTTTACCTATGTTACGCTATGTATCCTTACTCTATGGTCAGTTCCATGGTAAATGATTCAAAACTGCAAATATTTGCATATCTCACATTTTGTATCAATACCCAATTGGATTCAACTCGAGTTCAATCAATAAAATTCAAGCTGTATGTACTTGGGGATTCTAATAATACTGAGTTGATATTCTAGCTAATATATAACTTACTCAATGACTTAAATAAATGTTCAAATATTAAACATTGTACAAATATTTATAAATTTTATTTTCCTATAAAATTATTTCTGAATACTTAGGCCTATATGCTTTTAATATCAAACAGTACAATAAGCGGGGGAGTTCTGAACTCGTCTGTTTGGGTACTTGTTGACAACGTCTACGTCAAATAATAATATACAGGGTGTCCCAGAAAAAACGATACCAAAAAGAATTTTGTATCAACATTAAGAACTTTATATTTTTACTCGTTCTAAGGTTGATAGTTTACATAAACGTGTATACATCACAAAGTCACATGCCAAATACACATTTCAAACTCTAGTTCTGTTCAAATTGTAAACCATTAGATCCTATGCAAGCGTCAACTCGTCTTAGGAATGATTTGTAAGCATTGTCAAAAAAACATCACCTGAGGAAAATTATGAATTTCTTCTTCGATTCTGCGAGCCAGTTGATCTTTGTTGTTTGGTCTATGCCTGTACACTCTGTCTCTGAGGGCACCCCAGAAAAAGAAGTCACAAACCAACAAATCAGGTGACCGAGGTGGCCACTCAGTATGACCTCTCCGACCTATCCAACGACCACGCATTTTATCGTCAAGAAGTTTTCTCGCTGCTATACTATTGTGGGGAGGTGCACCATCGTGTTGATATAATTTCTGTGAGTGCCTTCTTTGTGCAAAGAAAGGAATTACTTTGTGTTGCAGTATTTGGCAATATCTTTCACCGTTCATAGTTTGATAGTCAACGTCGTAATCAATAAGTCCTGTACAACTTATCATGCACCATACGGTCACTGACTGTCGATCCTGAAATCTTTCTAGCTTGACATGTGGGTTGCTATCACTCCACTAGTGTTTGTTAACAATGCCATTTACATGGAAAACTGCTTCATCGGAGAAAACAATAAGCTTGTAAAAGTTCTCATTGGTATTCACTTTCTTTCGTATCCACTCACAAAACTATAACCTCCTCTCATCATCATCACCTGTCAATTCTTGAACCATAGTGTAACTGTAAGGATGCAAATTCAATTTCTTCAAACATCTACCGACGCTTGACTTCGAAATACCAGTATCCAATGCAATCTGGCGTATTGAAACATTAGGATCTTCATTAACTGCCTCTTGCACGATATTTTGAAAATGATCCCCTGATGCATTTGCAGGGCGTCCACTACCGGCGGTTCTGTTATTGATGTCACCTGATTCCAAAAAGCGTTGTACCCATCTGTGAACTGTACTTCTACCTGGCGCTTCCTCATTGAATTTTTCGTAGTATATTCTTCTGGCTTTCTCAACATTCTCATATGCAACAGCCCAACCGAACAATTTTGCTTTGCGCTACGTTATAAAACAGTCGAAAGTGAAGTATGAAATTGAATTGAAATTGAAATTGAATTGACACAAGTTGCCACAATGGCACCATGTAAGAACAGTGTCTAGATATCTATATTTTGAAAGAGATTGCACATCATAGAAATCTATTTCTAGTTTCTGTATTACAGATATCTAATTTGGTTAATTTACTTGTGAAGAGATTCTACATCATAGATATTTTATTAAGTTTATGAAATGAGTTGGCTAAAATGATTAATTAAAAATTATGCTTTTTTATACCAAACCGTAAAATTTTTTGAATTTTAGTTTTCGGCTAAAACATAGATTAGTCAGAACTTGGCAAAATAAAAAAAACGTGAAGATTATTATGTCCGCTATTGTTCCTTCGAAGTACGTTTTGATGCCTTAAGCAACGTGTTCTTTGTCCTTTCATTTCCGCCCTGTCCTTATGATGTCCTGGGCGACCAAAATTTGTCCACCGTTTGCTGTCCGTTAACTGACCGCGACGTTCAATAGAAAGATTTTCAGTGGAATTCCGCCGGATGACCTTTGCTCGGCGGGTTCAGATTTTTCCGAATTAATTTCAGACATTAGATGGATTTGATTTCCCTCTCTCTACCTCTCTCTACCTCTCTCTCCCAAGAACTCAAGATGTTTATTTGCCAAAAAAATTGACAAAACATTGATGATGTTGAAATGATACAATGATGTGAAGGTTCGACGACGACATGAGATGTGATAAAATGAGCACGATGACATGAGATGTGATAAAATGAAGTGATAGGCAATCATGACGAAGGCAACTGTTAACACTGAAAATTCTGCAGGAATTTTTAAAGTTAAAATCAGTGAGTGGAGAGGAGACACTGCATGAAAAATTCATCGTATTCAGTATTTCATCACTAATTTTGATTTTAACACATGCATTTAATCGTTAGTAAATACACTTATCATGCAACACTGTGATTGAGCACATGCATTTATTTGTGAAGCTTCGAGAATATTATAGCCGATTAACCAAAAATATTTCCTTTTGTTTAAATTCAAGCAAATAGTGATCATAAATAATGCACAATAACTGAGCGTAGAGAGACATTTTGCATGAAAAATCAATGTTATTTATAATAATTTCAAATAAACTTCCATGTATCAACTTTGATCAATAACTGAGCATTCTTTTTATTAATTGCTGGTTTTATAAGGCATGGCAGTAAGTATTTTCTACAGTAAAGTTTCATTTACATTACTCCAATTGCAGACGTACTCTCACATGCAGCCATCCAGAATCAACTCATTCTGTTATTAATAATTATTTGAAAGTCGAAGTCCGGTGATAAATACATGTATGTATAAAAATTCATATCATCATCATTTATGAAAAGTTAAGTAACACAAGGTCATCAAATCTCTAGCGTCAGAATTATAATGAAAATGTCATACATGAAACAGATGATATTACCGATGTATATTTATAATTGATAGCTCTGACACTCACCTGTAAATACAGATTGCTTCATAAAAAATGGATCACCCTTAAACATCGCCTTAACTTCAACTTTGTCTAACTCCGCCAAACTTGAACGAATTTCTCTGAAATTTGGAAGATATGTCAGTTGTGCTTACTAATATCATTGTTGGAAATTTCAAGCATGAATATTGAGTTGTTTTCCTGTTATAGATAAAAAAGTAGTAGATAATTTGATCTTCATTTTGCAATGTTACACAAAATCATATTTCACTACTATAAAATTACATTTGTTTCCTTTTGTTATGTAATATGTTGTTCTACAAGCCAAAAGCTATCAAGCAAAACAAAAATAAAGAAAATCGGTCAATCAGAGCCAGTATAGCACCATTATTCATCAACAATAATGTAACTGCTACATGTGATTAACTGGACTTCATGTTCCATAGCTTCCTGACTTCGTTGCGGTGGTGTTGGCAGCACTCCTGATTGGTTTCAGCTAGAAATCTATCTCTTACCGGTTGAAAACAATACAAAGCACAAATGAACAATAACGAGATCGCATTCACAAAAGGCAAAGTGTCAGCCTTGCTAGAACAACAAGCTACCATGAATTAAAAAGTACAGCAAGGAACCATGAATTCTGAACGCTATGTGAATGTTTTACGAATGAACATTGGCCAACATACGCAAGTCTCAATTAGGGCTTAGGACATTATCTTGGCCAGCTCGTTCTCCTGATCTGAATCCCATAGAAAATGTATGGAGTATTCTAAAACGTAACGTTCGTCGTTCACTGCTATCTACAGATGGCGTGTCACAACTTACGTCACTATTAAAAAAAGAGAGTGGAGAAAGTTAGATCAGTCAAAAATCAACTATATCATCGAATCAATGCCTAGACGAATTGGTAATGTCATTGACAATAAGGGTAGGGCCACAAAATATTAGCCTCTTAAGAACCGTTAGTGTATCATAGCTTATCATATTATATAAGGACATTTAAATATATTATGGACATGAAATAACATGAAAAATGCTTTCTGTATCATACTTATGTTTTATTTAGTCAAATTTTAGGATGATCCACTTTTTATGAATCGGACTGTAGGCCTACATTGATTTCGAAAGATAATACAATTGGTAAATATGGAATACACAGGACTTCGACTTCGTCTTTAATTTGTCACAATTGAGTTAGGACTGAATTATTAAATTGCAACGAATGTGCAGGACAGTGAGTTGAATTTATTGATGACGTCATGCATCGATTTGCAGGACAGTGAGTTGAATTTATTGATGACGTCATCATCCCTCTCTCTCCCTCTCTCAGAATTGTCAGATTTTAGATCTGTCAGAAACTCAGCTTTGAAGATATCTATAATTCAATTGGAGAATCTTAAATTCATCTGGAAACGTCTGAAATTCATTTGGAAAGATTTGAAATCGATTTGGAAATATCGGAAGTAGAAATGGAAGATGTGTAGTTTGTCCTCAACAAAGATAGGACAATTTCCATACGCTAGAAGCTGTCAAAGATATTCCTGCACTCACGAGTTTACTGTCTTTGACCGCTCATGTATACCTGCCCTATGGAAACCTCGCTTGCTAATAATTTGAGCGCTTCCACTGCCGAGGCAGCTACGTACCAATGAATTGGGTCTAAAACTCTTGATTTCATCATTATTTCGATTAAAGCGATCGTAGCACTGCGATTTCCGTCAGCGGATTTTTGAACATTCCTTTGCCACCAGTGGCTTGTACTATAAATTGTTAGCATTTTCAAATATCACACAGATGCCGTTTGGGATAACGTGAATCTTGCTTTACAATAGGGGTATCATTTCATGAAATGTGAAAGATCTGGAGCAAAAATAATGTACTTTATTTCGGAGTTTGCTAATTGTTAGCTTCACTATAAGCTTTATTATGCAGCGTTGATCATGCAAATTCTCCATGTGTTGATGAACATGTGATGAAGTATAAGCACACAATCCACGCAGCATTCATCAGCAACCAAATTGGAAGACACAAAGACTGTAAACTCGTGAGATATTTGGAAACTGAAGATATCTGTGATGAGTAAAAGAATATCTACATGTATGATAGCTTCAAACTTCAGGCTCATTGTCCGATATCTTCGTTGAGGATACACATCCTCCATTTCCAGTTCAGATCTGCCCAAATGAATTTCAGATATGATCTAGATGAGTTGGAGATCTCCAGTTGAATTTAAGACCTTTTCAAAGTTGAGCTTGTGACAGATATCTGAAATTCAGCTAGAGAAATCTGAAATCCATCTTTTGTCTGAAAGTCATTGGGAAAGATCTGAAATAGACATGGAAAGGGTGCAGTTGGTTCCAAAAGTTAACATGCAGGGATGATAGAGAAGTTTTTGTCTTTGAATATTAAATAGTCTTTTCAAACGACTGTAACAAGTCTCCAAAACAAAGGAAAAAACGTCAATCACCGAAAAATATATTTTCCATCGGAAAATTTTGAAACAATTGGAAAATTTTCCATTTGCATCACTATGGGAACCTTGCTTGCTAATATCAAAATTTGGTGAACAGGAAAGCCGTCATGACTTTAGGGCAGGCTTTGCATCGATCACAGGGAGAGTACTTTGGGAAAAGTGTCGACTCAAAAACTATATGGAAGGATTCAGTTTCTGCGGAGATTACGTTCCTGCGGTCCAAAAAAATATTTGAGCAGTTTTGAAAAGCTAAATGTAGCACCGACATGTAGTGATGCAAATGGAAAATTTTCTGGAAAATTTTGAAATTTATTTTTCGGTGATTGACGCTTTTGCCTTTGTTTTGGAGACTTGGAGAGTCGTTTGAAAAGACTATTTAATATTCAAAGACAAAAACTTCTCTATCATCCCTGCATGTTAACTTTTGGAACCAACTGCACCTTTTCCATGTCTATTTCAGATCTTTCCCAATGACTTTCAGACATCAGATGGATTTCAGATTTCTCTAGCTGAATTTCAGATATCTGTCACAAGCTCAACTTTGAAAAGATCTTAAATTCAACTGGAGATCTCCAACTCATCTAGATAATATCTGAAATTCATTTGGGCAGATCTGAACTGGAAATGGAGGATGTGTATCCTCAACGAAGATATCGGACAATGAGCCTGAAGTTTGAAGCTATCATACATGTAGATATTCTTTTACTCATCACAGATATCTTCAGTTTCCAAATATCTCACGAGTTTACAGTCTTTGTGTCTTCCAATTTGGTCGCTGATGAATGCTGCGTGGACTGTGTGCTTATACTTCATCACATGTTCATCAACACATGGAGAATTTGCATCACTATGATCAACGCTGCATAATAAAGCTCAACTTTCAAGCTAGTAAGCAAACTCCGAAATAAAGTACATTATTTTTGCTCCAGATCTTTCACATTTCATGAAATGATACCCCTATTGTAAAGCAAGATTCACGTTATCCCAAACGGCATCTGTGTGATATTTGAAAATGCTAACAATTTATAGCCACTGGTGGCAAAGGAATGTTCAAAAATCCGCGGACGGAAATCGTATTGCTACGATCGCTTTAGTCGAAATAATGATGAAATCAAGAGTTCAGACCCAATTCATTGGTACGTAGCTGCCTCGGCAGTGGAAGCGCTCAAATTATGGGGCTCATCAAAAAATCAAAGCTTTCAAAATTTTCCATAATATTCCAAAATTTTCCAATTTCTGTCATCACTACGGCGACATGGCGCCCCTTTGTAAGTAGTATGAAACAAGTTTGATATCAAAAGGAATGAATATTTGTATCAAGCATCGTAACTAAGCGGAAATCAAACTGATTATCAAGAGAATTTCATGATCCGTATTATAATGGAAGTCTTCATGAAAAAGTCGCGATATTATCCGTGCATTCTTGGCTGAAATTTCAAGTTTTCAATAAAGTTTTCACCGGCATGATTTTATAATTGACTAAATTCATGTTTCATTTCTTGAATCTGAATGGTGATGTGGACCATTCACATCTTTCAAAGGTAATTGAAATCATTTCTCTGATTAAGCTATTTTGTTTATTCAGTGGAAGGTTGCGTGCGATACGCTCAAGAAGATTCTCTTGAGGTTCAGGATGAAATCAATATCAGGCCATCGAGTTGCTAATTTAAAAAAGAAAAAAGGAGGATGAGCTATTCTATGAATCCAGCGGGCAAGAAAACCGTAGAAATCCTCGTCCGCTTCGCGGCTTCGGATTTCTACATTTTCTTGTACTTTTGGCTTCATAAAATAGCTATTCTCCTGGATGGAGACTTCTGTGCATGATCTATTACATAGTACATTACTCAAAATTTAAACTGAGAGAGATGTAGGACTTCCACAGTCATACTACATACTTCTAGCGAAGATGAACCTCATCCTCAGGATAGTGACATACATTTTAATACTTATCTGTCTTGCCATTGCAGCGGCAGCATACGGTGGTATAAGGGCAGAGCGACACAGGCAATGTATAGAGGCCCATAAAAATAAACATATTTGCGATATGCTCTGGACTTGATTTGGTTGATTTTGGTTGATTGGAACTTAAGTCGATTTGTGTAAATATGTATATGTACATGTATATGTCAATACCCTATGCATCTAAACTTCATCGATTATTCTGTATTCGAATATATCAATTTTCATGTACACTATGAGTTCTGTCAAAGCCTCAATATTATGGAAAGATGAAGTGGTAGCTATCACAGGAAAGGTGTGACTTCAAGCACTTTCTAATCGAAGATAATACTGGTAGCTAAATCAATTGCAAGTCTTCTTATACACTTAACATACACTAATCTAACACTTATAAAATAATAAGACACTCAAGTCAAAAGAAGAAGTAATGATCCCTGCAACTATTGACCTTACAATAAGCATGTCATATCATGTAGGCCCAAGCATGTCATCATGTAGCCCTAACAAACGTACATGTAGGTGCAACTTTCAATGGAATGTGATATTACACAAGGTGACATGTCACGCTCAATCACGCGTAATTTGCGCGTGAACCACGCTCAAGTATACATCTGTAGTTACGCGTGAACCACACTCAAGTATACATCTGTAGTTACGCGTGAACCACGCTCAAGTATACATCTGTAGTTACGCGTGAACCACGCTCAAATATACATCTGTAGTTACGCGTGAACCACACTCAAGTATACATCTGTAGTTACGCGTGAACCACGCTCAAATATACATCTGTAGTTACGCGTGAACCACACTCAAGTATACATCTGTAGTTACGCGTGAACCACGCTCAAGTATACATCTGTAGTTACGCGTGAACCACGCTCAAATATACATCTGTAGTTACGCGTGAACCACGCTCAAATCAATAATAATTGTTTCATCACACACATAATCATCAAAAGCAATCAACTAAGATGTTTCATTTCTTAGTAAGAGATTTCATTTCTGAACATAATGTCATGCGATGTCATGATTTAAGATTCATGAAAGGGACAAAAGTAGTCCAAACAACACATAAATTGTGCCACACTCCAAAACATATTTCGCAAGTTCAATGTACTGTATATTACTACGTACGTCCACGTTTTGTTATATTTCCTGGATGATCTACGCTACTATATAATACTAATTATAATCTATTAGCCTACCTGATTTACTATGATTTGCAATAACAAGCAATTTTGCTCATATAGCCCTTCCATTCCGGGGTGGCATTCTCCCCAGACATTTTTGTTGTCGTCCTCGCAAAGCTAAATCAGACGACCGATGCTTTCGTGACTTTTGGCTTCAGCGCATTTTATGCTTTCACAAAGAATTGCTGGAATTGGGTCCACAGGAAGGTGAAATTTATAAATGATTTTCAAAAGTATACTTTTTTGAACGTCTGAATTTTGCCACTTTTTATGCAAACATTTTGTAGAACTTTTTTCAAAAAACGATGCTTTTCAATATGAGTACTTTTTTAAATAAAAGTCTCTGAATCATGTCATGACCATCTATCATGCCATCCCAGTGGAAAAAGTTGGGGGTATAATGCCAGCATTTTCCAGGCAGGGAGAATTTGTGTGACATTTTTCACAGCCTTTTCAAAATTGTTGGTAACACATGTTTTAGCCCGTATGCTTGCTGGAAACATGCTCATTTGGCTTTAAACGCACAGAAATATTGTCTTTTTGTCTGGCATTTACATGGAATATTACAGGAACATAATGCTATGAGTGCTTCGAATAAATTTTCTTGAGCATGATGGAAAAATGCTAGTTGATTGATAGACTAAGAAGGCTATCAGATGCAAATTGCTTTTGCACACGTTTGCAGTTGAAAAACATCTATTTTTAGTCATTGACTTTAAATAATAAACAAACAAAAAAATCTGTGTATCCGCTTTTGCGAGTTTTGGCATTTATATGCAACGTCAGACCAGCAAAGTGCTAGAATGTAAAAGCAAAATGCCTCCAAATTCCAAGTAATTGACATCTATGTTCAATTTATCAGTTCATTTAATCATCATGTTAACGATGTCAAATCTATTCACTGATAACGTCATCGATAGTTCATTTTTCTCAAAAGTTTGAAAACTTGGAGGCAGTAAATATGAGAACGAGATAAATTACTGACCACATGTATCGTTGAGTGGCAAATCATGATGTATATATTAGTGACTTGAAATTAAGGTTTCATAAATTTGAAGATCAATAACTCAGCAATATTTGATATTTTGGTATGACTGACAGAGGCATAGATGCGTGTGGCTTTGATCAATTTTGTGAAGGAGAAGTATTTTTAAAGCAGCCAGTTTTAATCCTATCGTCGATAAAGAAGTTATATTTTTAGTATCGATTCTCACCTTAATAAGTAGCTACACGTGCTATCGTGCTGACTGTTAAATGAATAACATAATAATAAGCAATTATTTTCATCAATAATTGATGTATGTATACAAAAATAATTGGCATCAATACTTGTTTCTTGGTTAGTTGTAGCGATTTGTTCGATAAATTTCTCAACGTTGTAAGAGAAAGTTTTTCCAGTAAAATGAGATGATTTATGTATTTTCTTTTAATCTTTCACTTTTTAATCAAGCTGTGCTATTCAATGAGGTCAAGAAAGCAAGTAAGCATGGCTATGTGTTGTTTAGCATTGCTGAGTGCAGTATGTTAGTACGCCGATGCGTAGGAATAGTTGAATCTAATTCATTTCCTGTTGTATGAACGATGAATTATATGATTGTTCATCGAATACAGAACAGATTTAATTACTAAATTCAATGATCTACTATTATTTATTAATTTCAATCACTGATCCAGTATGCTATTGATCGTAAATGCAATCAAGTCACGTTTATTCCGACGCTAAATGACGTGCGAATGCCATGTAACGTTGCGTTGGAAAAACAATACTACTGCTAAATGGTTATTCGCACCAATTTGTCCGCCGGTATAACCGCGTCTCAGTAGCCCGGTTATTCCCACGCACGGATGCGTTTTTCCATAGATACAGTAGCTTGCTATTCCCACGTTATTTAGCGTTGCAATAACCACTCCAACATGTAGGAATTATTAAAATGTGCCTTCAAACGGTGACCTTCAATGATCAGTGAGCACACCAATCATAACATAATCTACAATGAATGACTATAGAAATCAAATGACGTTGAAATACACACTGCATGTATCAATCAATACTGTATCATACTGTATGTATCCATTAATTACCAGGTTACCTGTCTTAACATGTATGTATCAATTTTAAATATCTTTTAGACTCCATATGTACCTAATTCTGAGCAATTTCACATAATATTTATCAACCAGAGAAATTTCGCATCTCATTTATTGAGATTGTCTAATAACCACTTCTATTGTAAATAAATTCATCACTAATTGAAAAATACTAGGGATTATTTTACTTCGGTCTGTCTGAAACAAATACCAACTTATGTTTGAGTGCTGTAATATATAGTCCCTAGAGCCAGGCCGCTGAGATCAGGTTGGTTCGTTGAAAAGTGTTCTTGTCTGCGGTTCTCCCTTAAAGGGGAATTCCACGCATTTTACAACATGGGCTGAAATGAAAGCTATTATCGAGTAGAACAATGAGTGGCGATCCGTTTTTGCGCTAGCGATGTTGTTAGCGCTAAAAATAGCTTTAACTGGTGACGTGTGACGTCACTTCACTGAACAGATGAACGCCTGCCGTAGATGCGACCAATGCAATGTCGAATCAAACAGAGAGTCGCGTGTAGGAGCCCACAATAACCTCACGATCATTTATCATATTGACGCGGCGATGCCAAAATTGCGCTGCATTCGGCTGCTCTACGGCTTCAGGAAAAGGAAAAAGACTGTTTACCCTAGAGCCAGGCCGCTGAGATCAGGTTGGTTCGTTGAAAAGTGTTCCTGTCTGCGGTTCTCCCTGAAGCCTTGTTGCTGACGCTAACTCTAACACCGCTTCTTTGTGTTGTTTTTTCCGCCTCACAGCCTACGACTGTACTGCTCGTTTTGGTGCATCGGACAATAGTAAACCCTTGCACTTCAGATCTTGCAAATCAATAGATATGCTCTTGGTTTCGTTAAGCTTCATTAATCGGTCTTCCTTAGTCATCGCTTGCTCCCTGCTTCCTGATACCATGGACTCACCACTCGCCGCTCATGTCCAACTAACAAATTTCTTTCAGACATTTCATCGCCCTTCAGCTAAATGCATTTCTCATCAGTTCACCGAATCAGCTCCAACTGCAACGCAGTGTGGCGTGATTCCTGTATTTTCCCGATTATGTCCTTTTTCATGAGTTTTTGTTATCTTTGTGATATGTGCAAGCTCCAGGCATGCACAAATTTATGCTGAAATAATGTAATCTTAGGGGAACGGACTAAGGTTACGTATTTCATTGAACTTACCTACGTTCGAAATATCAATTCTGACGCTAAATTGCGTGCAAGTACCTAATTACCTACTATGAAATCATTCACACGCTAAGTTTCTTAGAGCTGGCGGTTCTATTGCTAGATGGTTAATCGTTCGCTACGATGCGTGGGAATAACCTTACCACTGTAGCGCAGCTGTTCATGCGATGATATTCAGTTCGTGCAAATAGTCAAAACTGCATTGAGAATAATTAGACGGATTTTTATTTTGTCTTAAGGACCCTTTCTTCCGCACAAAACTAAGTAATACATTAAAATAATCAAAAACTGAGAGTATATACCGAGATCACAAATATCCTTATTTTCAATAAATTGGTCTAATGCAAATAATTCAACTTAATGCAATCACATCTCGATTTTTCAGCATCCGTTTTCTGTGGCTATTTGCGATCCCTTCGTGCTTAATTAATTATCTGCCAAATTTTCACACTGAAGCTTGAACGGGTAATAAAAATAATGTAATTGGATCTTCTTGTACAATCAAATTTAAAACTGCAATCATACCTTTGAAAACTTAGAAGATTCTGATGAGATTTTACTAATAAATAACATTGCAATTTTAGTCCTATGTGATAAAGCAACCAGTCATCCATGAGATGCATGTAGTGAGGTACATAAGAAACACAAATTTTTTAGTGATGTCTCATCAGAATCCTCCTAAGTTTTTATGCTTTGATTCAAGTTTAAAATCTGTATATGATGTAATTTCATTATTTGTATTGCCCGTGATCAAGCCTCAGTGCGAAAATTAGGGATATTTGTGCTACACTGTAAACTGTAGGGCAATAACTTAGGCACGAAGCCGAAATTTCGTGCCAGTTAGCGCCTACTTACTACCTTTCTAGTGCCTCGAGGCACCAGTAGCCACTAATAGGCACCAAACCAAATGTTTGTTTATCCAATGAAATCGAAGGAAAAATCAATGGGCACGAACTCGGCAACATGAACTTCCTGTCTACTCGCGCCTTGTGTTGGTTAGAATTGATGCCTAAATTTCGTGGCCTAGAGTTTACAGTGTAATTTAGTTTTTGACTTTTGTGCGGAGGAAAACCAGCTTATAAAAAGACGTCCATCTAACTCAGCCATGGCCGCAAAAATAGTAACTCAATCATATGTATCTCAAACAAATAATGGGTGCGATGCTGAAGATCCAAGCTGATTTCGAGTTCAAGCATTTCGATCGATAAGCGACAGAATGACGTGGAGTGTCATGTCAATCAAAGGAAAGGGTTTGCGTCCAGAAAGAAGGAGATAGGCCATCTTTTAAATTTTTTGAACGTAGATCAGCTTTTGCACCACACATGTGGCCCACTTAGAAATAGACCGATTCGACATTAAATACTCTTTTATCGTAGGATTGTTTTTTTAAAAAAATCATTCCATGTGTAGTGTCAATGTCATAAATCTACCGAAATAATGAAAGACATCACCACTGCGATCTCACATATGCCTAGATTCACTTAATCATGTGAAACGAATTATGTCAATTCTGGATACCGATTAGGCCCTTGAGATTATCTTATCAGGGTCCATCAATAGAAAACAGGAATGTAATTCATCATGGACATTTTACATTCCTAACTTCTCGTCGAGATGTAGTTCGCGGCGCGCTCGCGCCAATCATACGAAAACGTACTTAGCCGCAATTATGACTAGGCCATGTCTCAATTACCCCAGTTACGGTGCAAATGCGACATTTTAAGTCACCAACTGTGACGACTAATATTGCAGAAAACTTATTAAGTCGCTAACCCTCTTCAGCCCACCAGACTACATGCGTATTTTTGTGATTTTTATTTCAATATTAATCTGGAAGTTTCACTCCAATTTCGATAAAATGTTTGTCCAATTGACTCACGTTTCTAACTGATTTTGTTGATTTAAACAAATTTGAATGCAATTTCTTATGATTTCGCCCACCAAACTACAGAAGTAGTTTATCATCTGAAGTGTCATCCTTCTAAGGGAAGATTGGCATCGTAGCAGAATTTGAGCAATAACATCAACATCAACCATCATTATACGAGTGTGATAATTCTTTTATACCTTAAGCATCGATCTGTCATTACTAACAGAAAGTTATTTGTAAAAATATCATTGCTAATTCGAGAAATTAGTCAAATATGCAGCGTCATGCTCTTGACATTTGCTTTACATCCGTTGTTTTTATTGTATAATTCAGAGGCCTATCCACGATCGCTGCTGTCATGCATGTGCAATTTTTTGGTTGTAGTGTACATGATCGCTATAGGATCAAACGACGAAATAAATCTTCTGTAAGTCTGTATTGTTCCTGAGAAGGACGAAAATCCTCGCGCTAAATCAAAATCATTAAGCAAGTCAGTTGAACCATGTTCGAGTATAGAGGTGACTTCTATCATTTCAGTTGGAAGGAATGTCTGAAATGCCGGAATATATTTTCATGCAATTGTTTAAAATAACTTTCCTATGCTCTCTTCTACATCTACATTAAGGGAATTACAATCCCATTGATGCTTGTACAACTATATCATTTCCTCTATAGCAGTTTTGGACACATTAATTAACGTCAACACACGTTAATGACGCGGGCGCTGCATCTAATTCTCCACACTGTAAACCTTAGACCGACAATTATCCTACAAAATTGCTGACAAAATCAACCGACAATTGTCACCTCCAATATCCTGCGATATCCGACGAATTTGTAGGTTCTCCACCGACATCGAAACAGATGCTTTGCATGCAAATTAACTAAACAAAAACTGTTGAATACTAATTGATTTTTTCGATTAGTGATTGCTTGACTTTAGGGCAATCTGTATTATCGTGCGGTAAAACCATGATTTATTTTGACATAATTTAATTAATTACCTAAACTTTTGATAAAATTTAAGCTATAATTCATTGCTATTACTTTTGTTGCTTTTTGTCAGATATTGTAGGTGCTCAGTGGCAATCATCCTACAAGAACTAACAATGATCGACAAAATAGAATTTGTAGGATAACTGTTTGTCAATTGTCAGTCAACGGTTTACAGTGCAGCTGACAGTCACGTGCTTCTGACTGGAGAATGTGTTGATCGCGCCTATGAGGCTTTATTGTGAGCTGTTGCAATGACAAATCCATTTTTCTCGATAGAACATCAGTGGAAGGTATGCGATTACTATTAGGAGCAGCAGCAGCGGTAACTGCTGACGTTACCTGTCTGAGCCTCAATGAGACAAATCATTTTTAGTCTCAAAAAGGTTAGATCGTTAGTTTTCGAATGATGTATGATAATCCAATATTTGATTAATTTGAAAATTTGAGGTGGTGATTCCGTGTAACTGTCCATGTACCCAATTTACTATACTATCTGTGAAGAAGCGAACCGATTCCAACTGAACTTACATCGATCGTAAGGGTATAGCTCAGACAACTATTGTACGAAAGGATTTTGCTCTAATTCAAATTTTTCTATGAATAAGACTAAAACAAACCAAGGAGTGTAAAATTTTCGTCAAAAAGGTTTATCTCCTGACTTAATCGAACAGTCTGAACCTCCAATTTTTTGTGATGTATGAGTACATGCTGTAACTATGAAATTATTGATTGTATTGTATCATGGAAACATTTTCAGCAGACAAGCTATAAAGTAGTATATAAGTATCACGGAAAAGAGAAGTTGCACAATCAGTGTTTATCTATTTAACTTACTGCCACTTAGCGGCTTAACGGTAACTCGATGACTTTTCATTTTTCAGTGTATATAATGGATAGAAGAAATTTAGCATTGAAGGACTTCACACATTGTCTGGTGTACGTTTCGTGTGATAAAAATGGTTCATATGACCCATTCTTCATTCATCCAATTCAGGATACTGATTTGAACATGTCGTCATTCAAAGGGATAAAGGATTCCCCTCGATCTAAACTGAAGCTGAAAATAACCTACGATGATAAGACTATGACAGTATTCTCATTTCATTGGGGACGAAGGAAACATTTTTGAAACCAGTTCGTGTTTGGGCCAAAGACGTAAAGAAACTTCATATATCGATTGAGAAAATAGTGTTCGATAGTCCTCGAATGCTTTATGAACAGTGCGTATCCCTTATGCCTGTTCAGAACTATCATAGACAATCAGAAGCGGAACCAGCTTCTGGATTCGGAAGTGATGCATCCCCGGATGTCGAAGTTTCGGTTCAACCTTCTTTACCTCCACTTAATTCAGCACCCCCTCCTGATTAAAGGCCTATAGAATCTCAACAAGATAGAAGTGAAGATTTGTCGACATTGCCCGATCTGCCATCCGCACTTTCGAATGTTAGTACAAATATTTCAAGATCAGCAATTGTGGAATCGGATAATAAAAGCAATTTTAAGACAGTTGGAAAGGTGGATAGGCTGGTGAAGCGTGAGGGGTATGAACCATGCACGTCGTCAGCAACTTACTTCCTAGTTGCTAATATATTTAAACGCCAAGTGACACTGGAAGAGAAGTTGAAAATCCTGGATAGAAAGATCAATATGTCAAAACAATTTGAGGTCAATGACACTGATAGCATTGATGAAGATCCAATTATTGATAGAGCCAGTGAATTTGAAATTTTCTCTAAAAGGTTGGAAGATGAAAAATAATATCGTAATGAGACTCGAGAATTACTAACACGGCATTGTGGAGGTTCAGTCAGAGAATCCACAAAATTGATTATGAAAACGATAGCCTCGGATGATGTTTTAGCTAAAGTAAATCGTCACGGAACAGATGGGAAGCTAAGGTTCAAAGGCCCCGTCGAGAAATTGGTGAAGGAAATTGCATCATTTGAAATCAAAAATAAAAAAGACTAGGTTTGTCGCCCAGCACGTCATTAATGCATCTGCTTTGAGACAAAACGTTGAAGAACCGATTCGCGAGTTATTGTTCAATACTGGATATCCGAATAACTGCGCCTGCGTTGACGGTAGATTTATTATAATAATGACGAAAGAGGAACCGAAGGTTTCAGGTCGTGTCATGAAATTTTCCCGCAGTTTATATGATTATCCTTATTCCAGTGAAATTCTAGACATAGGCCTATCATAGTATAATCAGTACTCCGAAAATCCAACGAAGTTCAGATCCACGTAAACGTAAGCGTATATAGTCTTGCGTAGAAAGCACAACTACTTAGGACCTACAAAAGAACTTTTTACTAATAAAAAGCGCTTTAAGCAAGCATCTGTTCTATCCACGAAGCAAAACAGTAGGCCCAAGCTCAGTTATAGAAAAGTAGAGCAAGCTGCCAATAAATCGTGGGATTACAAAATTTGTGAGGAAGATGAAAAGTTAGATAGGCTTATGAGATAGCATGTGATGACTGATTGGGTACACAAAGTTTGTGTTGGTTTAAGTCATGGAAGTGACGAAGATGAGTTCCTATTTGTTTGTCCTGACTGTTCCAGTGTAGGCCTATAAAGTCTGTGTTCATGACTGATAATATAATAGAGAGATTATACAATACCAAAAACATTACCAAATGCAAGGTTTCACCATCATATAGTTATTTTTTCCTCGTGTTAAAAATGTCTTTTGTTTTTCAATAAAAGTCGATGTATTTGAATGAACAATTTTGGTTTTTCTTTTTTACATAGGGGCTTAACTTAAGTCCTAACTTTGAATTACAAGAACATCTTAGATTTAACCTCATTATACCTATTTGCGTACCAGAAGGTAATCCATTGTATATAGCCAGATGCTAGAAATGGCTTACATGTATAAGCTACGTAAATTGAAGACATTAAATAAAAACAAAAGTGGGCCTTATTACCTACACATGTCGGTAATAAGGCCCACTCGGTGATTTTTCATCTTTTTGCTCGTGCACCAGAAGTTTCGCAATAATCGACATGAACTTCTCACGCATGTCAGCTGCCCCAGAAATAGATAATTTGAATGTAAATTCGAAGCATTTAATCAAAAATTCAAGACTGTAGAGCTCTAAGTCTGTTAGGTGGGCGTTATTCACCTCACCCACCTTAATTGATTTTTTGTGCACATGCAGGAAGAAAAGTATTCTTACGAAAGTCGTGTGCTTACTTTCTCATGTACTTAAATTTAATGTATGATTTCATAGCAAATTTTTCTAGCAGCTTGTCCTTCAATCATGCAAGATACTCTTCAATATTATATCTCTATATATTCGTCCACTTATTTGCATAACTGGGGTCACCTGCACCACACTGATATTCAAAAAGTTGCCTTGTATCTCAAAACACCTAGACCGATTCTCCAATTCCTGAATATTTACATCTATTATTCGGAACTTATATATGGAAGTCAAAGTTTATTTGTGTGACAAAAAGATAGCCGATCGATGCATGATTGTCTAATTTAGTTGTATTGAATAAATCATAGTTCCTCTGTTTTTGTCATTCTCAGTCCGATGATCATTTCATAAATAAATCCATAAATCTCGGCAAAATGTCTTCGTTATTGACGTTTTGTGTGCCACAAAGCATTTTTCACTTGAATCATTACTTTTGCAGAAACTTCCATCCACACGTTCCTTAGTATCTTATTGCACGATATGGGTAGAGTAATTAGAGTTCCCATCAACTATTGTTATGTCCAACTTTTAAGTGAGTCTTACCTCTCATTCGACTGCCCAGTTACGCAGTCTGACTTAAAATGAATTGACACTAGTTTAGGGAAACGAACGCACATAAGTGTATCAAATCCATGACAATTAAAGGATATTTTCAATTCAAATTCATTTTTTTATTACATATGAAACTATTTATACTTGCTAACCTAGACATCAGCACGATGAAAGGTAGACTGAAGCTAGCATGCGAGCATTTGAAGAACATGAACTCATGTTTCATAAACTACGATTCTGCCAATTAAGCTTAATAGCGTATTTTGAAAACAAAAGTGTATTGTGAAATTATATTGAATGAAAGTAAAAGATGTTGACCGAAAAGTAGAATTTTTCAAATAAGTTGAAGGATTTTTTTATTACAGGGATGAATCAGGGTTGCCACTCGTGCCGCTCTTTTCGCTTTTGCTTTTTTCTGAAAAATGGGAGGAGATTTTTTGTGCTTTTTTAGTCAAAATTAGATGTTTTATGCTTTTACTGAGTTCCTAAAAAGAACCAGGAGAACTGAAATGTCCTATTTTGGGGATAGTTGTTTATCCATGTCTGTGTCTGGCTTCTGGCAATGGGGAAACGGAGCGAGCGTTCAATCAACTATCGCACATTCTTCGCTAAGATAGGAAAAAACTTTTTTTAGTTTATTGTCAATGGTTTGATGATCACCAAGCACCATTTATCAGCTTGCAATTCATGTTGCTACAATTACCAAGTCGACAAATGACTGTTAATGAATGTAAGAAAATCTCATCAGACTTACAGAAACGTCCAGAAGAGCGAAGATTGACAACTGAAAAGCAAAAAGAGGCTTCAAGAACAAGTTCGTTTAGAGAAAGAACTTATGAATAGATCAATAGAAGCGGAAAAACAACAAAATCTAGATAGAAGACTGGCATCCGACGAACAAAGGATTATCAAAATGATGCTGAAGTAAAGAGAAAACAAGAAGAATCAGCCGCTTTAACAGCAGCCCCTGAAAAAATTGAAAGAAGACAGCACTTTACAAAGAGAAACGAACAAAAACAATGTTCGATTGACAAAGGCGAAGAAGGAGGTCAGACTGAAGGCAATCAAATGAAGCGTTGTCCACGACAGCCAATCGACTTCTGGCGAGGGCAGCATGCAAGGGACGAAACATAAATCATCAGCAAGTGCAACCGTAGGAAACGTAAGGATCAACAGACACAGACTTGTATAACAATTTTGTTACCGTAGTAGCCTATTAACTATAAGTGCAAACAATTTTGTAGGCTTTGTTTGACACATTATTTTGTATTTTGATATTGTTCATAATTTGTAAATTATTTTCTTACCCTTATATTGATAACTTGGCTTCGTGCAGAGGTTCAAAATTAATAAAATAGAAATGCATTTTTTGATCACAAAAAACTTACCTCCCATAATTTTCATGTAAAAATTAAATGCATATAAAGGACAGCATATTTGACGGTTTTTGTTGCCTTAACAGGCTAATAATTATAATACGAGTAGTGGTTTTAAAAAAGAAGCATTTTGTGTTTTCTTAAGTGCGCTGGCAACCCCAGGTGATTTTTAGTGATTTTTATTTTAAATGTTTTGCACTCATCGATGGCTAATTAGCTACTCACGTGTACATTGTATTTTTTGTAGTTCTAGTCGATTACAAAAGTGCATCTCTTTAATTGACATGTTTTGGAGTATTCCTATAATTCAAAAGTCAAGCATTTTCATTAGACGGTAGGAATTCCTACCGTATTTCCCTCATTCTAATGAAAATGCTTGACCATTGAATTATTATAGGAATACTCCAAAACATGTCAATTAAAGAGATGCACTTTTGTCAGCTACACTCAATCAGAAATATTTGCGTATCTTGCGTCAATGCATCTCACTCTGTTCAAACTAAGCCCCTTAAATGTTTGCCGCCTAAGTCACGTTGAATTGTGTTTCAGTTCGAGCAAATGACTCTAAGGAGTCTCATGAATGTCTAAAGTGCCAAGTTATCAGTCAAAACAATATTCATGTATTTCGTTTACTGCTATACATATACATGTATCATTTTAATGTTTCAAAATGTTCTACGGATTTTAACTGCTGTCACACTGTAATGTCATCTAAATTCTTTTTTTAGTCTGTTGATCAAGTAGTATTGTATCAAAAGCCAATCGATTCCCTAGTCATGTTTGATGTCTGTTATATGATTCGGGAATCACTTGGTAATTGGATTACTCAACGCCCTGTGGGAACGCATCTTGCTAATATCAACAGATTATCTGGCGAGGTAGCGATTTTGTGGATAATTTTTTTAAAGGTTCATTTTCGTGTAAAAACTATCTCCGCATGTGAAAATGGTCATCATTTATCCAAAAACGTGTGTAAAATTAAAAAACGACAGGTAGCGAAAAAGTTGCTATAATTGGTTGGTAGATATTTGGTTACTAATGCGAGCTGATTTTTCGCCAACCGGCGAAATCGTGGATATTGTAGCAACAAATTAGTGGTAAGTAGTAATGTTCGTATATTACCTTCACATGAAAATATATTGTATACTCAGTCTGATATGATAAAAAGGGATCTTTTTTTAATTCACGAAGGCTTAAATTAAAAAAGTATTTATCTTCCATAAATGTCGCAGTAAATACTATGATATTATTCAAATATTTGTCATTGTTGTAAATTATTGAATGTCAAGAGATGTTATGAAAATTGATATATGCGGATTCTCTATATTCTTATCATTATCAAAGAATGATAGTCTGCACTTATTTCTTAGATAGATTAACCATATGTGGGGGATAGTGAGGGAGGGAGAGGATAGAGCCTCGGCTGTAGAGGCGGATTACTAAACAAAATAAGAGAAAGTCAAAAGTAAAAGGTGACATATAGAGCGCGAATTGTCGCCGGCGAACTTCGCCAGCGAATATCCCGCAAATATGACTGAACTTTAGCATGATATTCTGCAGCTGACATTCGCCAGTTTTTCGCAAGATTCGTTCCCACAGGGCGGAAGACTGGAGACTGAAGTCGTACGTTAGGCCTATATCCGTGCTAGCATATATTTGGCAAATAATGCTAACATTCTGATGCTACAACATTCCACCATAATGCTAGTTTCACTGTGGTGGAATATTTATCACAAGAGCAGCGTTTCTTCAAGGAATAATGCTAGACCTGCGTGCGGACATGTTTGCTAGAATTTTTCCGTCATGAAATGCTAGGATTATGCTAACACCTAGCATATTTTTTTCCACTGGGATACACTCGAATTGGAAATTCGAAACATTGGAAATTCAAGTGTCATGTAAATATTACTTATCAAAAAGTTCAGTAGTATTGGCTACTTTTAATGAAATCCATTTAGTATACACGCACTTATAAGTTTCAGTAAGAAACGTTTTGAGAGCCATGGCGCCATTTAAAGATGCATAGGGTGTCATTTTGACATATCGTCTGCATTCACGGTAATTTGATCTTCCGGCATGTTAACAATTACACCCATATGGTCAGTAATTGATGGCATAGATTGTTCCATAAAAGATTGAAATGGGTAAACCTAAATTACGTATAGAAAGTCGTTTCTAGATTCAACAAACTTTATATGTTTAGAAGGCTCATACTCTGAAATTGCTCCTGTGAAAATATCATGACTACCATGGACGGTAGAAGACGATAAAAGGGGCAAGGACCAATTCAAAAGGGCACTTTTTATGTCTAAGTTCTTCGACCATAGCAGATCTGTCGTCAGTCCTGATAGACTCTGCGTCTCATGTGTCTGCATGTATCAGAGGCTAAACAACCATCACTGAGGCATGTGTCATTATAATTTGAGAATAAAATTTGCTGGATGGACTTTCATCTAAAGATCTTCAAAAATGTTAGTCGTCAACTTCCTAAAGATGTTCATGATGTTGAAAACTTGCTCACGACCCGATAAATAGCTCCATCCTTCTAATCTTGGGATCATATTGAACCTAGAAGTTAGTTGTGAGCCGCGCCTAAATGTATGAATGAAAACCAGAAGTGATGTAAGTATAAAGAAAGCATTTAATTTTCATCAATTTGAAACAATGCAACATGTGCTCAAAAAGTATACAGAAATATGAACTCTTGTTTGACGATAGAATCAATTGACCACCTCTGAGACGGATCAACATTATTTATCGAATCATATGAAAGCGCCAATACATAAAATCAATAATGGTTTCTACCTCATATTATGCTGAGATTGATCACAATTGTGCTACAAATACTCATCCCAGACACACATCAGCAGAGAATCGTTTTTAACAAGTATATAACAATGAATCGAGAACAGCACAGGTATAAGAAAGTAATAGTTTGGCAGCTGATAAATTGAATACGTGTTGGACATCAGTAGCAGGCAAAATAGACTACTGGATCCGCAATGAACGTTCAGCAAACATCACGCAACTCTCACCAGCATAAAACTGATGAAGGAATCAAGAGGTAGAGTAAAGGAGAGAAAGAGACAAGTTTAAAAATCAGCACAGAAATGGAAGATGAGAACCGTCCAGTGGCGCATTCTTTGAGTAAAACTTCACCAGGGCAGCTTCGAGACAGAGGAACATCTCCATCATCCTCTAACCCCAAGGCCACGCGCGCGCAGTTGACATAGTCATCAATACGCTACTTCTGAAGACATCATAGCTATCTAACTTTTGATTTTGTCTATCCTATCACTGGTCGTCGCATTAATATAATCCTGCACTGTCCTTCCTAGCATGCTGAGAGCACGATAATGAGTCATGGTCACGCGTGAATGCCTTCACTCAAGTTGGAGAAGATTGATCGTTCACTCTTTGTCACACAGGTTTCTTATCAGACATTAGACTTGCGAGCATTACAGCGTGCTGCTGATAACCTTCGATGTGGGATTAAAAATGCTTCAATTCTCAGTCAGCATGTTTACAGCTTCAGCGTTCTTCACTACAAATTGAATTGTCCTTATTCATGATGTGGCGTCAATCCGATGATTAGTTTAGAAATAGCAACGATAATACTTCACTGGACGTGAACTTTGCATTGAGAGGAATTGACAATTCAGGTTAAACGAAAAACGAAGTAAATTGCTAAAAACATGATACTATTGATGAAATTTATAAGTAGTACCAACACAGTAAGCAATATGCGCGCAAGGAATAGAAAATCTGCGTTTTTAAGAATATGTGAACAAGATCTCCACAATGCAATGCAAGCTCACACATTCACATCTATCTGTGAGGAGAGATTCTTGCGAATGCTTTTTCACATACTTTAAACACAATTTCCATTCCTGTTGCGCATCACATTTTCTTGTTGTTGCTACTAACTTCATCAGTGTGAGCGCTCTTCATTTCACCTCAATGTGCGTTTAACCAGCATTGTCAATTCCATTCCTGAAGACTTAGAATGAATGAACTAATATCGTATTGGAAGATCAAAGACAGTGTTAACAATGTGTGCAGACCAGCAGTTCAGGGAAAGGAAGAATGCGCCAATGGACTCGTTTAGCTGCAGATGGCAAATATTGACAATTGTGCGTCGTTGCAATATCTCCTGACGGCAATGTGATGAGAAGACAGTTTCACGAGTTGATGAATCAAGCGTTTGTTTACAAAATGCGACAGATTTTTATCTGAATCATAAATCGACGTCACTATTCATTCAGTCTACTTCTACTGTGAACAGTAGTATGTGATTAATTTTCCTATGACAGGTTGTATGCCGTTGTCAAGACAAGCCTTCGGTGAGCAAAAAATTTGTGAAAGGCAAATCAAAAGCAGAAGAAGTTCACACAGAACAAGAATCGATGAGTTTTTAATGCCACTTCTTGAATTGTGGAAGAATCTCAATCATCAAAGGTACGAATCATTGCCTGGATATCATGTCTTGCTCCCTGAACTTCAGCGGCAGCTCTTGCAGAGACTTGGCTCACCAAACCTTCTTCGCTATCTTGTCTGGGAACATTGTACGGATCTGAAGAGTCGCGTGGGACATTGTAAGGGTCGACTGGGATGTTGTAAGGGTCGACTGGGATGTTGTAGGGGTCGACTGGGATGTTGTACAGATCTTCACTGGGTTCAGAAGTCATCTCACTTGGTACATTATACACATCCTCCATGATCGGAACATGGTAATCACTGTCTAGCTCAGTCTGAGGGCCATTGATAGGAGGAGGAGGCGGGGGTGGCAGATTCGTCAGCTCGTCCGCTGAAATATCAAGTTCGGAACAATTAGAAAGAAATGCAAAGAATTTTCCTGATATCAAGGATTTACGAAATTTAATAATAATAAATTCTTTATTGGCATACAAAAGGCGGTACGCGCATTACATAGAATTCAGAAAAAGATATTGTGAAGTTAAAAAGTTAACGGCAAAATCTAATGAAGGAATTAGCAAGACGTTTGGTAAACGCTCGCGGCTCCCTGAGCGGACAGGAGTTACGTGATGTAGGATGCCTTTTGTCGAACAATGCTTGTAATGGATGGTTTTGACTGGAGGCGATCTTGCTGAAGAGTTTATTGCATATTCGATCCCCAGCTGCGATGCAATTCTCGGGCCTGTAGACGGCAATAGATGGTTCAGGTGACGCTTGCTGGCATTCACAAAACACGGGAAGGCAAGGTCATAATTGAGCGGATTAGGAAATTGTATATATGTATTAGTACGTCGCGTCTGCACTTGGCTCTTCTCAGATTCCGTAGAACGAATAATCTTTTGGAGCACTTCTGACATATTTTAGAAATATGATCGCTCCAACTAAGAGAACTTGAAAAAGTCACCCCTAGAATATTGGCCGAGTTAACGGATGGCATACTTTCAGAACCGATAAGAATTCGATTCAAAGTGAGGTCCTGTTTAGTAACAATATCTATCATACAGCACCTTGAGATATTGAGAGGAAGACCCGATCCCTCAGACCAAGATACGATGTTGTCCATCTCATTCTGCAAATAGTCACCGGCACCATGCCGTACAAAGTGCAATAGTGAAATATCGTCCATTTAACATGCATTCTGAACCATTGAAGTGGATGATAAAATCACATATATTAAAATCATATATATCTCACTATCCATTTGTTGTAATTGCATCAGTAATCGGGTTCGCGTAATGGTTGGCCAGCTTTTGCAGTCCCCTTCTCATTGAGGCTATTGATATCAAAAGTTAATTTCTGATTGTCGAATGTCTCGATTTCAGCATGTATTCACATTTTTTTATTATCTCTTTTCATAGCTATGTAATTTGAATGTCTATAACTTTCAGTGTAAAGTTATTTAGAATCCTTTTGTAAATGACGTTATCTTGCAACTAGAGTCATCGAAAGCGCTTAAGATAACACTTAATCATGAGTTTATTTTTATTTTCCTTTTTGAAACTCAGCGGAAGTTATTGATGTTGGATTAATTGTTTATTCTCCACGTTCGTCTTTTTTAAATGTGCTTCGTCCGTTCCAATTTACACCACCCGTGCTTCCCTAGTCATTACACGCTTGTGTTCATGAATCAGCTTTTGGGTCCGACAGTTATTGGCTCATTTGTGATCCATCTCCTTTGCACTGTTGCAGGGCAATGTGTGACACTGCAACGGGCATGCGTGGAGCTTTACTGAGTGGTTTAGCCCGTGTAGTTGCATCCGGTTATTCTTTGGCCTGCTTGACTTGTACCCATTGCTACGGTAGAGGAGTTCTCAGTTGGATGACCTCGTGTTTATTGCTCAAATACTTCGAAGGACAATATTTCATTCACCACCCATTCGGTGCGCACGTGACCACATTGTAGTAGGCCTTGTCGAAATTCCTCAAACATCCGAGCATCACTAATGACCACTAATCTCCTAAGATCATATTTTCTACATTTCTTGAATTGAGCGCATTTGAATTCCTTTCGACACGCGTTCATGGAGCTCAAATCCTCAAGTCATTGACTCCTCTTACCCATCACAATGCCCTTCAATGGCTGATTCACGTCAATTCTCTCGTCTTAATGAAAGCAATTATTGGACATACAAAGGTCTTTCAATATTGTCTAGAGCATTACAAGCCGTATCGTCTACGAAAACGCATTATAACTTGATAGCTTGCTGTTGTTGATGTTCACACTCGTGAAAGAAGTTTGAAATCGATTCTGCTTGAGAATCAGGGAAGTTTTAAACAGTTGTCAGCAAGTGGCAAGACCTGATGTAACATATGCCGAACTTTAACTCAATACACTCGTTGTGCGTCGATACGGGAGGTTCATTTCAAGATAAGTAATTTCCAAATAATTGAAAATAAAGAAGTCACTCCCTTCTATTTACGACTTTCTATTCCAATAAATTACAGAAATTAAAAAGAAGCACCCGACGTCTGGAGACAGTCTCACGGGTGGCGTACAAATGTGGAAGCTTTGGCATTTTCATCTGAAATTTCATGCTGGTAGAGAGATGGAAATAACTGACTTTAGTTGTGAGATCCTTATTCAACAATTTAATGCGATTACAACTAGAATGGCTGAAGCACGCTTCATAGCGATGAAAATGCCAAAGCTTAATAGACGTCATGAACAAGTTTAATGAGTTGCCACAACTATGCCTAATCAGTATTTAAGGATCCTTCCATATTTGTACGCCACCCTCGTACAGGTGGCAATTAGTATTAGATGCAATAGAATAAGCACTAAATATGACAACTATAACTTAACTCATAGCAAGACTTAAGGTTAAAAGTCAGAAGTGCCTCGCCTCGCCCTGACACGCGAATTGCGTCAGTCATTAGTATCATGATACTTTCGGAAGGTATCATCGAGCATCCGCTTCCAATGAGAAGGATCGCTTCCGCTTATCGCTTCCACACCCCTGGTTAAAAGACAACGAAGTTTCTTTCCTACTTTGCAACTCGTAAATGTAGTTTTGTCTTTGTGAAGTTTAGTTTCATATTTATAGAACATTTCAGCTTGAACAGACTTTCATTATATCAATGAAGGATGAAACTTCATTGTCCGGAAATTTTATTGGACCAAGTTTAGTTACTGCTCACAACGCTTGAGTTTTATAACGAAATCAATCGTCGGCGTGTAGAGAAACATGTGTGAATTCACGGAGCCTTCATGTGACACACACACATGTGCAGGCATGCCGGGATGGTCCTCAAACTCACTGATGCTATTATCCGGTTGATCGGAAGATGGCGTTGCCGGCAGTTTACGATTACGCCTGGGTGTTGGCACAGGTTGGGCAGGAGACGCAACACCAGGCAAAGGAGGAGGAGGAGGTGGAGGCAACCGCGCAAGAAGTCGTTTCTCTGGAATAAAACAGCATCAGATCTGTCCAAGGAAAATCTTCAACAGCATTCAATCGTCGACATTCTTCATTCTGTAAGTGATCATTGTTACTGGCTAAGTACGTCTGTCAGTCGATATTTCACCTGTCATTCTTCTATGAAAATCGTTTATGTGATAGATAATGCATAGATTTGAGGTCATTATTGCTATAATTACCGAGAGCCGCAGCTCGAGGCTATAATGACAAATAATGACCGAAGAAATCTCTGCAATATCTGTTATAATGCATGACTTTTTCCATAGAAGTCAGAATAATTTCCAATCATGAAAATAATTAACTGCTTCGTGGAACTTATGAACGTGGACATAGAAATCCTTGCAAAATCATGTATTATGTTTAGGATATCAAACGATATTTGAAAGCGCTATCAACACAACAAACGACGACCGCAGGCCGGACAATGCTTGAAAATATCGTATGATATCTATCATAACGCATAGTTTTACCTGTAATTCGGAGTGTGATATCTGATGGTTTCCGTTTGTTATGTACATAATACACGAAATATATCAGGCAATAACCATAGATTTCTAGATGCTATGGAAATCCATGCAGAAGTCTATGGAAATATCCCAATCCATTCATTTCCATTCGAGTCATTTACCGCATGAAGACGGCGTGAATTTCCATCAATTCTGTTGATAGTCTACCACTACATGTACATCAATGATGTCAAATTGTTGTTTTCTAACTTACCACTCAGATCCCAATGACGGGCATTGAAAAAATTGTGAATTTTATGACTTCCTCTAAGAATGAGTGAACTTATTGTAGCATCAAGAATCAAAGATGTCATTCGGGGTTTCTCAATGATTGAAGAGAATTCTGCGCAATTTAATGAATACACAAGACCGAAGTCGTGGAATCTTGCTGTTGCAGGTTATGGAGCATAACATACCACCAAGCGGGGTATCAACATCAATGGAAAGTGGCAGATTACAGTATGCGCTCAATTAATATGGAATTCGTCGATGAACCTTATTATAAGAAGCAAACAGGCCTCCAATCCAAGCTTCTATTACGCAAAATTATGAAACAATTCTTTTATGTGCCTATAGCCACACACTAACAGACCGTTTCCGTTGAACCCCAGCTCCTCAAACTATGTATATGTGATATTTAGTCATCTAGGAATTCATGAAAATTTCCGTGTGATATTTTTTCATGTCATACACTGAGATCATTGGAAGACCAGAGATATCTGCACTAAACTATGCGTTATATATCTCCAATTCCAAATTAGACGGCTTTAATTGCATAACTAAGGCCGTGTAATTTGCTAAGTGAAACTGACATTGAGGTAGGAGCATTTCACCATCTACCTTCGCATTCCCAGTGAAAATGTCGCTGAGATGATTCCTATGGTTCACAATTTGAACTCGTAGATATCTCAAGCTTGACATACTTTGATGTTCTGAGCTGCATTGGGTACATAGAAAATTATCATAGATTTGAATCTTTTGCAGATCAAAATCTTGGATTTTTGATGTCAGAGATTTTAGGTTCAGTATTACAGGGTGTCGACAGACTTTCGAGTTTCATTTTCCCGTATTTTTCCCGGATATCAGCAATATTTTTCAAGGGGTAGTAAATTTGCCTTACAAATTATTGATGCATATTAAAGTTACGTATCTAATATATTCCCAAAACTTCTCTATTTACAATGGTACTGAGCAACTGTCATCGATGTCCATACTCATGTTATCAAATTGAAAATCAGCTACATATTTAGCCTTGTTTGGACTTCCCACGTGTAAATCACATGTTTGTTCCGATAAGATCTTTAATACGGGACTACGCTCAATTTTACATAGATTCATTAAAATAAAGTAGTAGATTAGAATTAAAGTAAATTAATTTGCGTATTTTAACGGTCAACTTTTCAAGTTGGAGTGAGTGAGTAAAACAGTTCAGTATTTTCCAAATACGGTCTCAAACCATGTCTATACAGCACTATAACTTCAGATCAGCCAAGGACTCCTTCATTCTACATATCAGTTCATGAACAAAGATATCTACAATCAAGAAATGATTGGATCAACCCAATACCATGTGTAATTAAAGTACACAAAACCCATCAATACTGGTAAGATGGCATTCTGGAAAATCTCTGAAATGATACAATGAAACAGTTTTATAGGATGACGATAGACATCACGTTCGTTTTGAAGAATAATGCAATATCCTTGAAACTAGCTTGGAAAACTTTTGCAATATGACCAGTACATTATTTTCATTAACCAGTATACTTTAATTATTGAAGTAATGTTCAATACACAAAAAGCAATGCCGTTCAATTTTTCAATTTATCCAACTACATTTCAGGAATCCCTTAAAATTTCAAGGGTTTTCCAGGGTCGTTTTCGAATTCCCGTATTTTTCCCGGATTGTCGACACCCTCCCTGTAACCTTTCAAATGATCAGCCTAAATCAGTCATTTGTAAGGAAATATATCTTCAGTGTCCAAATCTACATGTTATGACACAAAGATCACATTAATCTTCTAGAAAAACTTCAGAGATTGTGGTAACTTCGGTATTGGCTCTGAAAACATAACTTTTCAATATTAGTTTCTTACTGTGACATTAACTTCTCAGCGTTAATTAAAAATCATAAACAACAATTACAACCACAGAATTAGATTCATCTCCGCGCTTCGGTTTCCTAGAAAGGAAGAATTGTATGTAACCTTAATATCAAAATGGCACATCACCGAATTAGACAACTTGCTCCTTCTCGAGTGGATCATTCGTGTATTGTTTACTATTGGAAATGGCAAACAATAAGCTGTTCATTCAAACAATAAACAATTCATAACTGCGCGTGAGGAAGGAATGAAACCTGCTAAGAAAAATGAACGTGCACCTCTCTCTACCTAAATAAGTTGATTTTGGCATGATTGATATCTCTGTTTAGTCTCAATTTTGTTGATTTCTTGCCATGTTTGCAAATTGTATTATTTATTGACTCATGAGCAATGCCCTATTACATATAATTATGCTTTTGAGAGTTCTGAGGTCTCCACATTCAACTTGATTATTATCTGTAGATAGAATTCCTCTCATCACTGATAATCTGTGAACAATTTACCTGGATCCTCACTGCTCTGAGGAGAAGGTGTTGCAAAGACATCGTTGGAAGAGGCAGATCCGGGAGAAGCGCATTTGGAACTCGCCTTCACCTGATGAGAGTCTGTAAAGATGAAGAAACTAAAATCAATTTTCACTCAAAGATGAAAAATAATCCATCAAATCAGACGCCATTAGAATTTGGATTACTCAGATTCTTTCAAATTTCTATCGTGCAGTGAGTACCAGTGTAATTCAGAGTTGGACAAAGGAGCGCAAGTTTGCTTCCACAACCACCCTTCATTGCCAGGACTTCTATCCACTGCACCGTCACGGAGACCAATGATGCTGACGGACGGTCTCCACCTCGTGACACATCCTGGGATATTGAGGCAGGACTTCTATCCACTGCACCGTCACGGAGACCAATGATGCTGACGGACGGTCTCCACCTCGTGACACATCCTGAGATGGTGAGGCAGGACTTCTATCCACTGCAAGGTCACGGAGACCAATGATACTCACGGAAACTCTCCACCTCGTGACACATCCTGGGATGGTGAGGCAGGACTTCTATCCACTGCACCGTCACGGAGACCAATGATGCTGACGGACGGTCTCCACCTCGTGACACATCCTGAGATGGTGAGGCAGGACTTCTATCCACTGCACCGTCACGGAGACCAATGATGCTGACGGACGGTCTCCACCTCGTGACACATTCTGAGATGGTGAGGCAGGACTTCTATCCACTGCACCGTCACGGAGACCAATGATGCTGACGGACGGTCTCCAGCTCGTGACACATCCTGGGACGGTGAGGCAGGACTTCTATCCACTTCACCGACACGGAGACCAATGATGCTGACGGACGGTCTCCACCTCGTGACACATACTGGGATGTTGAGGCAGGACTTCTATCCACTGCATCGTCACGGAGACCAATGATGCTGACGGACGGTCTCCACCTCGTGACACATCCTGTGATGGTGAGGCAGGACTTCTATCCACTGCACCGTCACGGACATCAATGATGCTGACGGACGGTGTCCACCTCGTGACACATCCTGTGATGGTGAGGCAGGACTTCTATCCACTGCACCGTCACGGAGACCAATGATGCTGACGGACGGTCTCCACCTCGTGACACATCCTGTGATGGTGAGGCAGGACTTCTATCCACTGCACCGTCACGGAGATCAATGATGCTGACGGACGGTGTCCACCTCGTGACACATCCTGAGATGGTGAGGCAGGACTTCTATCCACTGCACCGTCACGGAGACCAATGATGCTGACGGACGGTCTCCACCTCGTGACACATCCTGTGATGGTGAGGCAGGACTTCTATCCACTGCACCGTCACGGAGATCAATGATGCTGACAGACGGTGTCCACCTCGTGACACATCCTGAGATGGTGAGGCAGGACTTCTATCCACTGCACCGTCACGGAGACCAATGATGCTGACGGACGGTCTCCACCTCGTGACACATCCTGGGATGGTGAGGCAGGACTTCTATCCACTGCACCGTCACGGAGACCAATGATGCTGACGGATAGTCTCCACCTCGTGACACATCCTGAGATGGTGAGTCAGGACTTGTATCCACTGTACCGTCACGGAGACCAATGATGCTCACGGATGGTCTCCACCTCGTGACACATCCTGGGATATTGAGGCAGGACTTCTATCCACTGCACCGTCACGGAGACCAATGATGCTGACGGACGGTCTCCGCCTCGTGACACATCCTGGGATGGTGAGGCAGGACTTCTATCCACTGCACCGTCACGGAGACCAATGATGCTGACGGACGGTCTCCACCTCGTGACATGTTCTGGGATGTTGAGGCAGGACTTCTATCCACTGCATCGTCACGGAGACCAATGATGCTGACGGACGGTCTCCACCTCGTGACACATCCTGAGATGGTGAGGCAGGACTTCTATCCACTGCACCATCACGGAGACCAATGATGCTGACGGACGGTCTCCACCTCGTGACATGTCCTGAGATGATGAGGCAGGACTTCTATCCACTGCACCGTCACGGAGACCAATGGTGCTGACGGACGGTCTCCGCCTCGTGACACATCCTGGGATGGTGAGGCAGGACTTCTATCCACTGCATCGTCACGGAGACCAATGATGCTGACGGACGGTCTCCACCTCGTGACATGTTCTGGGATGTTGAGGCAGGACTTCTATCCACTGCATCGTCACGGAGACCAATGATGCTGACGGACGGTCTCCACCTCGTGACATGTTCTGGGATGTTGAGGCAGGACTTCTATCCACTGCACTGTCACGGAGACCAATGATGCTGACAGACGGTCTCCAACTCGTGACACATCCTGGGATGGTGAGGCAGGACTTGTATCCACTGCACCGTCACGGAGACCAATGATGCTGACGGACGGTCTCCACCTCGTGACACATCCTGGGATGTTGAGGCAGGACTTCTATCCACTGCACCGTCACGGAGACCAATGATGCTGACGGACGGTCTCCACCTCGTGACACATCCTGGGATGTTGAGGCAGGACTTCTATCCACTGCACCGTCACGGAGACCAATGATGCTGACGGACGGTCTCCACCTCGTGACACATCCTGGGATGGTGAGGCAGGACTTCTATCCACTGCACCGTCACGGAGACCAATGATGCTGACGGACGGTCTCCACCTCGTGACACATCCTGGGATGGTGAGGCAGGACTTCTATCCACTGCACCGTCACGGAGACCAATGATGCTGACGGACGGTCTCCACCTCGTGACACATCCTGGGATGGTGAGGCAGGACTTCTATCCACTGCACCGTCACGGAGACCAATGACGCTGACGGACGGTCTCCACCTCATGACACATCCTGTGATGGTGAGGCAGGACTTCTATCCACTGCACCGTCACGGAGACCAATGATGCTGACGGACGGTCTCCACCTCGTGACACATCCTGGGATGGTGAGGCAGGACTTCTATCCACTGCATCGTCACGGAGACCAATGATGCTGACGGACGGTCTCCACCTCGTGACACATCCTGAGATGGTGAGGCAGGACTTCTATCCACTGCACCGTCACAGAGACCAATGGTGCTGACGGACGGTCTCCGCCTCGTGACACATCCTGGGATGTTGAGGCAGGACTTCTATCCACTGCACCGTCACGGAGACCAATGATGCTGACGGACGGTCTCCACCTCGTGACACATCCTGGGATGGTGAGGCAGGACTTCTATCCACTGCACCGTCACGGAGAGCAATGGTGCTGACGGACGGTCTCCACCTCGTGGCACATCCTGAGATGGTGAGGCAGGACTTCTATCCACTGCACCGTCACGGAGAGCAATGGTGCTGACGGACGGTCCCCACCTCGTGGCACATCCTGAGATGGTGAGGCAGGACTTCTATCCACTGCACCGTCACAGAGACCAATGATGCTGACGGACGGTGTCCACCTCGTGACACATCCTGAGATGGTGAGGCAGGACTTCTATCCACTGCACCGTCACAGAGACCAATGGTGCTGACGGACGGTCTCCGCCTCGTGACACATCCTGGGATGGTGAGGCAGCACTTCTATCCACTGCACCGTCACGGAGACCAATGATGCTGACGGACGGTCTCCACCTCGTGACATGTTCTGGGATGTTGAGGCAGGACTTCTATCCACTGCACCGCCACGGAGACCAATGATGCTGACGGATAGTCTCCACCTCGTGGCACATCCTGGGATATTGAGGCAGGACTTCTATCCGCTGCACCGTCACGGAGACCAATGATGCTGACGGACGGTCTCCACCTCGTGACACATCCTGAGATGTTGAGGCAGGACTTCTATCCACTGCATCGTCACGGAGACCAATGATGCTGACGGACGGTCTCCGCCTCGTGACACATCCTGGGATGGTGAGGCAGGACTTCTATCCACTGCACCGTCACGGAGACCAATGATGCTGACGGACGGTCTCCACCTCGTGACACATCCTGGGATGGTGAGGCAGCATTCGTGATTTGCAGCGCTCCAGTGTTTCTCCAAATCACACAATCAGACAAGCTATTACCTGTCACAATGTCGATGACTGTGCGACAGAGCTACCCATGGTTATCAAAATGCTTTGAATATACTTCTCAACTAATTTTCAGGGGAATAACTCACCAACGAGAGGCGAAATACTTCTCCACTCAACTGAAATGTCAGATTTTTACTTGCTTGCATAATAGATGAAGCCAAAAATGTTCATGTCTCGATAGAAAGCTTCATTTAATAGTGCATAGTTCTACTGAGGACATGAATGTTGAACATCATCAAATTTGGAGCGGTTGAACGGCATGCAATTAAACCCGAAAATCAAAATTTTTCATATTTTTCTTATTTGTTGTTGATAATCAAGTCCTCGAACCTTTCAACATCCAAACTGCGACAGATTCCCACGTCTGATAATGATGAAGAACTCCAGATTTTCTCGATATTAACATTCGCCGCAGATTCCACATTTCAGTAACTTCAAGATTTGACCATTCTATTGGACTAACGCTACTCAAGTTCAAGATGACATGAGGTTCTTCATGTTATCACATACGTAAGATTCAATCATATCGATGAGTTCTGTGCCTGGGTGTACTTGTAGCCAAACATAGCACATCATGAAGTACTTCGAGACACATTTGTCGACTATTGGCAAGATTTTCACATCATTCAAAACAAATGCAAATAAAGTGGCAGCTACCGAGGCCGGCACCATGAAATTAGAACATGATGAAACTTATGTTTCTTGTATTGCGCTAATTAATCGCATTAATGATTAAACAGAGAACATCACATTCCATCAGTTGAAACTTAGCGGATTTTCCGGCCAAAACTTGGCTATTATTGATTACAGATAATAATGAGGGGAAAGAGTTCAAATTGATGATGAAATAGGATTTAATAAACACCACAATTCTATTCTATTGGAATTCCGCTACATGTTGCTCATGCTATTTTGCAGAATCTTCGAATAATAACAGGCAGAAAAGTGACAATTTCAACATCGTCGCGAATCGATAATTGCTGCAATTGTTATGAACCTCACGAGGGCACTAATCCAGCAGCTAGCACGAGTTTCTGCAGGGAACGAGGCCGACAATGAGACTTTCACAGAATGATGTACACCTCATAGTCCGACAACCAGCACGAGTTTCTGCAGGGAACGAGGCTGAAAGTGAGACTTTCACAGAATGATGTACACCTCATAGTGCGGCAGCCAGCACGAGTTTCTGCAGGTAACGAGGCCGAAAGTGAGACTTTCACAGAATGATGTACACCTCATAGTCCGACAACCAGCACGAGTTTCTGCAGGGAACGAGGCTGAAAGTGAGACTTTCACAGAATGATGTACACCTCATAGTGCGGCAGCCAGCACGAGTTTCTGCAGGCAACGAGGCCGAAAGTGAGACTTTCACAGAATGATGTACACCTCATAGTGCGGCAGCCAGCACGAGTTTCTGCAGGGAACGAGGCCGAAAGTGAGACTTTCACAGAATGATGTACACCTCATAGTCCGACAACCAGCACGAGTTTGTGCAGGGAACGAGGCTGAAAGTGAGACTTTCACAGAATGATGTACACCTCATAGTGCGGCAGCCAGCACGAGTTTCTGCAGGGAACGAGGCCGACAATGAGACTTTCACAGAATGATGTACACCTCATGCCCACTGCGAATATGCGCGTCTGCCAAGTTCTAGTCAGTTCCCGCGAGGAAATAAATGGGTATGAATCATACTATGATTTGAGGATGAAAATTTCATACTATAGCTAAAATTTAGGTTTGTACACTTTTTGCTTACAGAGCTAGCTGTTTCTTTGCTAGAGAACATTGTGCAATCGCTACCGTGAACCGCGTCGCAAGACAGGTGAATCAAGAAATTATAAATAAATGGCGGAACCGCAAAGAACAGGCAGATGATATCGATGAACACACAAACGATGAAGACGAAGAGAAGACTGTTGTGAATGAGCATGTTGATTCATCAGCTAAAGAAACTATTTCATTATTTGACGATCGAACCTAAGTCCTTTTTCTTGTAGATGGTTTACTGTGAAGGCTGTATTTTCCAGTTGGTGTGGACTAAGAATAATCAGAAAGTTTTGGAAATGCGCACTATTTTAATTCTAGTAATAATTAGTTATGAACCATCACAATGATTCTGTGCATGTCCACGCTGATGGATAATGAGTGAAATTCCTCTATTCAATGTTTGCATCATGCTCGTGCATCTGCGTTAATGCTAGAAGATCTCAAAATGTGAATATTTTGTTTTCGCACATGCTCGTGCATGACTGGTTAGCCTACATGGACAAATCAGCATAGCACAATGTTCAAAATGAAAGCTATCTGTTTCGAACGTTGGTCCTTTCCACGCCCATGATATGTGACATCCCCCATGTATGACTTTCTATGCTTCTTCCGTCTGTGTACCATAGCTATCTATGTGAAATTTCTACTTGTTCAAAAATTTGTAATTACTTCGCTTGGATATGGCATACGTTTTGCGCATAAATGTTTTTTGGTCAAGATACAGTCCTTTAATCTTGGCTCTTGGTTTTTAATTTCTGGTTCTTAGTCTGATCTATACGCCGTAACACTATCATTAGTTCAACACTCAAAACAGACTGTTAGCAAAGTTTTCAAAGTTTGAGATCTCCACAGCTGTTTTGAGGGTCTTAAAATGCGGCAATTATGACTCAGTTCAGGCCTATTTCTGATTGGTGTGGATAAATTTGAAAAATTGGCCAAATGTGACGGTCATGCTTGATAGGATGAATCAATTTCATTAAAATCAACTATCTGAGGTTACATGGCGACAGCAAACATCGTCAAACCGCCTCATAATACAACTGGTTAAATTCGTTGAATTACGAAAACACCACATTTTCGCATGTGTTTTCTGAGAAGACTGAAAGACACTCAAAGTATTAGTTTTATCGACTTGCTACACGCAAGCAATAATGTTTTATTTGATCGATTTAAGCAGGTAAACTAATAATTTGTAAAAGGGATCCACTGGATCCCGCCACTCAGGTCTCTGAGGGTTAAAAAACTCCACAATTGAGAGTCACTGTGTTGGTGAGTAGTGTAAAATGATTCAGGAGATTAAAATGTCAGATAATCCACTACACAGCGGATTTTCGTCATCCTAACTGCAAATATTTCATCTAAATTCGCTTGTCTTGAACGGCATTAACTTGTGAAAGTCCAAACACAATTTTCCATGCACAAAAAAAGTATTATTAATCAAAAATTGTCATTGAGTAATTTTTACATGAATTTCCGTTCTTTGTAATTTGTGTGATGGGTATCAGCGATGACAAGTGGGATCAATGTCCGTAGGATTCAGCTGATTGGGTAAAGACAGATTGATGCCTTCGGCAGAAGGAACCACTCAATCTGAGCACTTGATCAATGGTAAAACAAAAATTCCCATGCATATTAATCAACCACCGGATGAAAACATTAATTTCGTTGCACAATCTTGCAATGATCCGATTCACCCATTACCTTCGTAATTCATTCATTAAACGACTGAAAATCTCCTCGGATGCGTGTAAAATTGAAACCATTCGATTGACATGCAGATCAATGATACAAACCTGAAGCTCGAATATTTCTTAATTTAAGCCGTGGCTTCGGTGCCACTTTTGGCTTAAATGCCACTGTCTGATGTGGAGCTCCTCCCACTTTCGGCTGAGGTAACACGGGGACTGCCAAACGAAGAATGACAATTCCTATTAAACCACAGGTTATTCGACACGACTGACATGCGATATCGCTAGCAACCTACGGCAGTGAGTGGCATACATGTAGCTAACATTTGGTGTGGTGCAAACACGTTGATGATAATGTGTATGCTGAATATGAAATACATGTGGGGCATCAATTACTTAAACATGTCCATGGTTGTGTCAGTCAATGACAAAGGAAAATCTGTACATATTGTTCATTTGAAAGTAATGATTATCAATTTGATTTGAAAAGACGCTTTCTCGTTATCTAAAATAGTAGACACAAGAGAATACCGTAGATACTTCCAAGGCCAGGATACACATGAACAATCTTGTCATCAATCATCATACAGATAAACCTTGACAAGCTACAAGCAGCACAGAACAAAGCGCTCAGAAGCACCACAAGATGACACAACAAGCTTCCAATACATTGCTGAAAAAGATCATACTACTTACGGAACATCTCATCATCCCTCACCCTGCAGTCACCTCATCACAGACAACATCATCTTCACAAGCACATCCGTCCACTCACACAACAGCACAACAGAACAACTGCTGAAACCACAGAATTAGACAGGTCGTCTCTTCTTCCGTTTGACTAGGAAGGGAACATTTGAATATGTAAAGTTCATGCAATGACACAATATCCTGACTAAATACCATAGCAATCGAACAATAATCAGCCAGTTCAACATTAAACACGCCAATTTCTGCAAGGTTTCAGTGACTGTTATCAACCGGATCACACAGCAAAGAGACAAGTCGATGTCAAGTTCTACAGAGAAGTTTGTGAACGTTTTTTCATGCTCCTGCTAACTTTTTTAAAATGATCGGAGGGCCCAACATTATCGAGAAAACTTTTGCGCAATGATCTGAATTCTTCGAATGTGAGGGAATCGTGGCGATCGGAGCATTTTGAAGGATTTCAGAGGAATCCGCAAGCGACGCACGACTATTTTTCCTATCTCTGTAAGGTATTGAAAATTTCTTTTTGCCCACTTATTAAGTTCCTGCATGTGCCATCTGTTTGAATCAGTTTGCACTTCTGGCAAAGTGATACGATTAAACAATCTAATTCTGTGGCAGAAACTGACACGCCATCACACGGCGACAAAACAGCGGTCATTCACGTAATCCACAAGTCACAACATCACTCGATAGACACGCACGAGGAACACTAGTACAACGCTGTACCCACAAATCACCATTTAAAGAATATTTGCACCCTAGAAATCCTCCAATATCAAAAATGCATCGAATTTCAATCAATTGACTGAAAATAGCAATTAACTTGCAAGCAAGTATTTTTAATCCCTTGTCCTTACCCGTGAGAAGCACTTTCCTGATGGAGGCAGCGCGTCGACGGACGGCCACTCGGCAAAGTGCCCCCATTTTGACCGGATCCGAGGGACAAGGCGGGGACCACTACGGGTAGGCGGAAGGACATTGGTACCCACCGCTCCACGTGCCGTGCGGTCACTGGCTGCTGTCTGACCACTTCTATCCCTCTTCTGTTGGAAGCTGGACTTCCTCCCCTCTCCGTGAACCTCACCGCTCTTCGCCTCCCGCCCTCGTTTCCCCTCTTTTCTCTTCCGTTCCTCTTCGTGGCGCTTCTTCTGTACTTCTCATCCACCTTCTCCACCTGTTTCTTCTCCGCGTGAGGCCCTGGTCTCCTGCCCTCCATCCCCCTACTCTGTTCTCCGTGTCCCTAGCCCTGTCCTCCCCCTCTGCTCCCGTTCCGACCCAGTCCTCTTCGCACTGCTTTGGTCCGAAACCACCTTTCCTCCCTCCCCGAAGCTGACCTGACCATCTGGACTGACGGTTCCGTTATTGGACGACTCGGAGCAGGTGGTCTTCATGCCTTCCACTTTCTCTCTTTCCTTTCATGCTGGAGCGCACTGTTCACGCTTCACAGCTGAAATGGTTGCAATCCAGCATGCTCTTTCTTGATCCGTTTCCCATCACTCCTCGTGTGTGTGTGCGACATACTGTGAATATCTGTGTACATGGTGATGTCATAAATCATGCTTCGCTTTCACTATAGGCCCTATATCCGCTCGGCGTCCTATTCTCAACCTCGGTCGTGTTGGACGACTTCCGTCATGGAATATCTCCAAGTGTTCCACATTATCAGAGTGTTCAGGGCTCAGGATGTACATGTATTATGGATTCATAATATCATTGTTAGAATGATCATTTTCCTGAAATTGGAAAAGTACAGCTTTTCTGTCCAAGGATATCTCGTTGATCCGAGAGAGCGAAACGATCGAGGGTCGACAAGATATCCGTGGATGGAGAAAGTACTTTTACAATGAAGGAATATAATTTCTTATTGTGCACTAGAATAGATATCTAATTCTTTGTGGACATTGCAGATATCTATAGCAACATAGACATTGAAGTATTCAGGTTTAGTAAAGTCAACTTTTCAAACAGCAAAACCAATAGACATTTCTCCATGAATGGAAGTCATAGTTTTCCTACGTTTCCAGGAAGTAACCTTTTCCATCCATTCATAAGGAGATTATTGCTTGTTCATTCGGTTGATTGATCGTTTTCTGACACTGCCACCACTGCCAAATTCAATCATTTCAATTAATTGACTGAAAAGTGCAAAACCCTCCTGCCTGCCCGTCTTCTCCTATTTCACACCTTCACCGCGTCGAGAGACTTCGAGAAGTGCGGATCAGCGAGAATCAACCTTCCGGAACTTACCAGATGACGGACGGGCACCGTCGGCTTGAAGTGGCAAGGAATCGGGAGGGACATGCACGGAGCCGAGATTGACATACATTCCACCGCGATTCGGAGACATTGAAGGAAGAACGCTGCTTGTACTTGGTCTTCGATCGGAAGTAGTCCGCGTTCGGTTGCTGTCTGCAATGACGGTGAATAATTGTATCGGCAAAACCAAGATTTTGTGATTTGAGTGATCCAATATAACTTCAGTAACATAGGAAACAATGAAATTGTTAACACCTTTGAGTGAGAAACCGTAAATCACAGAATTAGATTCATCTGCGCGCGCTTCGGTTTTCTAGAAAGGAAGAGCTATATGCAACCTTAATATCGAAATGGCACATCACAGAATTAGACAACTAGCTCCTTCTCGAATGGATAATTCCTGTATCACTTGCTATTGGAAATGGCAAACAATAAGCTGTCAGCAGAGGACACCAGAGCCAGTGAGAGATGCGTGCGTGCTGTGATATCACTTCGCACACACCAAAACACACATCGATGCCTGGCTTCGATTCAGTGTATGCACTATACAGTGAGCAATGCCGAGGAGAGGATGTGAAAACATCAAGTGAACTAATTTTCGTACGCCTGCCACTTTCTTTAATAATGATGGGAAGGACCAACAATATGGAGAAAACTTGTGCGCAATGATCTGAATTCTTCGAATCTGAAGGAATTTTGGCAATCGAAGCACTTTGGTAGAATCCACATTAATCCGCAAGTGACGCACGACTTTTTTCCTATCTCTGTAAGGTATTAGGAATTCCTTTTTGCCCATTTAATAAGTTCCTCTATGTGCCGTCAATTTCGTATTAATCACACTTCTAGCAAACCGAAGCAGATAAACAAAATATTTAATTCTGTGCCGTAAATAAGATCAAGCTGCTCCGTATACAAAAGTACAAAAACAAATTGCTACTTATGAATGCACTGAAGCAGTAGTATGGTAATAAACGTGAAATACATAAATAGTTAGTAGAACAACGCCGGCTGATTCAGAAAAGCATTTTAAATGAAAATGTCCCTATATAGTGCAGATTCATATCATCATGATAAGATAAATGCCGGAGAAAATGTAAGACAACTACAATCCACAATAGCTCCAGAAAAGAAATCTTCAATATGAAAGCAGTTGAAGATGTCGGTAAGACATATCAGAGAAAGTAAAGCATAGCTATGTCATAGTAAAGTACTTACAAATTTCTATGTTAGATGCATTTTGAAGGGAGATAAAGAAATTGATACTGAGAACACAAAGGAAAACATTTAGAATCTATGAAGCAAGAGCTACGTTCCGTACATGTTGAAATTCATTCATGAGATCTCTTGTACATCTGACGACCCGAAATTGATCGCAAATTTCCCAATCTCCCTACCGGACGGAGCTTTATCCCTATCGGACGACAGTCATCAAATAGAGAACAAGTTCGCAGTATTCGCGAATCGACAATGAAAGAAAGAGGAGCCTACATTTAGCTGCAAAGTTGACTGTTGTTTTCTCCGGTCATTTGGTGAACTAAAAACATTGAGATATTGAATGACAACTTATTCAAAAGTCAGTACATTAAGTGATATGCTAGGACCCCGATTGTCAAGCAATGCTTATGTCGAATTAGATATACGCCCATAACCCATCTTTTTATCAGGAATGAGTGTTTGAGGAATATTTGTCTTTTAGAAACATTTAGCTAAACTTAATTGGCTTTACTTCCTGTATAATATACCAGGGGTGGGCCGCCACATTTGGATCTGTGACACATTTTGTCACATGCTGATGGAAACATATGTACAAATTTTGACACATGATGTCCAGGAAATTGGCAGCTATCGAAATTGCCATTTTTGCTGCCCTATCGATGAATGTATATCAAGCGGAGTTATAATGGGACAAGATCGAGAAATCTTCAATTTATAATTACTATTTTTTGTCATTTAAGGAGTTTCATAGAAATTGACATTTAAGATATCTAACAGCTGCCCCAAGATTTGTGGCAACAGCGAAACAAACCATGAGTAAGACCTTAACACCTTTATTTTTGCTTTAAGTGAAAAATTACACTCAAAAGTTTTGATCTTATTGCAATTATAATTATTTTTAATGTCTTGAATTCATTTTGGTGGTAAACAATAAGCACGCATTCGGAATAAATTCAACAAAATGAATTCACAGACAATATCAGTTCGCACAAAAAAGAGCATTTTTACTAGTAATTCTGTTTTCAGTGAGGAAATATCACTTAGTTTTGTTGTGATTGTTATTTTCCTTGGATTGCGTGCATTATCGGAACTACAACTTCGCAAAGACTCCTGCGATCTGGAAATGACAATCGAAAAACGCATGACCACATGGAATGAATGTTGCAATTGGGCCATCAAGCTCAAAGTCAACTTTAAACAAGCGAACTAGTAGCATCACGATTTACCTGGCGGAAGTGCAAAGTCACTAATGGGAGCACGGAGAAACATATCTATCGTTCATATTCCCAGTACAAATCAAAGTCAAAGAATAAAGTTGTCGTTATTTCACTCAGACGAAGTTGATGCTCCTCTGTGAGTTTAAACCTCATTATACTGTGTCATACTAATGTAAAAACATTACTTCTGTCAAATTATTTTCCGGTTATGTGAATTTGTCACATTTTGTCACACCAACAATGAAAAATACACATTATGTCACATTTTATTTTGAGATGAAAAAATGTCACATTTTGTCACACCAGCAATGAAAAATACACATTATGTCACATTTTACTTTGAGATGAAAAAATGTCACATTTTGTCACACCAGCACTGAAAAATACACATTATGTCACATTTTACTTTGAGATGAAAAAATGTCACATTTTGTCACACCAGCAATGAAAAATGCACATTATGTCACATTTTACTTTGAGATGAAAAAATGTCACATTTTGTCACACCAGCAATGAAAAATACACATTATGTCACATTTTACTTTGAGATGAAAAAATGTCACATTTTGTCACACCAGCAATGAAAAATACACATTATGTCACATTTTACTTTGAGATGAAAAAATGTCACATTTTGTCACACCAGCAATGAAAAATACACATTATGTCACATTTTACTTTGAGATGAAAAAATGTCACATTATGTCAAATCGGCCCACCCCTGATATACCGTGATACATCGCAACTATTGTAAGATATCTGCAACTCTATAATTTGAAACTATTTTTTAGGAGATCGATTCCGGATTCATCCTTTAACATGCGCGTATAGTACTAAAGCAAACGATGAACATGGTACATGTATGATGAACACAAAGTTGTCGTAATCGCTGCTGCCTGTGTAGAGAGGTGAGAAATCAGTCGGCCTTCAAAGCTTTCTCCACTGAAGTCGCAGTTCACCGTCCTAGCTTATCACTTAATTTAGTACGTCCTTGGCTAAGCCCAGACAAATCAGCGACGCGTGAAAAGCAGAGATTCTGCATCAGATCGAAGATGAATTCTCCGATGATATAATTGGATTTTGATTTCTGATCCAATTATTTTCTCATTTCAATTCTGATGAACAGAACACGTCAAATGCGAGCAAATGGTGCACAACAGTCCTGAATGACACGGTACTTGAAAATAGTGACCGGAGATGGCCGACTTTGATCTTGCATTTTTATTGCTTTCTGTACGGCATTAATGTCCTGCATCGGTATTTAGTTTTGCTTTTCAGTCAGAATTTTCATTTCTGGAGACATTATTATCAATGCAAAAGGGCACATTATTATCACACCGGGCAAATGTATTTTTAGGGTAACCTATTGACTGCCAAAATTTGTAGATGACTTCAAAATACTTGTGTTAAGAGCGAAAATTAAACACGAAAATTGTGATATAGTTCATTATGGGTCATAATTAATTATTAATTGAATTCCGCAGTTTTAGACGCAATTGCAATTGCAAATCAGTTCCTATTGTATTGTTTTTAGCAGATATTCAATTTCTGTGGTTTTAGACGCAAATGCAATTGCAAATCAGTTCCTATTGTATTGTTTTTAGCATATATTCAATTTCTGTGGTTTTAGACGCAAATGCAATTGCAAATCAGTTCCTATTGTATTGTTTTTAGCAGATATTCAATTTCTCCGGTTTTAGACGCAATTGCCAATAGTTCCTGTAGCTTGACAAGTTCTCAATTGATGTATTTAATGGTTTGATCTTTATTGTAACTTTGTCTTGATGATATGTCCAATAATAACATGAAATCGATCGACCAGCACTTGTCGTTTCTGTTTTAAATCGGTCATAATTAGTACAAAAGTCAATTACAGCAACGATTCCATCAAGAATCGCAAATCGATCATTTTACAGAGATTGGTTACCATATTGGTTGGTACAAATAATGACCACTATGATTGCATTGCTACATAAGCCTGGGCATCAATATCACTATAGGGACGTCTTCATGACAATTCCACGATGATATAGACTACTGATGAAAACACTGCCTGTCCCAGACTATTGTTAAATGAGATTGATAGACAATATCATGAGCGTGTTTTTTAAAAAGTGAACATCAAATCCCTGTCCGCTATAACAACCAGCAACGCTGTTTGTTGTATCATTAACCATTTTGATTACAAAACACAGACCGAGTGGCAACCTCAGATATATTTTTGTTGTTGAGTAAAATGTAGTTGCATTCCGCATGGTGTGTCTGTGGCGTTTTATTCTTACTTAGGGACTTCGGGTCATTGTGTGGACATGGAAAGAAAATTCGACGCAATGATTCCTACTAATGCAAAATTATCATCAACAAACGTGTTTCAGGCCATCACTCAAAGATTACCTGACTTTCGGTTAATCTGAAAGAGAGCGCGTACATGAGGAGGAGATGAAGACTTCAATGGTAGGGACTTACTTGAGCCGGCTTGCTCTTCAATACTGTCAACTGAGGTAGATCCGACTACACTGGGACGTCGACCGCCCATATCCGGTACAGGAGGAGGAGGCAAAGGTACATTGGGAGGAGCGGGAACGGAGTCTTTCCGACGCGGAGGAGAATTGGAGATTGGAGCTACAACATGACACATCATATGAGGCGAAATTATTACTGTAATTGATTACATTGGGAATGTCAAGCAAAAGAGATACAAGATGTGATTTTTAATGCAACTTCTATATATTTCGTTGACCTCCAAGATCGCCATTATCAAGAACGAAGACAACATTGTTTGATTGAAATATACTTGCATCATTAAAGGGAAAAATACTACAGACTACGAACCGATAGATATTGCCATGGTAAAACCTGAAATGGAACTAAAAATCTTTTAAGGGTATAAAACATAGAAGTAGATAATAGTACACTAGAATGGAAGTTTGACATCTTGCCTATGTACAATGATGGCACATGGAAAAATCTATGGTTTGTTGATCAGATTCGATCTAAAACATTGTATCATAATCAAACTATTTGCCAAGTTGGTTGTGGAAGTTGTTGGCATCAAATTGCAGGATTTTCATGAAGAGAATTGCAAGTGAGATGGTGGCATTGTTTCATGTGAAATAGCCTACTATGCCATGGATTAATATAGTGTGTCTATTTGTAGCAGTCACTGACAACTATTTCCAATTTTTCAATATTGGAATGCGAATTAAAAAATTGGTTCACAAAGTCATAATTGAAAGTGGACGGTGTGCTGTTTCTAAGAACATCTGAAGAATTCACAGATAGAAAGTCTAATTATTGGATAATTTCTTCTTCAAGCGGCTAAGAAGCGTGGCGCTTTTCTGGAATAATCACATTGAAAGTTTCTTTACCGACAATCATTTCTCAGATAAATCAAATGTCGCTGGAACTTTTCAATTAATCATTGAATGACACATGTGATATTTTGGAGGCTGATATTCGAATGCATGCAGAGATTTTGAAAATTATTCAAATTTAGTGAACAGGGGAGCCCTTTAATGTAAAATGGATACTCTAAGATTTCTTGGCCTCTGATTTCAAGCTGGAGTTATGCATGTTCTGTAAATCGACATTACAAGTTGCATAAAAGTCTGATTATACTATTGATAGATTATCGGAGCGATAAATCAAAATGATGAACGTACAGAACGTTTAAAAGGTTTTCCTTCTTTGTCATCCTGTCGGCGCAGCATTTTGTAAATTCATTAATGCTTTTGAGTACATGGTCTTTGGACAAGGGCCAACAATCCAGATCAAGAATTGGCCTGATGAATATAAATGCCAATAAAAAAACATGGAAGCCAGATCGCACAAGTTACATTTTGCCCCAACTAAGTTCCCCCGGCGTGTGCCATAATTTTCATGCAATTTCCATTCTAGGACTTTCTATGGTATTGTTAATTTCTATGATATAAAAAGCCATGCTACAAAAAGCAAAGGAGATACCTAGCATAGCTTATTATACCCTGTTTTACATGCAACATTTTTAGTCCAATTTCAGGTTTTACTACAGCGATTAAACTAACTGGCATTAATTAGTTGAATTGATAGGACTGAAATAGTTACTTCATCTTCTTATGAGACCGCTGGCTAGGCATATTGTAAAGCGATTGGTCAGTGTGCGAAGGTCTAACTGAATGCCAAAATTTCCAGAAACCTGTTGGTGGAGTACGGAATAGTTTGAAAATAGGGGATTTTCTTCCGCCCCTAAAGACCGTGCTGATGACGCTACGAGATGTGGCATCCTATACAAGATATACTGCCATGACTGTTCTTACGTGGACCAATCAAAATGTGACTTGAATACGCGTCGGCCAGCATCGTGCCTCTCTTCGACTCCTACATCCACGATAGTTAGCAGGTGCCGATAATTTGCAAACGATCGGAATCGTGTCCACGCAATGGTACACGAAACAAATTATCACAAAAGATTGTTCTTGCAGATGGCATGTAGAGTGCGTTGCAAATGATATGAATCCTTGTAAACTTAGTGTTATAGTTAACGGCTTTATGTGATCTACATCACCTTCTCTTCGTTTATCTCGCGCTGTATTCCGCAGCACAAATAAATTGTCAGATAAGATGGTCAACATCCTTTACCACTATCGCAATCTTCCTACGTATACAATCACTTAATTCATTCTTCCTCTTCAATTCTTGCGCAAAAGTACACGAGTGAAACAAAGCCTCTGCGATGCAAGTTTCAGGTAGACAGCCATCATGCTTTCACAATGAAAATTCGACCTAACATGTTGATGAATTGCTTCGTATCAAATACTTGATTCCATTAAACTAAAAACAGGCTGTCTACCGAATAGAAAGTCAAAAAATGAGAAAAAATGACGAATTTTTCAAAAAAAATGAAAAATATGAATTTTGGGGCGGAAAAATGAAATAAATGATAAAGTATCCACTAAGAATCGAACAATATAGCGTATCACTTTCATCATTGCAATAGTATAATGAAATTTTAAAAAATTGACTCCTGTAGCATTTCCATCCAAACAACATGTCCGACAGTCATCATTCAAAAGATTATACGTTGCAAATCTTAAGGTTAAAAAATCGTACATATCAAAATCGTGTACCCGTATGTAAAGATTCAATAAATACAATGAATGCATCATTAATTATCCATCACTGTATACCGTCTTTAGATATCGATGTCTCACTTAACATTACATACGTAAGTTGTACATGCTCAACATCCAGTCAAAATAAAAACATTGGTGATAGAATAACAAAACCAATCAATTCATGAATAATTGCAAATATAGTTCATGGCTTCACATCTTTCGATTTTTAACATTGTTCATGAGTTTCTCGAATGCACACTTTCGCTTCGATCCAATCTCTGCTCTTTTAATGGATTGTTTTGTATTTAATTCAAACACTATTTTGTATTTAAATTCACACTAATTTAACGATGATAACAAACAAAGTCACACTTGTTGAACCATGATAACAAAGTCACACGAATAAAGCAAAATTGTTCTCTCATTTCTTGTTTTATGTGTTGCATACACGGACTTGGTTGCATAGAACATAGGTCCGAAGTCAATGTTTGGCTAATTCAAGTGGAATCATCCGAGCAGCATTTATAACAAAAACAAAATACTGACCTCAGGTATTTTTTAACTGACTGAAATGACAAGAAGGAAAATCATCGAAGGGAAATACAATTAAATATGTCTACACTCTACATTTATTTTCAATTGTTACAGGATGTTTCCTGTGGTTCGTTGATTTATTAAAATCACCCATAAGATAATGAATAGCCCAGAAAACAGTGTGTTGCGGAAGTTTAATGATTCTCCATCAAGTTATACGACATCTGGAGTTCAGTGCATTAGTCAACAAAATCATAAAATCCAAAAAGTGGAGAGCTGATATCTCTAAGGATAAATTTTGAACTAGGCTAGTAGTCGGCAATTTACGAAAATCTATTTGAGAATGCATGATTTCGAGGAAAAACTGAAAAAAATGAAAAAACTGACGCACTAGACAGCCTGTAAAAATGATTGTAGCGCTTGAACACACGATCAGTCTGGAAAGTTGTGTCATCTCAACATTTATCATTACAAGTGAGAAATGTTCATATACCTACATGTTTGAGACATAGACATTTCTTTCATTTACAGAAATGTTCCCTGGCCGCAGGGTGACCACTTCAGGAGGACCGAAAATCGGACCATAAGTCTGTCCCACAATGATGTCACATAAATTTTAAATTTTGATGATTTGACTATAGTAGTACTTATCCAAATTAAATGTATACAAAGAAAAACATACTTCTGACTTCCGAGTGAAAGTATAGGAAGTTCATTCACTTGGATTCAAAAATCAATCAGTGATACCAAAGACAATCCTTGAGCGACATCCCAGCGAAAATCTCGCAATTTACCGATATGCAGGGATTACGACAAACGAAGTTTTCATATCAATAAAAGAATAAATGGCACTATAGAGCATCGCGCAATCTGTGAAGAAACGATCATACGAAGCGATAATTGGCGTCATCTGACAGGAGAAACTTTGTTTTAGCGCATATTTCATGCAATATCTACTTTCCGCTCATTTGATGAGCACACTGAATTTTTGTCCAAGTCTGAAATTGTTGGATAAAAACGAAAACTGAAATGAATTTATAAAATGGTATATTCATTATACACATTCAACATCAGATTAAAATATTTCTGTTAATTACAGAGTAAATTAATTCAATAAGATGCTCAATTTTTATTTTAGGGTAAGTAGTAAGAAAAAAACCATGAATTACATAATTGGCAATTTCGGACCGTTTCGGACCTTCCCCCGAAATTCTGACCAAATCGGACCATTTCGGACTGGTGCGAAAATTCTGACCAAGTGGTCACCCTACCTGGCCGGTTCTCCAATTAAAGATTGAAACACTACTAGGTAAGGGGACGTGGGTAACATGCGTTGAAGAATACATTTTTTAAGTGCACTTCGATTAAGTTCATATCAATGATTCGGTTGTGATGCCGCTGATATCTGGTCCAGTTCCGCACACATCACAACTATTTCGTAGGAATTCCAGATACTTTGAAGATCTACGAAAACATTTCGCAACCTTGTCTTCCTTCTGCCGCCAGCTGATTGTGTCTTTGTTAATTCATATTGCGGTTTTCATTGTTTATCCGCCGTTGTTGACAATGAACTAACATTTGAACAGTAAAGAGTACTCAAAACAGCGAAGATAACACAAAAGAAAAAAATACAATCGAAGAGTGATTCATATCAGCGAGGCACAAAGTCGCCGACATCAAAATCATGTTGTCTCTCACAGCTTCAGAACTGGAGATAGTTGATCATTTGATGTGACCATCATTCCCGCACTACACATTCGACTACAGAAGAAAACGTCGACCATCGCATGCCAAGAGAGAATAAATTGGTGAAATTCATTGCCCCAAAAGAATTGGGAAGACAAAGGCGCCTTTGTACATGAATGCCTCGACTATTTATCTCCGCCTCGGCACCAATGAAGAACTGCAAATTTGACAAATTCCGAGAAAGTAGGAAAATTGGAAAAATCCTGAATATATGAGACCGAAAATAAGAAAAATTCCTAAAAATAAGCATGATGGAGAAACAGATAAGGCCTGCTGAAATAAACAATCTCCTAATACGAAACACAGTTTCCTGGCTGCGGACCCGAACACTACCTCGAACGTAGATGGAGAGGAGACCGTCAGAATCCGGGGCCTGTATTCGAGAAGGTAGCAGCTGACTTACTTGGCCACTCTTGAGTCTCGGAGAATCCTGGAGGGAGTGGAGGAGGAGGATGGGAAGGAGGTAGCCTTGAAAAGTTGTCATCATTGAGAGATTCTTTCCTTGGTTGGAATTCTGGAATCGGTGGAGGTTCACGACTTACAGTGGGGGGTGAGGCTTTGTTCGGAAACGGCTGCATGACGATGGATTGTGTCGATCGAATTTCACAACGGCAGAATGGACAGCCCTACAGAAGGAGAGATTCCACAGCTGAATAACAAAACATCAGGACGATGGGTGATTATGGGAAAAGTCAGGTTAGTGCACTTCGAATGAACAATAATATACAATAGAAACTCAATAAATACTTAATAAGTGTAGCCAGGGCTGTTGACAGCGTTCACGCCGGTCATCGGGTAATATAAAAGAAAGAAATAATACTTAGATGGCGTACCGAACAATAAAACATATTTACAATCTTTATACAAGACATACCAGAAAAGAATAAACATAGAAGGGGTTCATCAGCAAAATGACCAGCTAGGTCGCGTTTCGGGTCCTTTGACATTTTGTACGCTGAAACCCTAGCTGGCGGACCCCACACATGACTTAACAATGATAACACTCTTAAATGAAGCCACACAAAATACAAAATTCTCTGGCTGACTGCAAACCAAATTTAAACAAAATTAAAAAATGCTTTTTCAACAGTCCCTCCATACATTTGATTAACTTGCAGGCTTCATATCCGCGTTTCACAAAAACTTTAAACGTGCCTTTAACTTTAACAATGGCATACGGCAGATGAGAACATATCCTAAGGTAACGAAGAACTTGACTGGCAAAGACATTCGCACCCATATGAAGAGGAAGAAGACTGTCGGGAAAAGTAAAAACAATAACATCAAAACAAAATTGCTCAACCTTATGAAAAACTGATGTATGTAAACCATCACTACAAATATTAAGCTTGACATTGAGATATTCTATTGAGGTGTTATCCGTCCCATTTCTCTCAGCCTTCAAATCCGCGGGACAAATCTTAGTCAACAAAGTGTCAAAATGTTTATAATTGAAAAGACATATATCATCGATGTAACGTGTGATGCAAGACATCAATCTAGCTAATCCGAATTTCTTGTTCGACACTAACGATTTCATAAAAACGAATTCACAGTGCACAAAAACAAATCAGCTAACATAGGGCTGCAATTCCCCCCCCCCCATAGGAATGCCCCTAACCTGCTTGAATTGAAGCTGGGACATTCCCATAACGACGTCTAAATGTTTCATAATTTTAATAAACTTATAGTTAATAAGACTTAAGGTTTGTCCTTAAGAGGACAGGTGGTGCGTTCCCACCGGCAGACATTAAACGTTCAAGGCGCGTCAAACTTTTGACTATCCTAGGACTACATTTTAGAGCCAAACTTGACGAGATCGGTGTGGAGATCAGCGCTTGATCCTCGACAAATGCATGAATGCATGAACAAAGACTTGACGGATCTGTAGCGCTATATGGTCAAAGTTGATTGATTAGTAGTAATCACAATGTCAACCCCATGGAGACCAGTAACGGACACAGTCCATTCATCACACTGCCAAGCCACCAAAAACAACGAAAACTTCCGAAATAACAAACTTAATTGCGGACTTCAACATTTCCAAACTAAAACAGTGATAACCTTTGTACGTTTCACCAGCGAAAAAAGTTTTATTAAAACCAACACAAAGAAATTTTCTCGATGTAGAGTTAAAAACTAGCTCCAGCAAGCTAAACAAATGTGCACATATGTCTTCATGATTGAGGTTAGTGTACAATGTAGAAAAATCGAATACTTGAATTGAAAAGACATTATTTTTATTATTTGCAACGTTCAAAAATTCTTCAGTAGACTTAATGCTCCAAAAACATCGGAAGCCACTATTCTTCTGTATTGTTTTACAATAAAGTTTAAAAACGTCTCTTATTAAGGAAAGACCTGGATAACACGCAGGTGAACACCGATCCAATTTTCCTAAAATATATTGTGCTATACATCGTTTGCATTACAACTACTACTCACTAAGTCGTCAGAAGTTGAAATCTTCTGCTGATTCTTCCCTTTCACTCTCTCAACCAATCAAATTCGACCTATTGTCCAGCACCGCTGACGGTTGATAGTTTTCTCGAGGGGGGAGACAGCAATACAATAATAGAATTCGCGACGTTAGATGGAGCGTCCAATTGTCAGAGAGGAAAGATGACTATGATGGCATGACATTGACTTGATGATAATTAACCAATTAGTTGTTCGAATTCACAAAGAATATTATACAATCATTTTGTATCATCATGTCGATGGATAATAAAATCAATCCGTCACAATTTAGGCTGTTATAGGTTAATTAACTTAATAGGTCTTAATTTAGGGTTACACAGCAAATACGATCTCCTGCTACACGAAATGCTGCAAATAAATCTCAAAATGCCCTCACTCAATGGACAGCGTGACTCAGTGAGACCGAGACTTCTTGAGTTATTTCCTTCTTCTCATTTACTATATTCTAGAGGTCGAAATTTCTATCCACATTGTTTAATGACGAAACTTTTATTCTTTGAATTGATGTTTTCGCTGACTGCACTATATACTACAATAATCATGTTTTGCCAATGAAATCAGAGAATCAATGTATTACTCTCATGCCGTATTTGACGGTCTCAAAAATTTGGTGTTTATTGCAATAATTGCATGATTCCAATCCCGGTACGATTTTCAAGTTCGAGCAGAGCTGTTCAACGATCTTTAAGAAGATCATGTGAGGTGAAGTGAGCTGACGTCGCATCGTGTCATCAAGTCTATGCACTGGATTTCACAATTCTACGAATAATATCACAGTGTCTTCATCGGCTTGTTCGAGTTGTCGTGGCCTAGTGGTATGCAAACCGGACTTTCGTCTGCACGGTATAGGGTTCATTTCCTTGCCTTTGATTTTGTGTTGAACTATACCAGCTGAACAATCTGCTATCGTCGTTTCTGCTTCATATTATGAGTAGTTCGTGCATTGACCTGGACATAGAGATACATGATTTGATTTTTGTGGAGCTTCTTTTTGTCAAGTTTAAAGACTCTTATATGGCATCTTCCAACCTTATATACGAAAGTCCTGTCAATGCATGTGACCGACACTATCGCGCCCCAACGAGTCTCTACAACCACATCAACGAACATCTCGCGAAACGAGAAAGTGTTCCAGCCTCCTTTTTCAACAAAACCAATCGTTTTATTTGTGATAGTTGTACCATACTTGTATGGAGCTGCTCTCTTTGCCATTTCAAAACCAAATTCGGACATTCGACCAATAGCAGTTGGCAATACTTATCGACGTATCACCTGTAAGATCGCTGTACGATTTGTGAAAGACGACGTGAGAGATATTCTTTATCCCATTCAGCAAGGAGTTGGGGTCCCCAGTGGAGCAGAGGCCATAGTTCATACGGCCAGAAATTACCTACAATCAAAATTGGACTCCTGCGACGAAGTTGTAATGCTGAAAATCGACTTTACCAATGCCTTTAATTCAATCAGGAGGGACATCGCCTTATCTGAGATCAAGAATTCTCTCAAACATATATTTTCCCTCACGTGGCAGATGTACAGTGTCCCCACATGTCTGTTCTACGAAGATAGCGTGATCTATTCACAAGAAGGAATGCAGCAGGGGATCCCATGGGGCCTATAGTTTTTTCAATGGCTATGCAAAAAGTGATTCAAAATTTGTGCAGTGACGTAAACTGTTGGTATTTAGACGATGGTTGTCTTATTGGAACTGCTCAACAAGTATTTCAAGACTTAACCAAGATAAAAGAGATGTCACGTGAAATCGGCCTATCACTAAACTTGTCCAAATGTGAGATCTTCGACCCAACAGGATCCACTTCTACTTTACAGGTCGACATTTTCAACGACATGAAGATATTAAGTATATCTAGTGCAACTCTTCTTGGGTCCCCAATATTCCATCAGAGCGCAGATAAACTGTTTTCCGACAAATTGCAGGCGATGGAAAACATCATGGATTCATTGTGTGATATTGACGCTCATTATGCATTTATTATCTTTGAAAAAATGTCTGAGTATTCCAAAAATGATCTATCTTCTGAGGACTTTTCCGTTTTACCACCAGCATCGTCATTTATTATTACAATTTGACAATATGCAAAGGAAATCACTGGAGAGCATTTTGAACTCCTCCTAAACACCTCAAGCCTACTCACAAGTTTTTCTTCCTGTTGAATTTGGTGGACTCGGCCTAAGAAGAGCTTCTGATTTGTCGCTGCCTGCTTTCCTCGCATCGTCTCATGGTGTGGCAAAGGCAATATCGGACATTCTTCGAAGGGATTATTCTGATCCATCTGTCGCAGATGCTTCATCCACATGGGAGAATCAGTGCTCACATACACCACGACCTACAGGGGACCAAGCTAAACTTCAAAGTGCATGGGATCGACCTCTAGTTCAACTCAAATTCGATGAACTTTTCAATTCGATCACCGACATTAGAGGGAAGAGCCGTCTTCTTTCTGTTTCTTCACCTGGAGCCGGTGCTTGGTTGGATGCTCTTCCTCTTTCAAGTCTTGGCCTCAAGCTTAATAACGAACACTTGAGAATTGCCATTTCCTTGCGTCTTGGCTCTAGTATATGTTTCCCGCATGTGTGCAAATGTGGAATCAATATCGACAAGAGCGGCATCCACGGTCTCTGTTGTCGTTTAAACAAGGGAAGATCAATCCGTCACTCAGAAGCCAATGACATCATCAGGAGGGCCTTCGTCTCAGCCGGTTTGCCTGCAATCCTGGAGCCGCAAGGCCTCAGTCGTGATGACGGGAAGAGGCCCGATGGAATAACTCTCACTCCATGGTGCAAAGGAAAACCTATAGTGTGGGATTTCACCTGTGTGGACACTTTGGCAGAGAGCAATCTCTCAGTATCTTGCAAAGGAGGTGGCAACTTGGCAGCTATGGCAGAAAACAAGAAAAGGAGAAAATATGAACAACTACAGAGGTCATATATTTTCTGTCCAATTGAAATGGAGACGTTGGAGCATGGGGTCCGGATGCGACCGCTCTTGTGAAGGCAATTGGACATCGCATCAGTGAAGCTACCGGAGAGCCGCGAGCATTAATGTATTTGAAACAAAGACTCATTTTAAGTGTTCAAAAAGGAAACGCAATCAGTATTTTATCTTGTTTACCAGATTCGAGAGATCTAGGTGAACTTTATTATCTTTGACTTTTACACTTTTACTTTTCCTAATTTGCACTTTTGTGCTTACTTTCCTTGTATCAAATGTCTATTCGACTATCTTTAACAATAAAAATCATATGGTCATGAATGTATTACTAGTATTAGATGGTACTAGTGAAGCTGAGGCTGTTATATTTGTAACATTTTAAGTTTAATGCTATCTGTAATGAATTTTCTTTCGCGGTACCGAAAGGTACCAATCGTCATCAATAGGTTAAGATATCTACTGATTTTCTTTACTGCTGTGCTTGTTCATTTCGGATTGCATGCGTTCTACAACCTACTATCGCTTTCTATGTTTTTATGATTTCAATCTCATGCAGGAATTAGAGGGTGAATAGATTTCTGATGATGGTCACTTCAGACGGTCGAAAAGTTTGTCTTCCAATAAATCATGAAACTTTCCAGTGACGCCTAGACGTAGCCTCGAACCAAGTACCCGGAGACCACTGGCTAGCCCTTCTACCCCTACACCACGGAGGTCTCCTTACCGTGCCTTTCGACAGCCACTGATTGAGACACTTGGAACACAGGAAATGACCGCACAGATCGAGTCGGACATCTTTGTCCCTTTGGTTACAGATCTTGCATTCCTGAAATGTGGATCCAATCAGACTGTATTCGGCGAACTGTGACTCCGTCACTTGGAACTGCGGCTTCGGTCTGACGTGCAGCAGGTCAGAGAGATCCGGATTCGTCGGTTCTCCGTTCGGATAGAGATAGCTGGAAAGGAGAAAAGTGAGTCACAGATCACTTCACGGAGTCATCGTTTCTCTTCACTTACAATCCTTTCTGAGAACCTTCAACCAACGCCTCGACGATTGGTTTTCCATCCCGCACGACGATCTGTGAGATGGCCTCTCTCCGCTGATCCGTGACGTATCCGATGGACCAAAAGCCGAGTTTCGTACAACTCATCCGAAAGACATAACTGCAACATGAGAGAAGGATTCCTGAGGAACTACAAGTGATCATAGAGTAGGTATATTAGGTAGAGTGGTAACTCCGCATTTATTAAATCCCCAATGTGTGCACACTTTCGATTTCATTAAATGAACTCAAGGGAGATACACGAGACATTGTCACCAAATGTGAGATATGCGCATTTACGCAGTTTTGAAGAAATTACAACGGAATTGAGTGATCATGATTGTAATGCAGAAGGAATGATGGTATTTTACAGATTCCCATGACAGCCTTGGAGATTTAATGTTTGTTAAATTAGCAATTCCATGGGTTCACATTCTTGCTCAACCTCAAGAGTATTTTCTTAAGCGTGATCATATCACAGGCAACCTGCCACTGGTACAGCAAAATCACATAATCAAAGACAATGAATTCATTTACCTTTAAAAGACGTAAATGGTTCCACATCACTATTCAGATTCAAGAAATAAAACATGAATTTAGTGAATCATAAAATCATGCCAGTGAAAATTGAATTAAAAACTTGAAATTTCAACCAAGAAAGCACGAATAATATCGCGACTTTTTCATGAAGACTTTCATTATAATGCAATTCATAAAATTCCTTTGATAATCAGCTTGATTTCCGCCCAGTTAGGACGCGTATCAGCAAATATTCATTCCTTTTAAAGTCCAACTTGTTTCATACTACTTATATAGGAGAGTCATCTCGGTAGTATATAAATTGGCAAATTTTGACTTTTTTCAAACTGCTCAAATAATTTTTTGAATCACGGGAACGTTATCTCCACAAAAAACTGTATCTTTTCATATAAAACTCTTCACTGTATACAGGTACCTTTTTGAGTCGACACTACCTATACATCCCTATTCTATGACACCGATATTCATTTAAGAGATTCGCCCCGTCGAGTTCAATCTTCGCCTGCTACCACAGCATTTGCAGTGTTTGAATCATCAATTCTTGAATAAGACTTCAAAATATAATAATCCGCATGTGAAAAAAGACAAATTCGCAGTTAAATGCGCTCGAAAGTAGGATCGTTTCCAAAATATTCTCAAAAGTGCGTGAAAAATAAGTTCGGATCTAAAATTTGACAGTGAAAGCAATTATGCGATGAATTTTGAGTAGTAGTTTGTGTTTATTGATGGAAATGATAATCATACAAGTCATCAAAGTTATGCACATAGCAAATAGAAACAAAGACATAGATACATACATTGCAGAAGTTATTGAGAAGTTATACTAAATGGTTCAGATTTCTTTCTTTGGAAAGAGCCAAATTCTAGTGTTGGATTGATTTTTATTCTCTAACGTTCGATTAATTTCAGCTATTATCTATAGCTATCTACAGGAAATGATTTTATGACATAGAAAAAGATTTAAAAATTCACATGTGCATACAAGCGATACAAAATTACAAATAATACAAAACTATGTACAGAATTTTTTGCGGACGGTATGGGAGAGTGGGAGCTATGCGGCAGGTAGTAAAGGGTTACATAGTACCATTAGCATTTGTTAAATGACCTGACATAGAAGAAGGAAAATGTGATGTGAATTAAGAAATCTGATTACCATAGAAGGTATGTAAGAAAACATCTGAGTCAACGAAAGAGGAAATCTCTGTAACTGTCTAATTCGTGCTTGGCATTAACAGACGGTTTCAGTTTATTTATATAAAATGCTTCACGTAATCGCAGATTGGTGGGATCTTTATCAGAAGATAGAATCGTTGTTGTTATTGTCTGTGAGGAGTCATCACATTTTTTCATGTGTTTATTTACCGATGAGTTGTTATTAGTCAGATGTTCTCGACAGCGTATATGCAAACATCTTACTGTGCTGCCGATGTAGGTGTTTTTGCATTTTTTACATAAAATTTGATACACGACGCATTTTCGGAAACACAGACTGTTGTTTTTGATGGGACAGTTTTCAAGTGTACAGTTTTGTTCAGTTACTTTTTGTTTCAATGCACTGCGCAGAGTTTTGTTTTTTCTTGTGATTCTGACGTTTATATTTTCACGATGAAATACATTCTTGATCTGATTGTCGACCTTTTCAGAAACATACGGAAATGGAAATATATGCCATCAAAAGCTGCTTTACTTCGTTTTCTACGCGTATTGTTGGTCTTTTTTTATCATTGAATCTTTATTATCGTTGGTCTTTTATATATAATTATAAAATATATTATAGAGATTTCCTCTTTCGTTGACTCAGATGTTTTCTTACATATTTTCACATACCTTCTATGGTAATCAGATTTCTTAATTCGCATCACATTTTCCTTCTTCTTTGTCAGGTCATTTACAAATGCAAATGGTACTATGTAACCCTTTACTACCTGCCACATACCTCCCACTCTCCCATACCGTCCCCAAACATTTTGTACATAGTTTTATATTATTTGTAATTTTGTATCGCTTGTATGCAGATGTGAATTTTTAAATCTTTTTCTATGTCATAAAATCATTTCCTGAAGATAGCTATAGATAATAGCTGAAATAAATCGAACGTTAGAGAATAAAAATCAATCCAACACTAGAATTTGGCTCTTTCCAAAGAAAAGAAAATATGACCAATAGCCAAGGAATCTTTCTAATAAATTGTTCAGTAATCGCGCAGTACACACTATGAAGGATGTTTGGCCAGTTTCACTTCGGTAGATGGGGATTGAAGGTAAAATGGAACGAGGAAGGCGTGTTGGGATAATGTCTTTCAGGATGTGGGTATTTTCACTCTCAAAAAAGTATAATCTGCAAAAGACTAATTTCATTTCTCTTGAAATATATTGCAAATGTACTTTCTAAAAGAACCATCTGCTAGATAACAATCGCCATTCTATAAACGAGGTTTCAGCTGGTTGATTGTTGAGGTGGCCACACAAGTCATGAAATAAGCTGCGTGTACATTTCCGGTAATGATCGCAGCGAGGCACTAGAAAGGCGATTCTCCGCCCCAAAAAACACGCATTGACCCCTAACGGTGGTTGCGATCAAGTTATCTCCGATACAAGGGAGCTTCTCTGCATAGAAGAATTGAGGGATGCAGGACACTACAATTTCATGCTGTCTCAGCACAATTATATGAACAATTTATGACAAATTTTCATGCAATTCCTGCATGCGTATTTCCTCACAATTTTGAAAATTCTGATAAACGTGCTTAGCAAACGATTGATAACTTTCACTGGTGCCACTAGGGTGCCACTAGAATCAAAAGACGACATTTTACGATCGACACAAATGAAAATTTCTTATCAAGAGGCTATGATGTTGTAAAGTTCTCCCATTTTAAACCAAAAATAAAACGCTATATTAGATGAATAACAGCAACTTTGAACGATGCAACTGCTTTTCGTTGCTGACATTTAATCGAAGCCACAATTGTGTTCAGACTGTATCTAGCGTGCTGAATAAAATTCAACCTCGGATTCTCCAAGTACCCGGCATTCGATAGATTCCACCACAGCCGCACAGATAAATCTAATTCTGTGGATTCCATATTTCGAAGATTCAATTTCAATTATGAGATCTGTTTTCCATTGCAAATTTTGAGTTTATAACATCTTACTGATATATTTATAAGTACTACCGATATCAGGTTGTTTTCGTTTTAGGCAGATTATTTATTGACTTACCCAGTGAGTTAAATAGCATGATAATGCGGTATAAATGTAATGAGAGAGCAATGAATCTTCATGTTATTTGTGCATGATAATGATCACTCGAAACGCCGCACGCTGATGCAACACACGCACGTTAATAACATCGGAAGAACTTTCTCATCGGAATCGATGCTGAAAAACACGTTAAGATGAACACTAGTAGATCAAAGCTGAGCGGTCGCAGGAGAAGCCGAAGATGAATAAGAGTTTTGATATTCTCCATTAATTGCTGTAATTCACGAAACTCGACTGCTTAGATGAAATGCGACAACGTTTGCTGGGATGTTATTGTGACATCAGAACAAAATTCATAGAATTTGCATCAATAACATCACGGGCCCTGTAATTGACGTTACCTCTGGATTACCGCAAGGACCAGTATTGGGTCCTTCTTTGTTTGACGCTTTCATGTCAATTTCATCGATGAGTGAGCAGTACGCGAAGTTAATCAAATTCGCTGATGATCCTACTTTGGTGGAGTCATTCGATACAAGAAGCGACCCTCCTAATTTCTTGGAGAGTATAATAAACTGGACAGACGCCTACAAAATGCAAGCACATGAATCTTGTTGAAATAACGTCAGCTTCACCATATGATGATATTGAAATTGCACACCCAATAAAAATCTTGGATATTACTCTATGCAATAATTGATGGTGGAATGAGCACTTCTGTGATGTTACACGAGGCAACCGTCGATTACACAATTTACGTCTCTTGAGGCCTTTTGAGTCGGCAAGCTTGTATTCACCTCTTTCAAGGAGTTATGATGTCTATGCTACTTCATAATAACTGACAGCCTGTTGCAAGGATGGTTGAAAGAGTCATCGGGCAGGACAACAAAATAATCTGTGACATAATACCCATCCCATCCGCTGTATTCCTTGATTCCCGCTCGTTTGCCTAATTCGCATCACTTTTGCCTTCCCATAGCTTTAACGAAAGTTCGAAATCGTCTCCTCCATGCGCATGCCGTCTGTATAATTCTAAATTGTAATGATAATTCAATGCTTCTGTGCGTGATTTACAGCTGGATTTTGATTTTCTTGTGTAATTTTTCCTCAGATATTTGGGAAAAATGCTCTTGTGAATTCCATTACTTTCAATAAAGGATTTTATTATCATTAATACCTATAGTTTGCTAATTTCATCCTAAATAATTCTTACTCAAATAATAGTGCATATGTTGAGCATGGCAATGCGCAATAAACCCGTATATAGACATCTTGTGATCTTTATCCACAATTCGAGTGTTTGAGAGTGTATATGAACAGTTAATATTGTCAACTGCATTGAAAATCAGCTGTTATTCTCATTACATGTAAGACACTCCCTGTTGCTCGATTTCTGAATTATTGATTTTTCATCACGTGACATACAGAACGTCATCTGTGCACAGCTAAAAATAATTCGTTTAGTGTTGCTGCTTGTTTTCATCCATTGTTGTCCGGAAATTCTATTTCTGCAATATGGGTTCAACGAACAGAGTCATACCTATGACTGTTGCTGACCTACAAAACAAGAAAAGTACGGTTGCTAAATAGGAACTTTAGAAGCTGTTATCTCTCTAAAGTCCAAAGCCAGTAATCCTTCCAAATCAACCCCGGCTCCACTTCATAATGATATCATTTCTATCATAGAGAAAAAGATAAATGAGGTGATGCAGTTGCATTTATCAAAGCTATCTTCATTGATTGACAGTCATATTGAGCTTACTCACAAGTATAACACCTTGCAAGACAAGTACAACACCATAAGTTCAAAGATTGATGAAGAAGTGAATAGAGCAACTGAAGAAATGCATCAACGTTTACAGCGCCAGAAAAACATAATCATAATTGGCATCCCGGAAGTGAATGAAGAAAATGTCGAAGAAAGACGGGAAAGAGATTGTGGAAAGGTGATAAGAGTCCTCGAAGAGATTGATGTTACCGACGGTAGAATCAATGTAGACAGTGTTCAAAGGTTAGGGCGCCCACTAGCGAATAAAAGTCGTCCATTAACCCTCAGAGACCTGAGGGGGGGTCCAGTGGACCCCGGAGCCACATTTTTCTATTTCATTTTTTACGCTGACGATATATCAACCACTCAAGCCCATACAAAATCATCATTTCTGACAGTAAATCTGCATGTGTTATTTCATTTCAATTGAATCAGTAGAAGTATGCCAGATAGGCCAAGGGGGTCCACTGGACCCCCCCCTCAGGTCTCAGAGGGTGTAGAAATTCCATCACAAAATTTTTGTAATTAGATGAAAAATGATTTCGAACATGTCCACGATGGTGTATAAAGAGTGAAAGTCATTTATTCATTGTTTGCATCATGCTCGTAGATGTCCAATGTGTTGGAAGATCGCAAAATGTGAATATTTTGCTTTCGCACATGATCTCGCGTGACTGGTTAGCCTATATGAACAACTCGACATAAATCGATGTCCGAAATGAAAGCTATCATTATAGTCATAGTTGAGCACCAAAAACTGATTGATGACAAACTTTTCACAGCAGTAATGATAAGTTTGAGATCTCCACAGCTGTTTTTGGTTCTAGAAGTACAACAATTTTGACTCATTTTAGGTCTATTTCTGATAGCTTTGGATAAATTTGAAGGAATGTACAAATGGAAAGGATTAGCTGCATGAATTAAATCAATTTCATCAAAATCAACTATCTGAGGCTTTATGGTGACACAAAATATCGTAAAGCCGCCTCCTAGTACAAATGATGCTGTACTAAATGTGGTTGACTTACAAAAACACCATATTTTCGCACGTGTTTACTGAGAAGGCTGAAAGTCACTCAAGGGATTCGTTATACCGACCTGCTAGACGCAAACATCATTGTTTTATTCAAAATTAACCTTCCTAATGTTTTGATATCGATTTAAGCTGGTAAACTAAGAATATGTTAAAGGGGTCCACTGGACCACCCCTTAGATCTCAGAGGGTTAAAGGTAACTTGCAGCAGCGGAAAATTCAAGTACAACATCTTGAAAAGTTCCGCAAATCACAAAAGTATCTTTATCAATCAAGATCTCACCCCTTCGCACAGCAAACAACATAAATTATTGATACAAGAACTTAAGATTCGTAGACAAGCAGGCGAAGATGTATGGATACGTCACGGAGAAATAGTTCTAAAAACACTGCTACAAATTTTCGGTAAACTCTCTTAAACCACTCCTGTCCGCAAGTAAACCGTCTGCTAGTTACCCCTCTGTATCCCTTGTAAACATTCAATCGCTCTTACCGAAAGTGAATGAATTAAATGCCATTTTGTCTGTATAACGGAAACCTGGCTCCATTGTAATATTTCGGATGCCTTAGTTCACATACCAAATTACAGCCTGTTTAGAAACGATCGGAATGGAAGAGGAGGAGGTACAGCTATATATGTAAGCAAACTTTATGTCCTTTCGATGTCCATGTGCCATTCAGTTTTCCAGAAAACGCTTCTGTTAATATTATAGAAATTCCAAACGCACGACTGTATGCAGGGGTCTCACTCCAAAATTTTGGATTTTTTGCCCCTTATTTTTCTTCTAAAATGGAGAAAACTAAATGACTTGAGTGAATAGTGCACCATGAAGTATTCACCACGATACAATCGACCTTTTTCTTTTCAGGATGCAGTCCTTATATGATACTTATACGATTTTTTCGAGCACCTATCGTCCACTGAAAACATTCGTCTTAGGTTAAGTAGTCCTTAATTGCAAGTTATTTTCCCAGTAACGTTTTAGCATTGACCTAGCTACGGAAGTCAAATGCAAGACGAGTTAAATTGTTCAACCTAAGTATAAATGCTATTTAAGTCATTCATTCTACATCAAAATACTCTGATCACATGTGATATTAAAAATCTGTATTATTAGATGCAAAATCAACAAAATATCAACGAACAAATGTAACGATTTAGAATTTGAAACAACAATGTAAAATTTTAAACAACTTCATGTCCTTCAAAGTCCAAACAATCCCAAAATCTAAAAAATAAAAAAACTGCAACTAGTAGCAGTTTGTTGTGAATCTTTATCGGGATTTGATGACGACAGAATCCGAAAATATCGAAGTAATCAGTGACTGAAATGACAGCATGCAGCAAAATTACGTGCTGAATTTTGGATTGCTAGAAATTTCCACTACACCATTTAAGAATTAGACCACAGAGATGTCAAGAAAATAATTACTACTGATACTAGTAAAAATCCCAGATTTTTGCCATTCTTTACTTTTTTTGTTATTTTTTGCCACATTCTTAAATTTTTTGCTATGTTTTGATTTTTTGCCGAGTGAGACCCCTGTGTTTGATTTTTTGCCGAGTGAGACCCCTCTGTATGTTTTATGTATGCACATCGCACCACCATGTAATTCGAATGATCTTGGTGCAATTTACGATTTCATCAGAGATTCACACGAATATCTCTTTTGGCTTTGAAGCCTCTGTACAATTTTATTATAGCCGGAGATTTGAATTATTTCAACCATCAGTTATTATGTAATGATTTTGATCTATCTGATATCATTCTTCACCCGACACGAAGATAAAATTTTGTATCATGTTTTCATGTTTTGATATTGAGAGAATTGACCACTTCATACACCCCTTATAATCTAAAGTACAATTCTCCCATTGGCAACGCTAATCACTTGTTCATTACCTGTCACAACTTTGTTAATACAAATGTAAATACATTCTATTTCTCTGATCGCAAAGTATATGATCTTTGAAAATCGAACATTGATCAACTTTGTTCCATAGTCGAAAAACATGATTGGTTTTTAATTGTCGAGTACCAATGATGTAAACGGCAAATGGTGAATATTTCATGACACATTGTCGACGTATGTTAACCAAATAATACCCTAAAATGATGTTGCTATGAGATCAAATGATAAGGAGTGGTTGACTCCGTTGACAAAACATCTAATTGATGAGCGCTGGGCTGCATACCGGGCAAAAGATTGGGGTCGATATGAGCATCTGAAAATCATAGTGAGAAACGAAGTCCAGAAATGCAAACAAATTTGGGCTAATAAAATCAAAAGCAAATCCAACGGACCATGTAAACTGCTGGTCTCATTTACTGGAAAAGGAAAAAGAAATAACACTTTTGAAAATTGCATAAACGAATATGGTGGTGTTCGAAAAACATTAACAAAGATTGTTGATGAGTTCAAAGGTGGTCTAAATCGAAATTTAATGCCCGTTGACAATGAAATAATTGATGACGGTTGGAGTTTGCAAGTCAATGCGAATGAGGTCATGCGTGCCTTGACAAAAGTAAAATCAAGCAAATCGTCAGGTGACAAAAACATTCTGTCCATCATTTATAAGCAGCTGTCAAAATACATTGCTCTTCCTCGTACTGATATTTATCAGGCGTCTATTGATCAAAGAAAATTTCCCATTGAATGAAAAAGCGATATCATAACACCGGTGCCCAAAGCATATCCAACAAAGATTGATATGTTAAGACCGATCTCACAGACTATTCTCCCTGCCAAATTGTTCGAAAAAATCGTATTGACGAATATGTACCCCCAAATTGTGCAGTTATTCGGCCCAGAACAGCATGGATTTAGAAAATCATGCTCAACTGCAACAGCTCTGGTAACAATCACAAATGAGCTATGCAAAAACTATGATGAAAAGAATTGCTGCGGCTCGGTTCTCATAACTTTTGACCTTCAGAAGGCTTTTGACAAGCTAAATCATGATCTTATTGTTAACAAATTCTTACGAGCTGGCTTGCCCTTCGGTTTTGTGTTACGGCTGAATGATTACCTCAGAGACAGGGTATCTTCTGTTACTTTACAAAATGTTATTTCGAAACCTTTTCAAAGAATGTCAGGTGTTCCGCAGGGTACTGTCCTCGCTCCATATATTTCTGCCGCATTTTTTGGTGATTATCGATGTACTGGGACTCTAGGTAATGCTGTAGGTTGCATGAAATATGCAGACGATCCGACGCTGATATTACCTATTTATGATACTGACTCTGCCCATGTTAATGAGATTGTACTTACCACTGTCAATGATGTTTCAAACTGGTGTGAAAGAAACAATCTTTCTTTGAACGTGTCAAAATCCAAAGCAGTCATATGTCTAAAGAATTCTGATTTGCGAAACCCATCTTCATACAGTTTTCATGTTGATATTGTCCCATCTGTTAATATCCTGGGTATCACTATTTCTGAAACGTTAAGTTGGGAGGCTCATGCGAATAATATTATTAAAGTTGTCAATAAGCGCTTTTATGTTTTACGAAGCTTCGTCCATTTGTATCGAGCGACAAACTTCACCAAGTGTATACCTCATAAGTAAGATTTGTTTGTGAATATGCCTGCCCTGTTTTTGTAAGTCTCAATAAAATATTGGACAATCGTCTTGCTCGAGTCGATAAAAGAGCACATATGATAATTTTTCGAGAAGATCCCACAACTTGTCAGTGTTCTTTACGTGAAATTGAAACCCGCCGTTTGTTGATTAGCAAACAATTATTTATCAAAGCTGAAAGTGTCAATACACACATTCTTCACAAACTAACCCCTGTGAGATTGTTACATACTGGTGTTCCTTGCATCCCGCTATGCCGCACTGTCAAGATGAAAGACTCGTTTACTTTTATCTAATGATAGGTAAAATTCAGGAATTCAGTAAACCACTCGTGGTATATTTCTCTTTCATGTCAATGTCCAGTGAATTATATTCGTGATCCGTTTAACTTGAACTGCTTGTATGTTACTTACCATTCTGTCGTTCACTCTTTAAAGAGGCAGCGTGATGTCAAGAGTGTAATAGAACTTCGAGAATGAGTTTCCGTATTTTGAATGCTAATGATAAGTGTTGTTTTTTTACCACATCTACCTTTTATCTGTCAACACCTGATTGTAAATTGTGATTTTCATTCTCAATATAAACACTATTCTATTCTATTCTGCCATATAATTACTGATGTTGAAACTTTAGCTGAGCAGGACAGCTATGGATGTCAAGAATAAATTGAAAATGATGTCTCATCGTCGTATTTCGCCGATAATTTCCGTTATTTTCAATCAAACTTTACCCTACCGACTTGTGATCTGGCAGGGTAGCCTATGGCCTAGCCTTGAGTCGCAAATGCTAGAACCACAATAAATCACGTAAATCAGAAGAAGATAACATCTAAAACAGAAAGATGAGAATAGAACAATTATCTAAACAAAAATAATAGACAAATAGAGAAAATAAAAGGCCTTGTTATCTTCTATACAAGGATTTTGCTCCTGTATTTTCACCTACTCAAGTTTCATCAGGGAGACAAACAATACAAACATGAAGAGTAAAATCCTCATTTAAATGATAGCAGGGATTTTCGTTTTTACTGCGAACTGCTCTATTAAATCGAACTTCTTTATAAAAAGTAAAATACCAGAATTAAAAATAATAAAATTATCGACAGCCTAATTTAGAAAACTATTGACAGTATTGGCTGAAGGAGTTAGATCTATTATTGCAACTAGAAATTGGTCGCACCGACTTTACTCTACATATGACCAGTGTTGCCACAGCGGCTAACTGGAAAGAATTCCGCCACGACGGTCAAGGTGTGCCGATTCCTAGACCTATGTATGAATCGCTTTATTAAAGATAGATAAAGCAATTTTGGGGATCGATTTACAGTCACACGCACGTACAATACGCAATTTAGCCTATGTAAATAATGATGCATACTAAATTGAGTAACCTGATTTTTCGTTTGTTTCCCATGCCCTCCCATCATAGGTACTTTATCATCATTAATTCAGTAATGGATTCAAAAGCAGTGAGTTTAATGCGCATCACATATGCTTCAATTGCAACTCGAACCATTCACTGATCAAGTAATTCAATTTGAAAAAATAGCACAAAACAGATGCTGAGTTACGTAGGCCTACTGATGGGACCATTCCATTAATAAGAGAGGCTAGACAACATTCAGAAGTTTTGATTTAAGAAGTAATTTCAGAGAGATTAAAAATCTAATGGTTAAATCGCTAAATCATGACGAGGTGTGAAGCGAGTATCTGAGATTGAAACGTTCCAATAATGGAGGAACATCATGCAAGTTGACACGGACAATAAGCTGAAAATCCGCATTTGCGTTTGCTACTGTAGGATAATTAAGCTTGCGCCGAATGATCAAAAAAAGGACCGGCGGAATTCTCAAATTCCAAGTTTTCCGCCACCACCTCCAGATTTCCGCCGATTCCGCCGCGGCGGAAAATTCCGCCGCTGTGGCAACACTGCATATAACCATACCTATCGAATAGCAAAATTTCGCCCATAGAATACTTTGTGGACTTATCGGACCTCGTGGCTAAAATTCAACTCAAATTCATAACAATTATCACTTAATACACATATAGAAAAGATCAACAACGACGGTATGGATTAACAGTGTACCCTATCCATCGTAACAGTTTCACAGCGGGTAGAACGACCGGTCAGGTATTTCTCCGGAGCAACATTCTCAGATTCAGTTCATCAAATGAATGATTCGCACTAACAACAGAAGCGCACGTTCAGGCGCGTTTGGGAACCATTGGAAACATAAATCTCAGTGGCTCAATCTGAGCTTACTTCTCTTCAAATATTTAAGCAAATACTTCACCCTGTGCAGTCTACAAAATTCAATCCTAAATAACTGATTGATGAGATAACGAGATGGATTCATTTCTGAACGCATTGAATATCTGAATAAGCCTTATCCGAATCAAGTATTTTGACAAGAACAAAATGCGCGTCAAGTCTGCAAGTTTTCGACTTTTTAAGCTGACATCATGACTTCAAACCATGCCAATGCCATGGATACACAGCATTGTCAAGACTATCGCCCAACTGATGTTCGACACGTCATAAAAACTCTTCTAGATCAAAAGCAGCTGCAAGCCTTGGCCCCTCCACTTCGTTGTTATGAATGCAGTTTTCACCGAATCTGATGACCAAATGAAATCATCATGCAGAATCCGGAGCGCCCTGTTCCAACTTGCCGGGTTGTCGCCTCACATTTCTGCATTCCGTTCTCTCCTCAGCTGGGTAATGTTTGACGGAGAACGAACTCTGCATTGGGGACAAGGTCTTCCATCGGATGACCTTTTAATATTTGTCCGTCTTGTAGCTTCCTGCTATTTGCTTGATACAATACTTGGCAACACAGAATGAGTCAGAAGGATACAACTCTCTTCACTCAAATAAATTACATCTAAAGTGACTCAATTCGAGCGGAAACAGCCTTCGATAATAAATTCCTCACTACGGAAATTATCGACAATGCCACCAATTTGCGTTGATAAGCTTTAAATTGAAGAATCAGAATGAATAATTCATCCGATAATCATCGAATAAGGGAGATGACTCAATTGGAAGCAGAAAACTAAGAGAGACATCTGCGGTGTGGTGGTAGAAAGGTCTGACTCAAGATCGCAAGGATCTATGCTCAACGTCATTCACAAGCTTAATTGAAAGTCGTCGGGTAGGCAGGAAGGACATCCGCTGTGTAGTAAAAAGACGATCTGACTGAAGATCGCAAGTCTCCAGGCACCTAATAAACATAAGTAGAAGTCAACTAGAAAGGTATCCGTGGTGTCGTGTGTTGTGGTGTAGGGGTAGAAGGCCCGGTTGAAGATCACAAGGACCAGGGCTCCAAAATGACCACATCATCGTTGGAAGCAGGCAGGAATGCAGAATAGTCAATTTCATTGGGATAATTGCTTGGATATCACGCAATTGAAAGCGTTTCCATGGGAACTACGAGTATGTGAGATAATTCATAATTTATAGCATTTCACGGAACAGCCGATTTCGTGTTGATATCTCTCGAATTCACCTTATCATTAAATAGGTAACTGCTAACAGTCCTCTTTCATCTCTATCGCGTGGGTTGAAGCGAGAAGACATTTCTCAAATTCTGATCACAATTCGACAGATGGGGAAACATTTTCACTGCTTGTACCAAATCTGATTGAAAACATTAATCAGAGAAATGTGTCATGAAAGCCTGTCATTCTGCTAATGATCTTTGAGCTGCTGTTCATGTACCTTTCTGTACGAGGAATGGATGAACCGAGACATCAAAATATCTCATTCCTTCTCATTAGGTCGGGCTGGGGTGGAAATAAATCATTCAGGAGCTTCTATCAGACAGAATACGTCCAGCTATCCACAGACAAGTCAACCGGAAGGGTTCGTTTTGGAGGATTGTTTGCGTGGAAATAAGCAAAACGAAGCTTGAAGGTCACTGCGGCTTAGATGGTGCTGATAGTCTTGTGTGAAGGATGCTTCTCCTGCCGACTACTCTCCTGGCGTTGGACCAAGAGATCGCCAGGCCATTGCCACTTTCTTATGAGAAGAAATATCAAATTTTCTTCCCGCACTCATGTTGCACACACTGACCGTAGCGAGGGATGGACAGACAGCCAAACGAGGAAACACTGATAGTTTTTCATTTCCTAATTTATAGCTGCCCATTGTTCATTGTAAAATTGATGGTTGTATCGCGAAATCTATGAATGAGCAAGGACTACATCGATATCTTGGTAGTCTCTGGCTAATCATCATTTGGTTATAGACTTCTATGTTTTTTGTCCTTCATAGGAATTGCCGCGGAGAGCACTAAATATCGAAGAGAATTTTGTGGGACAACATTGAAGAGGAATTAGTGGGCCATCATACTGTACTGGCGAACCCCCTCCCCCCGGCCAATTATTCATTTCTCCGAGGCGGCCGGCCGGCCGGTGACCGATTTCTAAATATCATTTCTGGAGGCTAGTTCATGAAGGCCTAAACAATGGGCCAATCTTTTCTTCACTTTTTCTATTACACTCCTATTTCATCAACTACTACACGCTTCAATGTGAAGCGTGTGAATCACATTGAATATCACAAAAAACTAGTCATCAGGAAACGTCATTCTCTAAATAGCTCCTACTCAGGATGACGTTGAATGAATATTTTGCTAACTGGGGAAGGTATAGTATTGATTGCATGGAGACCTCGACCTCCGAACGCAAAGACACAGAAGAACGAACCAACTACCGAGAGGCAACAAGGATAGCATGCCCACTGAGACCCAAAATAGGTGAATAAATAACTATTAGTACATTACAGTACTAGACAAGCTTCGAACCCACTGTTTAACACCAAATCCTTTATCATAGTGTAGTTATTGACTTTGAGATTGTTGAAATACAGGAAATAGTAAATGTTTGACAAATTGGCTTCGTCTGAAAAATCAGCCTTCTAATAATTATTCATTTTTCCAATGTAACCGACCGGTTTCTGAACTAATTATTCATCCTTCAAAACCGTAGCCGGCTGACGGTCGGTTTTTCGTCAGTGCAGTTCATAAGCATCATTATATGAATCACAGTAGTAAACTATTAAATGGACATGATGTCATACAGACAATGTGCAGTCTAGTCTCATCAACCTGAACGGGTCCCTTCTCATTCAGGTGGCAGGATTATCGCAGCAACCAGATCAGAGAATAACTGGTTTCCGATTGCGGCTGGACTTATGCCATATTGACAACTCAACAAGTGCCATCGTGCGGAAGGGGCTCTTGACAACCGATGAATTCCCTACTCGAAGAGGTGTCTTTCAAGGATGCCCACTTTCCCCACACCTCTTCAACATTTTCCTGGAAGAGGTTATGAGTGTGTCACTGGAAGGTCTTGAAAATTTTGGAGTAAGCATAGCTGGCGTGAAGCAGTGTTGCGATTCTTGGCGTAGGGTAAAAAAAACGCGCAAGGTCGAAAAACACGCGCACATGTATTTCCTTACAAATAAGCCAAAATGGCAACTATGATCGCTAATATTTGATGAAACGAATTTTTACAAAGCTTAAATTTGCAGGTCAGATAGTAAGAGCTTTGGTATTTTTCAGGACAAGTCAAATACACACGTGCCTTAAGTGGTTGATGCATACGAGCAGTGGCTTTGGATATTCCATTGAGTGAGTTGTTAATGAACCTAATGATCTTTGATAGGCTAGGCATGTGGCTTATTAGACATGCTTGTAATTTGAATTTTGAAAATCTTTGATTTTGTTATTTTAGAACCAAAAGTTTTCTATTATCAAAAATTAAAAATTAGAAGTCGAAAACTTAAAAAAAACGCGGCAAAAATCAAAATGAAAAAAAAAAAATGGAAAAAAACACGCTTACACGCGCAAATTGTCAAAAAAACGCGCGCGCGTGTAAACACGCGCGAATCGCAACACTGGCGTGAAGGTCACAAATTTAAGATATGCGGAGGACATCGTGCTCCTTGCGGAATCGGTAGATCATTTGCAAGAAATGGCAATTAGTGTGGAAAGGATCTGCTCCAGATTCAAGATGTCAATCAACGCGTCAAAAACGAAAGTCATGAAAATTGGTAGAAGGGCTGAAGACATCAGCATAGTGCTCCAATCCGGAAGAATCGAACAAGTCGACTGTTTCACGCATCTCGGTGTTTCCTTCACCACAGAGAGAGATACCTTCAAGCAAATTGAAGAGCGAACATCTTAGGTGGTTTTGTGGCTTTTCGCAAGCTCACGAAGATATGGAAGGACAGGTCCATCACCCTCCAACTGAAGATGTGACTCCTGAAAGCCATAGTCTTCCCAACAGTATTGTATGGGTCGGAGTGCTGGATCATGAAAGAGAGAAGAAGAAGTTACTCGTATTCGGAATGCATTGCCTGAGGAGAATTCTCGGAATTACCTGGCAGCAAAGAATATCTAATCAAAGAGAGAGAGAGAGAGATGGCACACATGAAAGGAAACATCGTGGATAGAGTGCAAGACATCCAGCGAAGATGGTTTGGGCGCGTAGAACGGATGCGAGAAGAGAGGTTTCCCCGACATACTTTACGGGAGAGTCCACGGAAAGAAACGAAGAGGAAGACCACGAATTGGATGGTGGCAGCAACTCAGAGCGGCAAACACAACAACCTCATCTGCTGCAATGACCCGCCTTGCAAGAGAACGCCAATCATGGAGGAATTATCGACATGCACTATGGGACCCTACCTGATCTTCGTCGGACGGGATTTAAGTCATATTCTGCTGCATTTTTCACAAAAACTTATAGAAAGAGATTGAATAAAATGACTACAGGTCTGCTATATCGATCGTGGCTAACAACAAACCACGCAGTGTACGCTGAAGACACTTCCTTCACTGATATCTGAGAGATTCGATCTTTAGGAGACATCAGAAATCACAACAGAATGGTAAAATTTGATTGCTTGGTTAACGAGGTTTTCGTTGGAGAATGGAGAACAAAAACCTGCATTTGAAGCTGAAAGCAGGCCTATTTTATGTCGAATATTTCATTGCATTTTTGAACGAACTGCTTCATTTATTCGTCAATATTTCGTACACATACAAGGAGGGGTCTTATAGGATTTACGAAGAAACTAGCGGGCTTCCAAGTGTACTGATAAGGGTGACAACCGTCTCTGACACCCGATCTTGCCGCTTCTTCGAGCAAATTGACCCAATAACGGGAATTTCATGACATGGTGTACAGCATCAGAGGAATCTAATCTTACCTGCCAGGTTTCTCTTTATGACGCGAGAGGATAGCAATGACATTCTCAAACGTTGCAGACGCCATGTAACCAGGATGGAAAGTCAACTTCTTGAAATTCTTCATCAACATCGACCACGGAGCAAATAATCTGCAAAATAGAAGAAAAGTTCCGAATCTACATGAAGCGACAATGATTTATCCGTCAGATATGTTCAACGTTGCCTCCGTGCGGACATGGAGGATCAGTTGACCCCTTCATATTAACATAGCGATCAATCAGATAACAAACAATGTCTGAACAATGCATGTAATGACACAAAAATACCAAGTTATTAAGTCGATGAAATAATGTAACAGAGATGATGAAAAGAGAAAATGCATAAACATGAGAACTCAAGCTAATGTGAAGCAGCAGGAACAGCACTTTTTTAACACATCTTCTGTTTTGACAGCAAAGGTCTGTCGTGGTCACAGAATTAGACAGCTCGTCTCTTCTTCTGCTTGACTAGAAGGGAAGTATTGGGACCACAGAAGTAGATTGTTTAATCGTATCACTTTGCTAGAAGTGCAAACTGATTCAAACAGATGGCACATGCAGGAACTTAATAAGTTGGCAAAAAGAAATTTCAATACCTTACAGAGATAGGAAAAACAGTTGTGCGTCGCTTGCGGATTGCTCTGAATTCCTTCAAAATGCTCCGATCGCCACGACTCCTTCAGATTCGAAGAACTTAGATCATTGCGCAAAAGTTTTCTCGATAATGTTGGGCCCTCCGATCATTTTAAAAAAAGTTAGCAGGCGCATGAAAAAACGTTCACAAACTTCTCTGTAGAACTTGACATCGACTTGTCTCTTTGCTGTGTGATCCGGTTGATAACAGTCACTGAAACTTTGCACAATTTGGCGTGTTTAATGTTGAACTGGCTGCTCATTGTTCGATTGCTATGGTATTTCGTCAGCAGATTGTGCCATTTCATTTACGTTACATGTTCCACTGTTTCCTTTCTAGTCAAACAGAAGAAGAGACGACCTGTCTAATTCTGTGATTGGGACATGTAACGTTAATGAAATGGCACAATCTGACTTAATACCATAGCAATCGAACAATTAGCAGCCAGTTCAACATTAAACACGCCAAATTGTGCGAAGCTTCAGTGACTGTTATCAGCCGGATCACACAGCAAAGAGACACAGACGATGTCAAGTTCTACAGAGAAGTTTGTGAACGTTTTTTCATGCGCCTGCTAACTTTTTTAGTAATGATCGGAGGGCCCAACATTATCGAGAAAACTTTTGCGCAATGATCTTAATTCTTCGAATCTGAAGGAGTCGTGGCGATCGGAGCATTTTGAAGGAATTCAGAGCAATCCGCAAGCGACGCACGACTATTTTTCCTATCTCTGCAAGGCATTAAAAATTTCTTTTTGCCACCGTTTTGAATCAGTTTGCACTTCTAGCAAAGTGATGCGATTACACAATCTAATTCTGTGGTCGTAGTATAGTGAATAGCTGTCATTCTCTTCAGATATTCAATGTACGAGTACTGCGACAGACCTTTGTTGTCAATCAACTGTGTGACGTAGTCAAATGACATGCTGATATGCTGTCTCGATATCACTGAGAGATAACTTCTGACTTCACTCGCATTCCTTTGTACCATCAGCGTGGCCTAGTGAAGAAGGTGCCAGCTCGTCTAACCCGGGAACTTCGGTTCGATTCCTGGGTCCGGCGAGTGATGTCGGAGAATCAAATATGTCTTTTATTGACTTAATCGTCGTCATTGTCTTCAGATCTTCTCTTTTGTTCTGTAAAGCAAGTGTCTGCAGACTCTGCAACGACGGTGAGGGACACAGCTTCACAATGGAGAAAAATGCTTGTTACAAACTACTGTGCAATAAAATCAACAATGTGACAGATTGCTTTACTTATACCAAAACAATCACATCTTTGCCGCTTGGTATTCATACCTGTGACTGTCTTAGAGAAAATGATATCACGCTTCAATTCAAATATATAAAACCTAAATATGTCTTCATCAATCCGTCCTTAGCTGAGAGCTGACAGGAATTGAATTGAATAAAATATATTTTTAGAATGCCTGTCTCTTTTTTGATAATCCTGAATAACTGAATTCTTCAATCTTTCAACTGAAAGCCAGTCAAGTGCTACTATTCTAAGCAACGATTTTACCTGACATTCTGGTAGGTTGTGAGAAAGATTTCCGTTGCAAAATAGTCGAGAATTACAAGCACGCAATTTGAAATAATTTTAATAATCACAATGTTGCGATTCACGAACCTTATCTTTACATTCAGAATGCCCTGACATTTCATCATCTATTTCGTTGAAAAGGTTGTGAATTTGTTCAGCTGCTGAGGAGAGACATCTATCCGTGAACGATGAATCAGAATACAAATCATTTGCCCGCTATCTCCTCAGAATGTTTCAGCAAGCAACTTAATTCCTGTTAACGTAGCTACCAGTCACAGAAGAAGACATGACCTCCCTCTCGGACATCAAATCCATGACTTTCTGCAACGTGTAAAGCCTGATATCAGTGATACATCGTTTAGACATCGCATTAACATTGCCAGGCCTGTAGTCGTTGATCAAGGACGTAGACAGTTCCATAATCTTGGAGATGTGATCTATACAACAGTGAAGTTTCGGATGCACCAACCCAACATCCTTCCTGCACGGTTCAACTATTTACAACATACAGCGCAGATTGTTCGCAGTCCAATGCTAACTGAATGAATAGGATGCTAGCTCGGATGAAAGGAAATTCCAGAGATTGGCCAGAATCAAGACCGACTCAATTCAGTTGGAGTGCCGATCAACGTGAAAAACTTCAGCGTAACTACTGTCCACTTGGTGACTCAGACGATCCTAGGGTTTACAATCTCGAGCCGTTTTCTCAATCCCGGGATTTTCGAGACTGGCTAATCGCAATCCCGGGATCCCGGGATCTCGATCGAGATTTATATATACTGTATATGTTTTTAATCATTAAGTTTTAAGAAATATTTCAAAAGACGATACGTGCTTGTAAAATGTATATCTTTCAACGTGAACTAAACAAACATCTACAGTAGGTAAAACCAGTCAACTCGTAAAAAATATTGGCGAAGTAAGGTAAGACAATGAATTACGTTATCACTCATTCTCGACCGTAATTTCGTTAAGAACAAACCGGCCACCGAGAATGCCCTTTCGGATTCTACCGAATGTTGGAGAAAAATCTATCAGTGCAATATCATCTGATGTGATGAGTATTGGCAAAAGATTTTCTATATCTGTGTAAGCAACTGTCTGCACCATCTTCACAATCATGAAATGACAAGTAAAATGAAGTCTATTTTGTTAAATTTGATGTAATATTAGCTGAGCTATCGCCAATTTTGTGTTTCGAAGACTTTCTGTCAACGGTACTCACTTATCAGTTGAGCATACATTCACTTAGCACTTAGAGAACAAATGCATTTTTTGACATAACTTCTGAACCACTGGGTCGATTTTGATGAACGAAACGTTGTCTTCATCACAACAACAAGATGAATACAACTGCAATGTCATTCTGTCGATAACTGATGATTTTTTTCAAATTATCTTTCACCGTCAATTAATCACCGAGACACAATTGGTTGTCGATGTGTGAAAACCAACACAGCGCAGCTGCAGTAGCAGTCCGATGACCTGACAATAGAGCGAATTCGGGAGACTCACTGGGTTGAATGACGGTTTCTTCGAAGACCGCAAACCGCAAACCGCAAATCTAGCTCTGTCTGAACGAGCCTTGAACGGGCCTTTAGTCGTTATTTTAAATCGTTATGATTTGTCTTTCAGCTATCAATTTACGAAGTATTTTCAGTTTACAGAAGCAATACTAGTAGCAGTGTCACAACACTGTTTATTAAGCGTCTGAACGGTTTGTGTCACGGCATTGATTTAGCCCAGATTTCGCGCTGCTCCTCGGCACTAGTGTCATCGTGTGAACGAGGCTTAACCAGCTAGCTCGGCAAATACAGCACATTAGCAATTTATCAAACTTGGAACATAAAAAATTTAGATGCATTTTCAAAAAAGCCATTGACTCTCTTAACTATGTCACTTAGAAGGAACTCAGGGCCAATCTTTCAAATATCTCGAGATCTCGAAGACGTAATCCCGGGATTTTTAATCTCGGAAATTGGGTCGAGATCCCGGGATTGTAAACCCTAGACGATGCCAACGTGGACTTTGCAGCAGCGTTGTGGTTCTGTCAGTCCTTCCTACCGACTCTCAATGACATCTCGGAGACGCGACTTCATGGCCAAAAGATCACACGGGCAAGGATTTCATCAGTGTGTGAACGTCGAGCACAGTACAATAATATGTTTTGACTTCATACATTCATCATCTTGATGGCATGACTGTCTGCGGATGGTCATAATCGGATCAATTCATTCGTGAAATAGACCATTGATACCTTCATCTGCGACGCATGGTGGGAACGTTCATCGATTGTTATGAATATGGGAGAGGAGTTGAACAAGGGAAAAGGATTTAGGAATTCCAACGGGTCAGCTGAAATCAGTGAAGTCTTGTTTCAATACCAGGATATGGAGAGACTGTCAGAAGACATTGGACCGTGGCAGAAGGAAATATAATCAGCCCTGTCAGATGGGGTTTAAAGCAGGGATACGGAGTCGGAGTCCCGCAGTCGGGTCCGGCTTATAACTAGACCCGAAATAGAATACAAACACATTATCTATCCTCGTGCATAGCTGTCACTGTCTTGATGTCAACTTTCTCCGTCAAACAAAAGTACAGAGACAGCAGTACATGCAAAGCTGACAATAGTTGAGGGAATGAACCGTGATAGTGGAAAAAGGATTGTCTTTTCACTCGGTGATTTAGTAGAGAAGACAAGCCTTCCTAGCCTCGTTCACACCTACCCACCAAAGGTCACATCAGAGACAGACCTGAAATACTGGTTTGTTTGAGAACATTACCTCCTATCCTCACGTTAATCGTGTGTGATGGCTCCTCCAAAGCGCATTTTAAAATCGAAAGCGTACTCATATTTTTGGAGAAGGATGGGGAATTTTCCTGTCTGGTAGAGACTGAAGAAAAACCGTGTGAAGCACACATCAAGAAGATGGGAGGAGCCGAGTGGTATGCATCCAACTTAAAGCGACATTTGACAAACTTTCATCGAAAATGATTGATAATTGATACAGCAATGATCACTAAAGGCAGGTTCAGGTAAGCCTATGATGTAGGTAAAACTTTTTTCAAAAAAAACGAGGGTATATGCTTGCCACCCGGAGTCGGAGTCCTATCAACCCCTTGAGTCAGAGTCCTATCAAAATGATGACTGCTCCTGAGTATAGTTCGCTCATTGACGCATCGTATGGCTTGTGGGAGTAGATCTCCGTGCGATAACTTGTGTCACGTCCATCTTGGATAGCGGCGGCGGATGTACTTCTTCCATATGTACACATGTGGAAAGGCAAGACGATCTCACACTGTTTGAACAATGCCTTCACACATGAACTTACTTACTGACTTGACCTTCAATCTTGTCAATTGATTTAACATAAACATTTAGCTAAGAGACAGTTAATCTCAATAGATATTCTACGACAGCTATCAAAATAACCACTGAATGATTGAAAGGTGCAGTTTTTCTGCACAGACGAACAGTAAGTGGACAGAGTACAAATTTCAAGAGACATCAAAAAACTGGCGATTAGTAACTGTCACATTCTTGCAGTGAAGATTGTTCCTGACCACAACTGTGAGAGCAAACATTCCGAAATGACCTTTTTATCTCGTCAAGATTGGCAATCACTGGTCAGTAGTTGCCATTGAGAGATGCATTCATCTAAATGTGAATGACATTCTCAAGTTTGACGAACTTTAATCCATGTCTGAGGCCGTACAGAGAAAATTCACGAGTCTGCACTTGTTCGTTATCAAATCAATCCCAGGATTCACACGAGACCACAAAAATGGTGCAGGAGAAATTGCAGATGCATTTGTCACTTATTGTAGCATATTTTCATACAATTCACTAGGCTTGTAAAAATGTTGTACAGTTTCATTTTTCGTAATGCACAAGTCTTTTTAAAGCGTTTTATGGACCCGATTCGGGTCCCCAGTTTGGAATCATATGTACCACAGTCGTGGTATCATATGTCTCAGGTCTTCACTCATTGAGACCTTTATACACAATACAATACAAATTCATCAAGTTAATAACGCAAGGAATAAAAGTTCGTTTCCGCTTCAGAGTCTGACAAAAAGGAACAACATATTTGCCACTGTACTGTACTGCTCGTGGTATCAAATGTCTCAGGTCTTCACTCATTGAGATCTTTGTACACAATACAATACAAAGAGCTTTTTACACATAACATCTCTACGTTTTGACAAAGCATCAGGGGAGCATCTAGAAAGTCGAATGTCATCATGAAAATTATTCTATGTGCTCTTCGTAAGTCTTGCCAACCTTTCTGAAAGCGTGAGAATCATGTCAACGAAACATGGACAGGCGTACTCAAAGACAGATCTTATAAAGCCGTTGTACAATTCATAGAGTTCAGAGGGACTCATGTACAGTTTCATTTTTCGTAATGCATATAGACGCTTGGTGACAGTTTCTGTCACTTTTTCGACATGCTGAGTCCACTTCAAATCTTCACTTACAATGACACCTAAAATCTCAATGCTATCAACAACTCAAAAGGAAAGCAGGATAGATCAACGCTTCTGTTATTTTTACTGCACAGCATCTGGTTTGATTTACTAAAATATAGCTGAATCTCATTTGATTCACACCAACTCAGTACATTGTTTATTTCTCCTCTGTATAATAATAATAATAATAATAATATTCTTTATTTATCCTCGAAGCACAATAGGGTTGACCCTCTTTTCGTTGTGGTCGAGCAAACATGATAAAGAGGGATAAGGTAAAAATACAAAAATTGAAAGAAAAGTAAATGCCAGATAATACTGGTTACAAGCTGAAGTAAATTGTCGATAGGTCGGTAGAAGACAAATAGGCATAATAATCGTCAAATCATCAGCATATTTAACAGAACAACTTTTCTAATTGAGATCACTCACAAAAACAGAAAAAAACAAAAATGGGGAAAGAACGGTGCCTTGACAAACACCAGACTTCAACAGGTATGACGGCGAAAAATAATTCTTTAATTTCACACAAGCTTTCTTATCAGATAAAAAGTTTTTATCCACAATGCAAAGCCGGTTGATAGACCCATGGTGGAGGTGAATAAATCTGAAGGTTTATTGAAGGCAGTACCAGTGGCGTATCCAGAAATTCCTCCAAGGGGGCACAGATTATATTCATTCCTAACTGGCCTACTATACAATGGAGAAAATGATTGCTAACTTACTTCACTGAATTGAATTAATTTGATTTATCCTCTACTGACTTATACTGATCTATGATACATTTATGATATACGGATGGTATCTTACGTCGTCAGATGTTGTGCAAAAAATTAAAAAAAACCAGCTACGCCAAACTTTTCAAAATTTTGGTAGTTCTATACAAGTCCAAGTTATAATTCAAATCTGCAGGTTATAAATGAAACAGAATTGGGCTTGGTATTCAGGAGTGCCCGGTCTACACTGTAGAATCTGTGCCTTCAAAACTTCAGATCGCCGTCTACTCCGCATGACAAATTCATCCAACACTTGGTTGAGATTGATCAGACTGTCTCTGTTTGTATATCAAGATAGGCTAATGTAATCAATCTTCTCCATGTTCAATCGCAAATACTTTTTGATGGTTTGGAGCAGTGAAAAATCGTTCTCCTGTAGCGTCCGTAACTGGGAGAGTTGCAAAAACAAACGACTAATTCCTGAGTGGGGCTATGGCCCGACGGCCTCCCCCTAAATTCGTCACTGATTAAAGACATGTTGTAATAACATCCTGACTTCGTGAAAATGCTAAGAGGTGCCTATTATGCCTTTAGACATGTTTTTTAAATGGACGTTCTTCCAGTTCTACATTTAAATCTTCAGATTTTCAAGCGCGGGATCCGCATGGTACTGATTTGTAAAGAAAATAGAAGAGACGACATAGAAATAAAGATGAATCGCGATGAGAAATCTTCAATTCGCTTTTATCAAACTTGAAATAGCAGCTCCGATGATCGCGATTGATTACCATATTCTTTAGAAATCATAGTCTCACCTAACACTGATCATATTTCAATCCTACACGTTATCTTCTTTGCCTACAACTTCAGAATATTGACGAATTTCATCGATCAGAAAACCGTTTGCTTCATCATTTTTGTCATCAGAATGTGACAATATCGCATGATTCCTACACACCCCCTCAGCTGTAACTTTATTCCAAAGAAAGCAGTAGCAACACCAGCAGTAAAGAAACTGCGCAGATATCTCCTCCCTTCAGATATGAAAGGAAAACTGTAAGTAGGCGTCTCCTTTTCCTTATGACACGTGTGTAAGACAGAGATCTCTAGGAAGGTGTTCAGACAGTGTCTGACCAACTCAGTGACAACAATCATTGTATTCAAGTGAAACTCAAGTCTGATGTCTCCCACAGATGTCAGGGATTGGATACAATGCCGAAATCAGAGGTCCTCCTATGCATCGATCAACAGTCGGGCTGTTGACAACCTCATCAACAAAGCCTCTTGAAGACCACTCTGTGAGCAGCCAGGGACAGGATTGGACATGATCCTGAAATCAGAGGTCCTCCCATACATCGATCAACACTCGGGCTGTTGACAACCTCATCAACAAAGCCTCTTGAAGACCACTCTGTGAGCAGCCAGAGACAGGATTGGGCGCGCCCTGCCTGGCGATTCACTCACCTGGCCATAGGACCTACCTAGCATACCATTTCATATCTCAAACACATGTTCATGTAGTAGAATACCTCAGTTGGCTGCACGTCAGTGAGGTGTGGAAGGTCAAGGCAGTTTAAAGGTTTCGGTAGGAACCAGTGCTCTCAATAGAAAACGGCTCGAGGTCAAGGAGCATGGAACCCGGCAGAACAGTGCTCGAAATATAGCAAATCATGCGATTTCTTGAATAATTTGATGAAATGAAATGATTTCGGGTCACAGAATTCCCGGAACACTTCAAGCCCTGCACTGGAACTTACTTACCCTAACTGAGACCGAAAATATTCAAATGTCATCAATTTTGGTGAATTTTCACGGTTATCAATCACTCAAAGTCTAAACATCGCAATATAACAGGACAGAGTACGTGCCGATAGAGATACGAAAATTGATCATGACCTCACAACTCATGCTAATGCTACACTTGCAATAATGATGATTCTATTTACGTTCTGTAAATCCTATTAGTTCGAGGACATTCACTCAGCAGGAGAAGCAGGCGCATGCAGGTTCAACCAAGGTTGGAGAAAAACTTGGGTTAAAAATCCAAAACCCAAGCCCAAGTATCAATAAATGAGTAGAAGGAAGCAAACGAAGTGCATTCTTTGTATTTTCTGCTGACATGAAGATTCTTCTATACGACACAATTCCTATTGGACCCATGAGAAGTGTGGTTTTAGTGTGAAACAATTTTTTATTGCAATTGATGAAATAAGATAGCTAAGACATGCACTACGTTATAAAGCTTTCCTTTACCTTCACCTACACTGATATACTGACTACGTGAAGATCTTTGATTTAATTATGATTGAGTTACACATTGCTCATAACAGAGCAGTTGCTTTCATTTTATCATTCAGAAGTATAAACAGACTTAATAAATAGTGTTTATTTTTCACCGTGCGTATAATGTAGATATCCTGTCCCTTTATTTTACCAGTAAAGCAGATTACGGCACTGGTTGAATTATAGATTTCTATATAGAATTATGCGATTGAATTATATAAAGCCCGCTTATTATTTAACTCATCAAACACCATAGAATTAGATTAGTCATAGTCATAATGGTCATGCTTTCGGTGAAAAATAAAATTACCTACACAACTCGTGCATAGATATCCATCTTTTGCTTTCTCCTCGATCAACCCTTCGGGATCGTGCATAGATATGTTGACCTCGAAGAAAGCAATAAAGATGGATATCTTTGCACTAGTTGTGTAAATAACTATTGTAGGTGGGTAGTGAGTGCATGGTTAAACATGTTTAGAATACGGAATTCGAATAATTGCATTTTTGGAAAAATCTTGGCTATCGCAGACAGTGAAGAGGTGTGAAGATAACTGCGAAGAAATAAAATATAAAGAAATATATTGAAGTTCAATATGCACAAATGCAACAAAATACATGTAAGCTTACAGCAAAAACAATATGTATGAACTTCCAATGCGCAGTATTGTCAAGCCCAAGATGAAATAGCTAATAATCACAGGTATTTCATTTTTGAAATATTCTGTGAATTGAGTGGAATTTTCATGAAAAAATTAAAACCATATGCTCTTATCATGTAGTTCTCCTAATCAAAATGTCAATTTTAGAACTTGATTTCTATATAGTGTAGCGTGGAACGCAGTTGATGTAAATAATAGTTTGCTTCATATTTTATTTTGCTAATCTTCGGTAGGGTGTAGCTGATAGTGTTTCAGGTTTTATCATTTTCTCGGAGCACTTGTCCAACTTTAATATTTTATTTCTTAACCTTCTGTGTCGAGTGGCCAAGAGAATGGAAGACTATCGATTTCGCCTTCCATATAAAAACAGCAGGACACACGCCGGCGGGACCTCTAATCGTGCATTCATCAAGGCAAGGCGTGAGGAGTGACAGGGAGAGAGAATTCTACGATACATGCTCGCGCACATGCGCTGACTGGCGGCAAATCAACAACAACATCAAAACGCTCACGAGAAGACAGGCGAGAACGAGAAGAAGGAGTGAACGAACACAAACACTTAATCAATTATCAGTGGTGTGACTTGACTGCGAAAGCTTGAATGGCCCTCCTGAGGGCCACCTGCATTCCTCCTCAAGAAAAGTGAATGTTAGACAAGCAAATTATGTTTTTTTGTTTCTCAACTTTATGTTTTGGGGATAATTACACATCACCCGTAACAATATGCAGCATTAGTAAAAGACCCAGGTTTTGTATCACTTACCCAAGGTCCAACCATATGCCTTCACAAAACGGCCGTGCTGATAGGTAGGCTCTTGAAACTGCCATCTTTCTTTCAACAGAGCTATTATATAAATTGCCAGACGATATTTCCGACATTCTGACGTGGAAACTTTCACCGGTAATCAACAGCATCAGTCAAAACTCTCTCTACCAAGAAACAATAATGGAACCGCGATACCATCTTTTAATCTCTATGAGCATCAAATTAGCATCTTCCGCGAGATAGGATGAAGGTTAATGCGCAATAACGTTCTTTCTATTCATGATCTACACAACTGTCAAATCCTTTCCCACAGGTGATCAGGATTTTATCTTCTCTTATATATTGTATGCACCATATTTTTGTATTTATTGAATTGAGGTGAAGACGAGTTAATCACAACATCTAACGAAGATGAAATACTTTCCACGAGCATGCTTGTATCAGTCAAACACTGACAATGGCATCTATTCACAATGCCTCAATGCAGAAATGATTTATTTAACACATAAATTAAATTTTTATCGAAACAGAACAAAATACAAGGTCTCTCTCACTCAATCAAAAATCTCTTGCTTAAATCAAAGCCTTGTAAAGTCTCGCCATCATCTCATAAATCCTCATCATCCCTATAAATATGTAGAATTTCGCCTGTCGTAGAATGATTTAGTTCTCGAATGCATGAGTTTTCGCTGTTTGCCTCTGATGATCTGTATCATGCGAGGTCTGTTCAAAAAGCAACCGAACTTTTATTACAAAAATATAAAATAATTGCAGATTATTTAATCTTCCTTCTTTCTGAGTACTCGCTTTGGCAGTTCCATCCCATCAGTGTTTCCGGTTACGGAAGGCATTCTCGTAGGCCTCCTTGATGCTGTCGATTTTGGTCAAATCGTCGTCTCAGTTTCGGGAAAAAGGATCAGTCCGCTGGAACGCGATGAAGTGACTAAGGTTGTGGAAGCACATTGTGGAATCAATGACTTTCCTCTCCACAAGACGAGTCTTTTCATGCGAATGCGCTCACGGAGACACCTTTATCAACATGTCAAAAATGTTGTTTCTCACACCAGACCCAGCCTGTTTTCCTGTCTTCTGCCTAGACTAAACTTTTGTTTCAATACCGTACTCTTGAATGAAGGTTTCATCGCTTCCACGAAGTTTCCTTCTTTAGTCGCACGCTGAAAAGCTCCAGACTAGTTCGATTCTCCCTTTCTTCTTCACAGAAGAGCTTCTTGAGAGCCTCTCAACATTTCAACACTGCAATGATCCTTTGAACGGTACACGTCGAATATCTGGAAGCGGGCACGGGCCGGGCTTGGGGGTGAGAAATGACATGAATTGGCTTGAATTGGGATGGGCTTGGGGCTACATGAATCAACCAGTGCGGAAGGACATTGGTAAAGGCCGTGATGAAACATTTATCCTGGACGGGCCATGCTGCCCGGTTCCAGCTCTGCGTAGCGGATAAATTTCTGAACAGGCCTCGCACACGTATTTTGTATGTTTGAAGTCCTGCATTAGTTCAGCCTGCGCGTCAGTTCAACTGTGATGATGCTCAGTGCTAACTGACATGCTTTTCAAGTTCTAAACACTCCTAACTGCTGATAATGGACGTTGATGGCTTCCTTACTGGTCACGATTGTATGAAATCAGTGCTCGTTGTGTGAATCATTGTTCCATGTTCCCTGCCGCTGCATTTGGTGGAAAGGACAGGGCAGGAAACATATGACCGGGCTCGTTTCCTTTGTTTTACTGCAGAAAATTGATGAGAAGAGTGAAACGTCTTGAAAGTGTGGAATTCGACAGCAATCTATGCATGTCCTGTCTATTTCGACATGCAGTTTGCGTAATGAAATATGTGAACATCTTGTAAGCGTTTGTGGTGTAGAGCATACATTCAATTTTCATGAATTCTGGTTTGGTGTCCGAGTTGCCCAATTTTTGAGTTCACCAGATATTCACAGGTCGATGGATCTGCAAGGTCTGAACCAGATTTTACAGTGTGTCCGAACTCTGCTCCATCGCATTTTCTTGTCATGATTGCTTCTCACTAAGACATGTGCCTGCATTTTACACGCCTCGTCTCTTCTCACATGAGAATTACTTAATTGAGGAAATTAATTCAGCGTTCAATGATTACCTACCATCACAGCATCTTCCAAAACCAGTAACAATGTTGCAACTGTGACGCTGTTGAAGACAACTTAGTCAGACAGAATAAGTTCAGTCATAATTGTACACTGTTACAAACAGGTCAAGGAAATGATTGTCAGTATTGGAATGATTCTTCACATTCCTGCTCACACGCAACTTGACACAACATTCAGCCGGCAGTCATCCGAAGCCACTGACATACCTGACGAGGTGAACTGCACGAGAGAAGAAACAATGACAATCTCATGGACAGACTTGTGTGCGAGTCCACACTCGCCACGCCTGGATACAACCGCTCTCGATGGGCAACAAATTCTACAAAGATTTGTGACGTTGAAGACGGTTTCGAAGCATTTTCGCTTTAACAGACGATGCCACTCCAACTGAAGGCTTGGATGGCGCTTCAGGAACGTTGCGATGCCTTTCGCCCGCATGCCGCAAATCCACAACAGCAAAAGATTACAAGGCCATGTATATAAGAACTGTGTCTCGGAACTAACGCTGAATTGGGCTAGCCCCCAACCACGCCACCACCTTCCAACCACTGCAACAAAGAGGCATCAATCTCATCATCCTGCGTTCCTTAGCCCTTTAGCTCGTATCAAGTGTTATTAGTTGACTGGTGACGTCAAGATGATGAGATGAGAGTGAAGAAGATCTGGATTTCAATGACCTGGTGATGGAGAATGTTTTGTACATAGTAGAATGTGATGAGAATCTCCCGCACGGATCTGATTTACGCATGGCTATATTCAAAAATCCGCAATCATAAAATGACATCTAAAATTTTTGTTCAATTATATTTTCTAATCATAGATTCTTCGCATTTTGTATTGAAGCAAATCTAGTCTCCTTCGTTTGGTTGAGTCATGTAGAAGCAACCGGCTATTGTCTGTCAGTCTGTCTATCACACAAATTGTTAAACAACTTACTAATAACACTGTCTTAATGTTTTTGAAGTCTTGACTGCTATCTAAATATTTTTAGCCTTTTTTCGTACTCTAGATACGGTTGGCCTAACCAACTGCATATTGTAGGCAGGGCCAGGCGGATTCCGCGCGCCGCGGTAACCCGCGGAATCTCCTATTTCGAGCGGTAAATGCGGAAAATACAATTTCGTGCGGAAATATGCGGAATCGTCATCGTCGATTATTCTCCAATACCAGGTCTCAACGATCCATCGAGCGCCTTGTTGAATGAGTGGGCAAACTACACAGCAATCTGTCTGCGGCCTCACTCAGAAGAAGGATATCCTGAAATGCAGTTGGATATTTGGTGGCGTAGCCATTCAGGTGAACTTCCCTTGCTGTCCAAGTTGGCTCTAGACTGTATTTGGATGAAGATCAGTTCAGTTGAGGTGGAACGGAGTTTCTCCTGCTACAACAATATCTTTTCTCCGCTACGACAGTCTCTTAGCGACGAAAACGCCTCTGGTTTACTGTATGCCTATTACAAAAGTTTCTAAGACGCTTCGATTTTCGACACATTTTGTTTACATAACTTGCGTGGTCAATAAAATTCGTTATATGCTTGAAAATTGCATTCTGTTTATCTTGAATAATAGCCTTTTTATATAAATCGTTTACATCTTTTCGAGCGGTGTGTACATACTCGGATTTTGAATAGTGAACGTCCTTGGAACAGAAAACGGACTTCACCAGTCGACTCAGAATACATGAATTACTATTCATAAGTGGTCTTGTTTTTCGATAAGATGTCATGATATATAGAATAATTTTTCGAGCGGACTTTAGCGTATCGTGACGCGGAATCCGCCTGACCCTGATTGTAGACATATTTGTAGTTCGGGTGTCTAATGTATAGGCCCTACCTAACTTTTGATATACAAGAAGCTTTGCATGACTAACCTGCTTTCTTCGGCCTTCCATTATTTGGAATATATCGATGATGCATGCAATCTAATTTCAATTTCATTGCTAAGAGCAGTAAAATTCGTATGACCAGATCTATTTACGGTGTAGGCCTACCTATATTTCACCATTATAAAAACTAAAATGATATCATTGACGATCATAGGCAATATTGCTGAGGATTGAACAGTATTGTAGTCAATGGATCTATAATATGCAAACATGATGTTTACAATTACATTAAATTTCTCTCTAAGAATGCACATTATGCACAAAATTCAGTATCTGAAAAGTTGTGGATAATTCAATTCTGACCGAAAAACCTTCACTGACACGGAGAGAACTGCCTAAATTGGTTCGGTGATATTTTCTTGCTCAGTGAAATTCGGTGGGTATTTGAATAAGCACCTTCCAGCCAGCGCATCAGTGAGGTCTCACAACCCAGCAGACATGCGCACACTTTACAGCTCCAACCACTGCACAACGGAAGCCTCAATCATGTCAGAACATATCAGTTGTTGGCACATGTTTACAGTTGCATACAATTTGTGGCGTCTGAAACCGCTGTGTTGAAAGGAAGAGATCAAAGACTTGTAGCAAACATCCGTCCTCCTCGTTTATTCCGCATTCTTGCGAGTATGACAGTTGATCGATGCATTATTTCCGATTGCATTGTAAATGTCTGATTGCATTGATCTTGCCTATTTGTTCTGCTATGGGGAGTGCAGAGATAATTCAATGACGAATTTTACATTGAATTGGCTTCCGTTATTAGGAAGGAATTCCGAACAATTCTGATTCTCCATTCTTTCAGGATTTCACGCCAATAGGACCGAACTGGTCTCATCTCATAACATTGAGAAATAACTGAAGGACTTCAATGAGGACAGAACAATAGAACCACACAATGTTTCATTTCATTGTCGAGTATCTGAAATGTGACGTGACTTTATCTTCACTGCTCCATCATACTGGAGGCTTAACGGTGCTGACATAGTTAGACTTTTCAGGGCGTGTTGGCACTTTTAGTCCGGATGCCCTTCCTGCCGACTTCCAATGACACTTTCGGGGCTCGACCTCTGGACCTGAAGATCGCCAGCCTAAGCACTTGACCACTGTGCCACGGAGAACGCATGCCCTTCCTGCCGACTTCCAATGACATTTTCGGGGCTCGACCTCTGGACCTGAAGATCGCCAGCCTAAGCACCTGACCACTGTGCCACGGAGACCGGATGCCCTTCCTGCCGACTTCTATTTTGGACTCCTATTTCCCCAACCCCAAATGTCATGGTTCATTACTCTCATAATGCATATTTTAGCTTAAATAATGTTTGCAACAAATTGCATCAATTAGTTATATCTTTTCAATTATTGACTTGCTTGGCACGTTGCATGAGCTGCATTAGAGAAGCCATATTAAATGACATGAGCAAATAATCATGAATGACATTCCATTTGTCATCATCATCCTAAATGTTAGTATCTTTAGTGATTGACGATTAATTTGTACATTAATGAACAGCTACATCCATAGAAGTAGATAATAGTACACTAAAATGGAAGTTTGATATCTTGCCTATGTAAAATAATGGCACATGGAAAAATCTATGGTTTGTAGATTAGCTTCGATCTAAACCACTGTATCATAGTCAAACTATTTGCCAAGTTGGTTGAAGTTTTACTGAACAGAGGGCCATACATTCGTTATGCTAATTTTGAGGAAAGCCCAAAAAGCGCGAGATGTTGACTTTCTTCGTTTATTGCAACAGCGAGGCCTTTCCGCCACCACCGGAGGCTATCTTTAGGCAACTGAAGATAGCCTCCGGTGGTGGCTGAAAGGCCTCGCTGTTGCAATAAACGAAGAAAGTCAACATCTCTCGCTTTTTGGGCTTTCCTCAAAATTAGTAATTGGTTGAAGTTGTTGACAGCCAATTACAGGATTTTCATCAAGAGAATTTTAAGTGAGATGGTGGCATTGTTTCATGTGAAATAGCCTACTATTCAATTGATTAATATAGTGTGTCTATTTGTAGCAGTCACTGACAACTATTTTCCAATTTTTCGATATTGGAATGCGAATTAAAAATTGGTTCACAAAGTCATAACTGAAAGTGGTCGGTGTGCTGTTTGTAAGAACATCTGAAGAATTCAATAGATAGAAATTCTAATTGTTGGTGTACTTCTCCTTCAAGCGGTAAAGAAACCTAGCGTTTTTCTGGAATAAATACATTGAAAGTTTCTTTACCGACAATAATTTCTCAAATAAATAGAATGTCGCTGGAACTTTTCAATTAATCATTGAATGACACATGTGATATTTTGGAAGCTAATATTCGAAAGCATGCAAAGGTTTTGAAAATTGTTCAAATATAATGAACAGGGGAACCCTTTAAAGTTAAATAAATACTCATTTATTGGCTTCTGATTTCAAGCTGGAGTAATGCATGTCCTGTAAATCGACATAACAGGTTGTATATGTGTCTGATTATGCACATGATAGATTATAGGAGCGATATTTCAAAATGATGAACGTACAGAACGTTTCAAAGAATTTCCTTCTTTGTCATCCTGTCGCTGCAGTATTTTGTAAATTGAATATTGCTTTTGTGTACATGATCTTTGGATAAGGGGCAACAATGCAGCTCACAAATTGGCTTGATGAAAGTAAATGCCAACCAAAAAACAAGAAAACCAGGTCGTGTAATTTGCTTATTGCCCCAACTAAGTTCCCCCGGCGTGTGCCATAATTTCCATGCAATTTTCATTCTAGGACTTTCTATGGTATTGTTCATTTCTATAGCTACATCTGATCACATCTGACATTCAACATTTGATCACATCCATTTCTATGCCTCCACATTTCATACTGCCGCATACACGTTTATCTACATTTGATCTGAAAATGGTATTTCATTTGCAAACGCCATAGAAATCGACAACAATAAAACCTCTAGAATGGAAGTTAAGCTTCATGCAATACACAATAGTGGCACATAAATCGCACGCATTTTCACTCAGATACACTTGTCAACGGCTGTATCATTGGCTCAGAATCAGCCACATGAGTAAATCGAAGCTTTTCATTGGTTCTTCATGCCCCAACTTAGTTCCCCCGGATGTGCCGCGACCTTGAGTCAGTTTCCATTCTAGTCAACTTCAGTTAAATAATCAATTTCTATGCAAACGCAGACATCGAATTGAAATATGTATCTGTGCATTAATTGCATCGTCGAAAGAATAACCGATTGCATCATGACAACTGCTCAGTTTGACAGATAAAGAACTACATCAACCTCTGAAGCCACTTCCAACTTATCGGATCGAGGTGAACCGGCCGACAGCGTTCTGAACGACACATTTCGGGATTCTCACATTCATCGCTACGGGTGAGACATGTTTCTATGTCCACATTTTGCATAGCAGACATATAATTGAGTGTAGCTTCTACTGATAGTCCCTGGTCGGTCACCTCACAGCAATACGACAATCATACCAAGAGTTTGAAAGCATCAATGATTCGTACTATTATCTCCGTGATAGGCCTCTGCAAATACCCGCCATTCATCAACAGCGTTGTTGCCTCCCTGATCAAGGACGCGACGTCTTAGCCAATCTTTTATCCAGTTCAGTAAATAAAGCTGTTTTTCTTTTTTGGTTTATTTTTGCTATTGTCATTTCCTTCTTTATTTTCTATTGTCATCGTCAACTGTTGTAATGCTCTCACCGAATGTATAAAGTAAAGGCTATCATGACTACTATTGAAATGACATGAGAAATTTAAGTGAGAATTCCCTGGGCAGCCGAAGACGTGCGTTTCGTTCTGTAAGGACTAGTCAACACGGCTCCGAAAGACTGCAACTAGCTTGACCCTGATGCCATTTTTTACAGAATTTTCACCCCAATCACCGCTAAGAGCCATGAACGAAGCAGGGGTTGCTCAATGAAATACTAATAAACTGTATTGCTTTAAATAAAAGAAAAAAGACCTTCTGATTCAGCTGTCTCCATCAGAAAGCTATTCGCACGCCTCTTGAAAGTATCAAGATTGTATTGGTCATGGAAAATGTTCTAGGGAAGATCATTACAATGCTGTGCCGTGCGAACAAAGAAGCTTTTCCAGCGACTGACAGCACGTGCGCGTTCTAAGCTCGCATGATAGCACGCGGGTGCATTAGCTCTGCGCGTGCTTCTGGAGAAGATCTTAGGTTTGGGCACGCAATCATTTACTGCAGAGCTGCTTCTACCGAAATAGCATCTGTAGAAGAGACTGAGTGAAGACGGAGAACTGCTCTGCGCGTGCTTGACTTGGTTCCTAGCGAAATTACTGAAACATTGCAGTAGCCTCTCGGATGGGAAGATTAGAATGATGTCCAACTACTTGTCACAAATTACACACAAAATTCACTGACAGACGCAGACACTACTTTCGTCCTACAAGAGTTCCTCAGTCAGGCTCCCGGATGACTTGACAATTTAAGGATTGTAAATCTTGATCGGTACATCCTTCAATAATTGTCAACCGGGACTCAGTGGATTCATCTGATGCTCAACTGATAATTTAATTTTCTGTTACAACTATCATTGATATACTTAGTGGTCATTTTAAGTTTGTGATTTCTCAGCGCTATTCATCATGGGCATATTTCATGGGAAAACCTTCTAACAAATAAACTAGAGCAATTTCGTGAGGATGGTGTAAAGCCTGATAGAACATTTCAGATGAACATCAACAATGTAGTGAAGAGATAATTCAATTTCGTCAATTCACTGCTTTCACGGCTGGCTGAGGGCTATCTTGATTGAGCAACTGACAAATAGATTGTTTCCATAATGCATCATATCGTGCAGCCTTCTATGTCTACAGGTTAATAATTCCGGAAATCAGGTCGTTATATAGCGCCATAATTACCTGGACATAGTTTGACTATTTCCTGTATCCACAGAATTAGATTGTTTAATCGTATCACTTTGCTAGAAGTGCAAACTGATTCAAACAGATGGCACATGCAAGAACTTAATAAGTGGGCAAAAAGAAATTTTTAATACCTTGCAGAGATAGGAAAAATAGTCGTGCGTCGCTTGCGGATTGCTCTGAATTCCTTCAAAATGCTCCGATCGCCACGACTCCTTCAGATTCGAGGAATTCACATCATTGCGCAAAAGTTTTCTCGATATTGTTGGGTCCTCCGATCATTATTAAAAAAGTTAGCAGGCGCATGAAAAAACGTTCACAAACTTCTCTGTAGAACTTGTCATCGTCTGTGTCTCTTTGCTGTGTGATCCGGTTGATAACAGTCACTGAAACTTTGCACAATTTGGCGTGTTTAATGTTGAACTGGCTGCTGATTGTTCGATTGCTATGGTATTTAGTCAGGATATTGTGCCATTTCATTTACGTTGCATGTTCCAATGCTTCCCTTCTAGTCAGACAGAAGAAGAGACGATCTGTCTAATTCTGTGCCTGTACCTATCTTTCAACTTGATTGATGAACATGTAGTTGGTGACATGGACATGTTGATGGTGACAAATACATGTAGCCCGAGAATTAACAAAGATATCTCAAGCCTTCGGCTTACATGCTTAAAAAGTTTTCTGATGGACTTGCAGTCTATTCCTTCGCTCTCCTGCGGCAATGAACGTCGTAATGGATGTCTGTCAGTGCGCTCACTGAGGGCAACCATTTTGTTGAACGAAGCCACGTTCGTTAATAATCATCCTTTGTACGTACAAGTGGAGCTAGAGATCTACTTGAGATGATAAAATGAATTTTTGGCAAATTTTCGCGCTATCTGTTCTCAATTCAGGCACGGCGGAACCGGGGGGAACATTTTTCATGCCCTTCTCCCAAAATTTAATTGATGTTCAAAACTTTCAGACATCCCATTGATTAGACAAAGCCAAAGACATGAGTTGCCAAGTTATCATATCCCACTTTTATCTGTTAAGTACAATCACATCATATTTATGTGAAAACGATGCAGCAAAGAGTGTGATGGAGGTAATTTTGACAGGCAATGGATAAAACAAATGATTAAAAATCAGAATTAACTCATTTTATATCATAATGGATATGCCGAAGACTTGTCAGCGACTGTGAATGATGTACCGGCTAAAAGATGACTCAAAATGTTGGGATGCAAGCTAAAATGATTGTTTCCGTGGAAAGTGAAGTGTTGAGTGAGAAACCGAATATCACAGAAAAGATACTACAATTTACTTCTACTAAACATCCACAAACAAAGAACAGAAAATCACCACTGAGACAGCAAACAATTCATTAAACAGATATTAAACAATTTTTTTGGAACATTTTGACTGACTGGCTGTATTTTGATTGGTCTATGAAGTATATCAAATAGCATTATTGACTTTCATGACATTGTCTTTTTACTTGAAGATGGTTCAGCTTCGAAGTCGGAATCTACTCGTACATGTTTGATAAATGAAATCTTAGAAGGTCTAATTGATTTATATGTGTGGAATAGTTAAATGACTGCTCCTTACGTGGGTACTTGAATATACGTGTAAACTTACCGATTAATTTGATTTATTATTAAATATTAAAATGAAAGTTGAATGGAAATACCGGTACCTGGAAAATTCTGTGTCTCTTCAAATTAATTCAACTAATACGCGCCTGCACCTGATATGGTATCTGACATACATGTTTTTGCGCACATTTTCAATGTCAGCAGTATTTTATACTACATTCCATACTTAGAGGCCTACTATCGTCAAAAAACTTGATGGCATAAAAATTGCTCCTCTGATTTGGTACCTCTGCCCCGTTAATCGCCTTCCGCCGTCTCTGTTCTCAATTAACAAATCATACCCCGGGCTTGTGCATAGATCTGCTGATTTCGATACTTTGCACTAGTTACGAAACAATAACTGTTGGACCCATCGTACGACTGTTCAGACAAGTTCGTTGAGAGCGTTGTGAAGCAAATTTAAATGACAATTAATGAAATCTGGAAGTTGATATCATAGAAATCACACAGGACATATACAAAGCATCAATTTCTGATCAAACATGACATTGGGAGGAAGAGAAAGAGAGAGAGAAGAGTGTAAACTTCTGAGTGGTGCGAATGTCGACAAATTCCCATCAACTTTATCTTATCAGGAACCAGCGGATTTGGGATTTTGTGACTGAATTCAGTCCTCCACTAACTGCTGTCGCATAATGACCTTTATCAGCATGCCAAAAATAGAATGTGTCCAAGTTTCGTGAATCAAAGGTTAAATAACGGAATGAATGAATAGACACAAATGTCAGCGTCGTCTGCTTTGTGAAGCTTCTTCGACATTTAGTCTTGACAAATTCATCATGAGAATGATGTTGAAACTGATCAGCAATTTCAGGCAGTTTAAACCTGTTTTAATTTTCAAGTGCTGGAAGAGTCTCTACTTTTCTTCTCTGAATAGACAATATCGATTAGATGTTGCTCAAGATTTCAAGCAGAAGAAAATTAGAGACTTTTCCAGCACTTGAAAATGAAAACAGGTTTAAACTGCCTGAAATTACTGATCAACTTCATTTTTCTCCGATGTGCAGCACTACTATCGTAAACCGATCATTCCTTCTTTCCTTGTACATAACAACGATACATTCAAGATTCTACATCATTCACATACATAGATGTAGACACACATTCGATTAATGAGCATCGTATGAGAACAAAGGATTCATGAAATCTATGCAGAACATGAAATATCTATGAGACACTTGTAGGCCAGCTCGTCAGAACAGATGTTTTAAGGAATTTTACTTTCACAAAGATTTTATCAAAATTATGAGAAATAGTTGTTGAAATAAGCAATAATTCAACATTATTCGTTGTTAACATTGTTCTCACTGTAGAAAACAGACGAGGTCATGAGCCAACATGGCCTTCTCTTCTATACATTCCTATACAAAGTGGCACCAGTGCAAAATTTACTATCAGTTCGATAAAAATGGCAAAATTGCTGCAAAAGAAGATAAGTTAGGGTAGTGGTTCTCAACGGTTTGGGAGTCACGGGACCATTGGCTGGGGGCCACAAGTAGAGCACATACAACATGCCGAAGTCATTGCGTGTATCAGCTAATCCATGGCTACTCCAGGTCAGAGGAACGGATGGGACACTAATATACATAAAATAAGGATGTTGCTTCAACATCATTGGGTAAAAAGCAATTAGAAACTTTTTGCTTTACAGCGCATTTGTCTGCTTCAAGTTCATACACGAACATCGAAAACTTCGTGCTAATAAGGCAAGAACAGATGTCGCACTGAATCTCCACGCGATGTTTTTACTGTGTATTTGATGTATTACGTCTAATTCACCATATTGCTGGTTATTTTTTAATTGCGTACAACTATTACATTTTTGCTATTTATCTGCTACAAATCATTAATGAAGCCAGAAACAAATCAAACTCGTATATGATAATTTGTTCCAACTCCAGATTGTTCAGATTATCGGTACTCTGTGTTTCATTTATAACGACACAATTTAAGCAAATTTATGTAATGGTTAAGGTTGAAGAAACTTGGTGAAAGTGGCAACAAAGAAGTTGAATGGGGAATGAATTGCTATCAGACATTAAACTAGACCAAGCAAGGATGAGAACCATTGAGTTAGGGGAATCATTCATCAAGAACTTGCACAATTCTTTACTGAAGTAAGACAGTGTTGCTGAGTAAGGAGGTTCGTCAGCCGATATTTCACATGTCATTTTTCTATGAAAGTCGTCTATCTCCAATTTCAAATTAGACGGCTTTGATTGCACAATACGGCCGTCTAATTTGCTATGTGATACCATTGAGGTAGGAGCATTTCACCGTTCATCTTCAAATTCCCAGGGAAATTGACATTCAGGTGACTCCTACGCCTCACAACGGGCAATGCAGCCGGTTGAATTCAGTCCATGTCTCTTATACAGCAACAGGGACTTCAGAAAACATGGATATCGGATCACCCCACACAAACAAGCTCTCCACAAAGAGCTGTGGAAAGGTGAAATTCCACAGCACGGCGCTGTCAACACCACGAGACTTGGACTTCGTCGCCTGTTCTCCGTTCTGTTTTCACTTCCTTCTATTGTCGAGATGACATTGAACGATAGCTGACATGAAACTGACAACGCCCATTGAAAAATCAATACGAAATAATTACTCTAACAATTTCCGTTCTACAATTTTCCTCAGTTCGAAGAGAATGGGCACTTACCGGGTGAAAACGTCGAATTCGAAGATAGAGACATGATCATTGCAAGTGAGGTCAATGGTTGACTTCAAGTTTGACAATTCCAACTTGTTGAGAGGCGGGAAGGATTCAGTGCATTGTTCTCGGAATGCAGCCCACGGCACGATGATTCTGTAAATGAGAGAGTGTATGAAGCATTCATCTCTGTGATATCTCTGTATGAAGAGGGGGCATGGAAGAGCCACATCCATCTCTGTGATATCTCTGTATGAGAGTGATCCCAGTCCTTCACGTGTCTGGTTGATTTTGTAACGAATGGGGAAAACGTCTTCGGATAGCGTGGTATCATATCACGCTGGAGGTTTTACAGATAGCTCAGTTGGTGACGAATGTGTAGAAGGTCAGGAGTTCGAGTCTGTCTGCCTGGGGAGGTGACCACACCTTGCTGAGTCACCATCATACGAAGGAAGCTCCTCAGTCAGTCCCTTGCACGCATGGCTTCAAGACTTTGGTGGGTTCCTAGGCGGTTCCCGGGACTGAACAGAATAGGACGGACGTTCCCCTGCGTTCGAATCTTAGTTGTTGGAATACGCAACGAAGCTATTTGAGCTTCCTCCCCTGTTGTATATCTGCCTATGCCTTATCCGCCGCCGCTCTTCGGAGGTAAGGTGTAGGGTGTATATCTGTTCGCCATGTGTGAACAGCTTCGTCTTTGATATGGTAGCACCCCGATGGCATCGGAATGGCCATCTCCTCCCCGGGGCACTCTTCACCAGCAGTGGTATTTATTTGCTTACTGGGTGTGTCGCTTCTTATTGTCTTGACACGAAGCCTCTTATCCGCTGGACGGAGGCGAGTAAAACGACAACAGTAACCTTGGTGGGACAAGAGCGATCGAGTGACACTACAGCAAAGTTGCGGCAGGTAGAGCCGAATGAATCCCTCGGAACTACCAGACGATTTTCATGAGAGGATTTTCTTCCCCTTTCTATCAATTCCATCGAATTCCCAATAATTCTCACAACTCAAGTGCGGAAGAAGACGTCACCACTCTGCTCGCTGGTTCTAATTAAAATTCTCATTTGTAGTAAAATCGAATTGATTCCTCCGAGCTCGAATGAGTTCATGCAACTGGAGAGTGAATTTATTAGATGGCTGACATTACTTGTCCAGAACAGAGCAAAGTTTGAGCGCAAATAAGAATCGTGAATCAAGGGTAGGAAAGTTTTCCAACAATGTCGGTGTGATTACATCGCAGTTATCCGCGTCAATTGCCGACATTGAAAGGTTGCAAAATTGTTGACTATCATAGAATAACTGTATGCAACTCCGAGACCCTTCAAAGTCCTTGCGAACCGACAAAGTTTCCGGAGAAATGCTTCATTACTTCTCCATCGTTATGTCGGAAAGGTTTCAAAGAATTAACAAGCAATTGAATATCACTTTCTAAAACACTTCAAATAATGGGGCATTTCCATTACGAAATCCAAACAGTGACGATTGTAAGTAAATGAAGAGGGAAAATAAATACACACCGGTTATAATGCAAGGACTGGATCACAAGTATCCAGGCTCGACGCCCGCCCACAAGGATCAGTGGCAGTCCGCAAGCAGTCAGACAGGAAGGGCATCAGTGGTGTAGGGGTAGGGAGGACTGACTGAAGATCACAAGCACCCAGGCTCGACGCCCGCCCACAAGGATCAGTGGCAGTCCGCAAGCAGTCAGACAGGAAGGCATCACTGGTGTAGGGGTAGGGAGGACTGACTGAAGATCACAAGCACCCAGGCTCGACGCCCGCCCACAAGGATCAGTGGCAGTCCGCAAGCAGTCAGACAGGAAGGCATCACTGGTGTAGGGGTAGGGAGGACTGACTGAAGATCACAAGCACCCAGGCTCGACGCCAGCCCACAAGGATCAGTGGCAGTCCGCAAGCAGTCAGACAGGAAGGGCATCACTGGTGTAGGGGTAGGGAGGACTGACTGAAGATCACAAGCACCCAGGCTCGACGCCAGCCCACAAGGATCAGTGGCAGTCCGCAAGCAGTCAGACAGGAAGGGCATCAGTGGTGTAGGGGTAGGGAGGACTGACTGAAGATCACAAGCACCCAGGCTCGACGCCCACCCACAAGGATCAGTGGCAGTCCGCAAGCAGTCAGACAGGAAGGGCATCAGTGGTGTAGGGGTAGGGAGGACTGACTGAAGATCACAAGCACCCAGGCTCGACGCCCGCCCACAAGGATCAGTGGCAGTCCGCAAGCAGTCAGACAGGAAGGCATCAGTGGCGTAGGGGTAGGGAGGACTGACTGAAGATCACAAGCACCCAGGCTCGACGCCCGCCCACAAGGATCAGTGCAGTCCGCATGCAGTCAGACAGGAAGGCATCAGTGGTGTAGGGGTAGGGAGGACTGACTGAAGATCACAAGCACCCAGGCTCGACGCCCGCCCACAAGGAATCAGTGGCAGTCCGCAAGCAGTCAGGACAGGAAGGGCATCAGTGGTGTAGGGGTAGGGAGGACTGACTGAAGATCACAAGCACCCAGGCTCGACGCCCTCCCACAAGGATCAGTGGCAGTCCGCAAGCAGTCAGACAGGAAGGGCATCAGTGGCGTAGGGGTAGGGAGGACTGACTGAAGATCACAAGCACCCAGGCTCGACGCCCGCCCACAAGGATCAGTGGCAGTCCGCAAGCAGTCAGACAGGAAGGGCATCAGTGGTGTAGGGGTAGGGAGGACTGACTGAAGATCACAAGCACCCAGGCTCGACGCCCGCCCACAAGGATCAGTGGCAGTCCGCAAGCAGTCAGACAGGAAGGGCATCAGTGGTGTAGGGGTAGGGAGGACTGACTGAAGATCACAAGCACCCAGGCTCGACGCCCGCCCACAAGGATCAGTGGCAGTCCGCAAGCAGTCAGACAGGAAGGGCATCAGTGGTGTAGGGGTAGGGAGGACTGACTGAAGATCACAAGCACCCAGGCTCGACGCCCGCCCACAAGGATCAGTGGCAGTCCGCAAGCAGTCAGACAGGAAGGGCATCAGTGGTGTAGGGGTAGGGAGGACTGACTGAAGATCACAAGCACCCAGGCTCGACGCCCGCCCACAAGGATCAGTGGCAGTCCGCAAGCAGTCAGACAGGAAGGGTATCAGTGGTGTAGGGGTAGGGAGGACTGACTGAAGATCACAAGCACCCAGGCTCGACGCCCGCCCACAAGGATCAGTGGCAGTCCGCAAGCAGTCAGACAGGAAGGGTATCAGTGGCGTAGGGGTAGGGAGGACTGACTGAAGATCACAAGCACCCAGGCTCGACGCCCGCCCACAAGGATCAGTGGCAATCCGCAAGCAGTCAGACAGGAAGGGCATCAGTGGTGTAAAGAGAGGGGTAGGGAGGACTGACTGAAGATCACAAGCACCCAGGCTCGACGCCCGCCCACAAGGATCACTGGCAGTCCGCAAGCAGTCAGACAGGAAGGGCATCAGTGGCGTAGGGGTAGGGAGGACTGACTGAAGATCACAAGCACCCAGGCTCGACGCCCTCCCACAAGGATCAGTGGCAGTCCGCAAGCAGTCAGACAGGAAGGCATCAGTGGTGTAGGGGTAGGGAGGACTGACTGAAGATCACAAGCACCCAGGCTCGACGCGTCCCACAAGGATCAGTGGCAGTCCGCAAGCAGTCAGACAGGAAGGGCATCAGTGGTGTAGGGGTAGGGAGGACTGACTGAAGATCACAAGCACCCAGGCTCGACGCCCGCCCACAAGGATCAGTGGCAGTCCGCAAGCAGTCAGACAGGAAGGGCATCAGTGGTGTAGGGGTAGGGAGGACTGACTGAAGATCACAAGCACCCAGGCTCGACGCCCGCCCACAAGGATCAGTGGCAGTCCGCAAGCAGTCAGACAGGAAGGGCATCAGTGGTGTAGGGGTAGGGAGGACTGACTGAAGATCACAAGCACCCAGGCTCGACGCCCGCCCACAAGGATCAGTGGCAGTCGGCAAGCAGTCAGACAGGAAGGGCATCAGTGGTGTAGGGGTAGGGAGGACTGACTGAAGATCACAAGCACCCAGGCTCGACGCCCGCCCACAAGGATCAGTGGCAGTCCGCAAGCAGTCAGACAGGAAGGGCATCAGTGGTGTAGGGGTAGGGAGGACTGACTGAAGATCACAAGCACCCAGGCTCGACGCCCGCCCACAAGGATCAGTGGCAGTCCGCAAGCAGTCAGACAGGAAGGCATCAGTGGTGTAGGGGTAGGGAGGACTGACTGAAGATCACAAGCACCCAGGCTCGACGCCCGCCCACAAGGATCAGTGGCAGTCCGCAAGCAGTCAGACAGGAAGGGCATCAGTGGTGTAGGGGTAGGGAGGACTGACTGAAGATCACAAGCACCCAGGCTCGACGCCCGCCCACAAGGATCAGTGGCAGTCCGCAAGCAGTCAGACAGGAAGGGCATCAGTGGTGTAGGGGTAGGGAGGACTGACTGAAGATCACAAGCACACCAGGCTCGACGCCCGCCCACAATGGATCAGTGGCAGTCCGCAACAGTCAGACAGGAAGGGCATCAGTGGTGTAGGGGTAGGGAGGACTGACTGAAGATCACAAGCACCCAGGCTACGACGCCCGCCCACAAGGATCAGTGGCAGTCCGCAAGAAGGCAGTCAGACAGGAAGGGCATCAGTGGTGTAGGGGTAGGGAGGACTGACTGAAGATCACAAGCACCCAGGCTCGACGCCCGCCCACAAGGATCAGTGGCAGTCCGCAAGCAGTCAGACAGGAAGGGCATCAGTGGTGTAGGGGTAGGGAGGACTGACTGAAGATCACAAGCACCCAGGCTCGACGCCCGCCCACAGGGTTCAATGGTAGTCCGCAAGCAGTCAGACAGGAAGGGTATCAGTGGCGTAGGGGTAGGGAGGACTGACTGAAGATCACAAGCACCCAGGCTCGACGCCCGCCCACAAGGATCAGTGGCAGTCCGCAAGCAGTCAGACAGACAGGAGGGCATCAGTGGTGTAGGGGTAGGGAGGACTGACTGAAGATCACAAGCACCCAGGCTCGACGCCCGCCCACAAGGATCAGTGGCAGTCCGCAAGCAGTCAGACAGGAAGGGCATCAGTGGTGTAGGGGTAGGGAGGACTGACTGAAGATCACAAGCACCCAGGCTCGACGCGTCCCACAAGGATCAGTGGCAGTCCGCAAGCAGTCAGACAGGAAGGCATCAGTGGTGTAGGGGTAGGGAGGACTGACTGAAGATCACAAGCACCCAGGCTCGACGCCCGCCCACAAGGATCAGTGGCAGTCCGCAAGCAGTCAGACAGGAAGGCATCAGTGGTGTAGGGGTAGGGAGGACTGACTGAAGATCACAAGCACCCAGGCTCGACGCCCGCCCACAAGGATCAGTGGCAGTCCGCAAGCAGTCAGACAGGAAGGGCATCAGTGGTGTAGGGGTAGGGAGGACTGACTGAAGATCACAAGCACCCAGGCTCGACGCCCGCCCACAAGGATCAGTGGCAGTCCGCAAGCAGTCAGACAGGAAGGGCATCAGTGGTGTAGGGGTAGGGAGGACTGACTGAAGATCACAACACCCAGGCTCGACGCCCGCCCACAAGGCTCATGGCAGTCCGCAAGCCAGTCAGACAGGAAGGCATCAGTGGTGTAGGGGGTGGGTGGACTGACTGAAGATCACAAGCACCCAGGCTCGACGCCCACCCACAAGGATCAGTGGCAGTCCGCAAGCAGTCAGACAGGAAGGGCATCAGTGGTGTAGGGGTAGGGAGGACTGACTGAAGATCACAAGCACCCAGGCTCGACGCCCGCCCACAAGGATCAGTGGCAGTCCGCAAGCAGTCAGACAGGAAGGCATCAGTGGCGTAGGGGTAGGGAGGACTGACTGAAGATCACAAGCACCCAGGCTCGACGCCCGCCCACAAGGATCAGTGGCAGTCCGCAAGCAGTCAGACAGGAAGGGCATCAGTGGTGTAGGGGTAGGGAGGACTGACTGAAGATCACAAGCACCCAGGCTCGACGCCCGCCCACAAGGATCAGTGGCAGTCCGCAAGCAGTCAGACAGGAAGGGCATCAGTGGTGTAGGGGTAGGGAGGACTGACTGAAGATCACAAGCACCCAGGCTCGACGCCCACCCACAAGGATCAGTGCTGAGTCCGCAAGCATCAGACAGGAAGGCATCAAGTAGCGTAAGGGGTAGGGAGGACTACTGAAAGATCACAAGCACCCAGGCTCGACGCCCGCCCACAAAGGATCAGTGGCAGTCCGCAAGCAGTCAGACGAAAGGGGCAACAAGTGTGTAAGGGGTAGGGAGACTGACCTGAAGATCACAAGCACCCGACGATAGCGTCGACGCCCAGCCCACAAGATCATGGCAGTCCGCAAAGCAGTCCATACAGTAAGGCATCAGTGGTGTAAGGGGTAGGGAGACTGACTGAAGATCACAAGCACCTCAGCTCGACGCCCACCCACAAGATCAGTGCAGTCCGCAAGCAGTCAGACAGGAAGGGCATCAGTGGTGTTAGGGTGTAGGGAGGGACTGACTGAAGATCACAAGCACCCAGGCTCGACGCCCGCCCACAAGGATCAGTGGCAGTCCGCAAGCAGTCAGACAGGAAGGGCATCAGTGGTGTAGGGGTAGGGAGGACTGACTGAAGATCACAAGCACCCAGGCTCGACGCCCACCCACAAGGATCAGTGGGCAGTCCGCAAGCAGTCAGACAGGAAGCATCAGTGGTGTAGGGTAGGGAGGACTGACTGAAGATCACAAGCACCCAGGCTCGACGCCCACCCACAAGGATCATGGCAGTCCGCAAGCAGTCAGACAGGCAAGTTGACGGCGAGTGTCTAGGTGAGGCGTTGGGTGTAGGTGTACGGGTTTCTGTGTTCCGCACACAGGTTGTAGGGGTAGGGAGGACTGACTGAAGATCACAAGCACCCAGGCTCGACGCCCGCCCACAAGGATCAGTGGCAATTACGTGGGGAGGACGAGGAGTGGGGGTACGAGAGTTTAGGGAGGGGGGCGAGGGGTCCGCAAGCAGTCAGACAAGCGGGGGAAGGCATCAGTGGTGTAGGGGTAGGGAATGTCCGCGGGACTGACTGAAGATCACAAGCACACCATGCTCGACGCCTCCCACAAGTATCATTGCAGTCCGCAAAGCATCAACAGGAAGTCATCAATGGTGTTAGGGGTAGGGAGGACTGACAGAAGATCACCAGCACCCAGGCTCGACGCCCGACCCACAAGGATCAGTGGCAGTCCGCAAGCAGTCAGACAGTGGGTTTTTGAAGGTCATCAGTGGTGTAGGGGTAGGGAGGAGTTCCCTGCGAGGACTGAAGAGTCCGCGGGGTGGTCACAAGCACCCAGGCTCGACGCCCGCCCACAAGGATCAGTGGCAGTCCGCAAGCAGTCAGACAGAAGGTTTCCGGCATCAGTCGCGTAGGGGTAGGGAGACTGACTGAAAGAACACAATCACCCAGGCTCGACGCCCTCCCACAAGATCAGAGCTGTCCGCAAGCATCAGACCGAAGGCATCAGGGTGTAGGGGGTTTTTAGGGAGGACTGACTGAAGATCACAGGGGTGTCCTGAGAGCACCCAGGCTCGTCGCCCGCCCACAAGGATCAGTGGCAGTCCGCAAGCAGTCAGACAGGAAGGGCATCAGTGGTGTAGGGGTAGGGAGACTTACTGAAGTATCACAAGCATCCAGGCTCGACGCCCGCCCACAAGGATCAGTGGCAGTCCGCAAGCAGTCAGACAGGAAGGGCAACAGGGGTGGAGGGTAGGGAGGACTGACTGAAGATCACAAGCATCCAGGCTCGACGCCCGCCCACAAGGATCAGTGGCAGTCCGCAAGCAGTCAGACAGGAAGGGCATCAGTGGTGTAGGGGTAGGGAGGATCCAGCGCTGACAGAAATCTCAATCACCAGGCTCGACGCCCACCCACAAGGGGAGGATCAGTGGCATTCCTCAATCAGTCAGACAGGAAGGGCTCCAGTGGCGTAGGGTACTGGAGGACTGACTGGAAGATCACAAGCCCCAGCTCGACGCCCGCCCACCAAAAGGATCAGAGGCATCCGCAAGCATTCAGAAACCTGAAGGCAATCAGAGGCCAATGGGTAGGGAGGACTGACTGAAAACACAATCACCCGGGCTCGACGCCCGCCCAACACGGATACATGGAAGTCCGCAAGCATCAGACAGGAATGCATCAGAGGTGTAGGGTAGGAGGACTAACTGAAGATCACAAGCACCCAGGCTCGACGCCCGCCCACAAGGATCAGTGGCAGTCCGCAAGCAGTCAGACAGGAAGGGATCAGTGGTGTAGGGGTAGGGAGGAACTGACTGAAGATCACAAAGCACCCAGGCTCGACGCCCACCCCACAAGATCAGTGGGCAGACCCAAGCAGCAGACAGGAATGCATCAATGGTGTAGGGGTATGGAGTACTGACTGAAGATCACAAGCAAACCCATGCTCGACGACCCACGCCACAAGGAAATCGAGTGGCATCATCGCAAGCAGTCAGATAGGAAGGGATCAGTGGTGTAAGGGTAGGGAGGACTGACTGAAGGAGCACAAGCATCCAGCTCCGACGGCCCGCACCACAAGGATCAGTGGCAGTCCGCAAGCAGTCAGGACAGGAAGGGCATCAGTGGTGTAGGGGTAGGGAGGACTGACTGAAGATCACAAGCACCCAGGCACGACGCGGCCCACAAGGATCAGTGGCAGTCCGGCAAGCAAGTCAGACAGGAAGGCATCAGTGGTGTAGGGGTAGGGAGGACTGACTGAAGATCACAAGCACCCAGGCTCGACGCCCGCCCACAAGGATCAGATGGCAGTCCGCAAGCAGTCAGACAGGAAGGGCATCAGTGGTGTAGGGGTAGGGAGGACTGACTGAAGATCACAAGCACCCAGCTCGACGCCCGCCCACAAGGATCAGTGGCAGTCCGCAAGCAGTCAGACAGGAAGGCATCAGTGGTGTAGGGGTAGGGAGGACTGACTGAAGATCACAAGCACCCAGGCTCGACGCCCGCCCACAAGGATCAGTGGCAGTCCGCAAGCAGTCAGACAGGAAGGGCATCAGTGGTGTAGGGGTAGGGAGGACTGACTGAAGATCACAAGCACCCAGGCTCGACGCCCGCCCACAAGGATCAGTGGCAGTCCGCAAGCAGTCAGACAGGAAGGGCATCAGTGGTGTAGGGGTAGGGAGGACTGACTGAAGATCACCAAGCACCCAGGCTCGACGCCCGCCCACAAGGATCAGTGGCAGTCCGCAAGCAGTCAGACAGGAAGGGCATCAGTGGTGTAGGGGTAGGGAGGACTGACTGAAGATCACAAGCACCCAGGCTCGACGCCCGCCCACAAGGATCAGTGGCAGTCCGCAAGCAGTCAGACAGGAAGGGCATCAGTGGTGTAGGGGTAGGGAGGACTGACTGAAGATCACAAGCACCCAGGCTCGACGCCCGCCCACAAGGAACAATGGAAGTCGGCAAGCAGTCAGACAGGAAGGGCATCAGTGGTGTAGGGGTAGGGAGGACTGACTGAAGATCACAAGCATCCAGGCTCGACGCCCACCCACAAGGATCAGTGGCAGTCCGCAAGCAGTCAGACAGGAAGGCATCAGTGGTGTAGGGGTAGGGAGGACTGACTGAAGATCACAAGCACCCAGGCTCGACGCCAGCCCACAAGGATCAGTGGCAGTCCGCAAGCAGTCAGACAGGAAGGCATCAGTGGTGTAGGGGTAGGGAGGACTGACTGAAGATCACAAGCACCCAGGCTCGACGCCCACCCACAAGGATCAGTGGCAGTCCGCAAGCAGTCAGACAGGAAGGCATCAGTAGCGTAGGGGTAGGGAGGACTGACTGAAGATCACAAGCACCCAGGCTCGACGCCCACCCACAAGGAACAATGGAAGTCGGCAATCAGGCAGGAAAGCATCAGTGTGTAGGGTAGGAGGACTGACTGAAGATCACAAGCACCCAGGCTCGACGCCCACCCACAAGGATCAGTGGCAGTCGGCAATCAGGCAGGAAAGATATCGGCCATGTTGGAGTTGAAGGTGTGACGCAGCGATCCCAAAGATTCATGTTCAACATCGCCCACAATAGCATAAAGCATCCCGCCACCTGGCCTGCGACGTATCACCACCACCAAGTAGCGTGGACTGGGACAGTGCTGACAAGGTCAACATGCGTTGTGATGCTTTTAGCCAAGTACCCTTTCTTTAGCCACTGCGCCACGGAAAGTGCACAGTTCCTTCTATGAACATATTGCCAGAAAATCTGTTAAAAACAGACTCTAACGTTGGACAGCAGTTTGCACTTTACTACGATTAATTTGCCACATTTACGGAGGACGCTACGAAAAGATAACCAAAATTCGGGTCATCTTTCACCCTTTAAGGCGGCTGATACTGTCATGCACCCTCTCAAGACATCGATGCGCAATGAAATTGATAATTTCATATCTTAAATCTGATGCATAAAACAGACCTGATTATTTGAGAAGGAGATTTCTATATATAACGAACACATAAGTTTTTCAACAAAAAAATCGTCCATCACAGCCAACGTTCATTTCATGGATTATTTCCTTGCTAAATTTAAATTGTTTATGAATAATGAACTTTTGATAAATCTGCGCAATTCCTAAACAACTGATAGATCTGACAGAGACGTGTCCATGAATTATGATCGGATCAGAATGCACTTCTTGGAAATTCTTATCAAATCCCTTGTTATCTTCTTCAACTTTGATCTCCAGCAACGACGGACAAATTGGGTTTACTTTATCAATCATGACGAACGTAAATATAGTCGTGTGTTCCTCCAAGGTGGCTCGCACAATGTCTTCCGCAATTCTTCAATGAAAAGGTGGACTGTGTCATTGAGTTCACCATCTACTTCTGGTGACAGTGATAGATGGAATGACGGCACAGAACGCAGATTATGTGGTTCTCTTAGTATATAATGAGGACCGGACATCCGCATCACATTCCAAGCTACAGCACGAGACACGGCCAAAAATGTTTGAATGTAGGACAGATAAAGTGGCTGTTTTACTGTCGTCGAACGCTCTGTATCATCATCGCATTTCTTAGACGCATAACAACTAGATATGAGAGGTCCATGATAGCCTTTTCTTCCAATGACTTTAAGTAAAGAAAATAAGAATAAACTCATAATATAATGTATTATCTTAAGCGCTTTCGATGACACATCTGACAAGGAGCCAGACGCATCTGTTCTCCTTGTTTTTTAGAAAATGAAAATTAGTTTTTAACTGAGACACTAAAAATGAATGGATATCCGGGCCAATTTATTGAACAACATGAAATAAATAAAGAAAAAGAACCTGTAATAGGTCCGTCAAAAAAGAAAGTATCTTAGAATCCCATTTCTGGGAGACAGATTTCATTCATTAGTCTCGAAAAACTAAGTGAATCAGTTTCTAGAACATTTTATACAGCACAGCTTGTTGTTTTGCCTCAGACAATGGAGATCTTTAAAGGATGCAATTCCTCTCGTTGACCGATCAAACGTCAGTTACAATTTCAAATGCGACTGCGGATGCAATTATATTGGTCGGACAACGAGATGTCTTGGTATCCGAATCAAAGAGCACTATCTCAAGTGGGCAGCAACAAGATTGAGAGGCCCTAAAGATGAAAGCAGCTGAATATGCAAGCATCTCTGGGAGTGCAATCAATTCTCCGGACATAAGATCGAGTCCTATTTCTCTGTCACTGCTTACTGCAGAAATGTACCCCATGTCAAGATCACTGAGGCCATTTTATCAAAACGATTCAAGCCCTCATTATGCATCATGAAAGATTATGTTAGTGATTTGCTCCTGCCGTGGACTTAGCCTCCTTTTATACTTTTATCTTCTCTATGTTAATTTTCTGTAGTTCAATGTCTCGATTTCAGTATATATTTTTTACTAACTTAATCTTTTCATAGCTCTGTAATTTGAATGCTACATTTGAAATAACTTTCAGTGTAAGATTACTTTGAATCCTTTTGTATCATGACGTTATCTTGCAACTAGAGTCATCGAAAGCACTTAACATAACATATTATACTATGAATTTATTTTAATCTTCTTTACTTAAGGTCCATGGTACATAATTTATTATCTCTAACAAGATATCGGAGCATTACCGATACTAGCAATGACTCTTACCACTCCATATTTGCATAAGTTACATTCACACTGAAGATGCTGTAGACCTGCGTCCCATAATAGGTACCTGATGCTAATGAGTCTCCCTTCAATGCATATTTTCTGTGATAGACAGTAGGCCTATCTGCACTTTTCACAAATTTGAAAATGATATTCACAATAAGACTGGACTATTGCTACATAGGATTAATGGATTATGAAATCCTGATGGTACACCACGAGATTGTGTAATCATACAATTTTGCGGTATTACGCGAAGTATTGTGATTCACCGGCCAGCTTTGTCTTTAAAATTAGATCTAACATTTGATATAACAACTAATGTGTGGTGATGAAGGCTTGATCTCGATAGTCGCAAGCACAATCATACAGAGCTCAATGGTAGAGAAATAGATCAAGATAACCTGCGAGGGAGGGGGTCGTCGGTTAAATTCCTACCATATTGATAACTTTGTGCGGAATTTGATCCAACTTATATTCTAATCGTCCAGAAACTGGCAATCAAAGGACGTCAAACGTGGAGCAAGTAGAGCCTATTAGGTTAGCAAATTCCCTTCATTCCTTGTATTTAAGTTCTATTTGGAAAGATGATAGCGTCGAGAAAGGGCCTCTATAATTTAGTCTTGGATCACGTTTGAAATTGATAGACATCAATTTTAAATCTCCGATTTCCTTTGATTTCATTTCAATATGATTTGGAAGAACACGAAAATTAAAATCCATGGCTTCATCATCATAGCTTTTGACATTGCATTACAGCCATAGAAATCAACAATACCATAGAAAGTCTACTTAAGTGATTATGAATTATAGCAGTCTGTCTCTGCTTTGCCATTTTACAACTTAAAAGATGTCTATGTGTAAGATGTCTAGTCGCTAAATAATTTATAGGAAGCTATGGAAAATTATTATTGCTAGATCATAGACCTCCAGTGGTATTGGATATTTGATAGATTGCCTCAACAATCAGTCCAGGTGATAGTATTCCAGCTGTTCATGGAAGAATGCAGAGAACACTAGTCTTAGTCCCATGTCTTCACGACACAGAGCGAAGCAGTTGAGACATTTTATAGAAAGATTATCAAGAAAACGTAGTCATTCTCTGACATCAAAGGTCAGTGCTGAGTCAATGGCTATTTGTTTTGTCAATGAATGCGATCTCCTCCGAAATAAGTGTCTTCCGTTCGAGGCACTTTATGCTGATGACCTACTATTTGTTGCTGGGGTGATAGAACGTCGTCAAAAACGACAAGCACAGAGAAATTACATGCCGAAGAAAGGCTTGAAAGTCAATCAGAAGAAAATAATAGTATCTCCACACAAAGACACACCGGCCCCTTAACTTGGTCCAAAATTCCTTGCGGTGCTTGTCGGATAGGTGTCGGCTCCAATTCTATCCAGCGCAGTTTGTCACTTATGTACGCACCGATGTAGCTGAGATAGAGGGAGCCTGGCCTCAATTGTGCCGTCATTCATGTGTAGACCCTGTCAAATGCACTCTCTTCCAACCACCATTGAAGAACAACTCGGTCCAATTTCAGTAGCAGGTCACACCTAGCTGTGAGCAGAATTCGGTGGTGGTTCAGGGGCTTCATTATCTGCACAAAGTTTCGTAAGTTGTCACCATTTCTAACATCGAGGGCGACTCCTTTATAGAAGCGTGTGAGAAGGTGTATGGTACACGACAGTGAAACATGGTCCATGAAAGTCGGAGATCAGTGCATGAAGATCTCGGAATAGAAGAAATCAAGACGGTCTTGAAAAGAAGCCATCTTAGATGGTTCGGGCATGTTCTCCTGAAGTCTGAGGATAACTGGGTCAAGAAGACGTGTGGCATGGACCTGCGTGGTCAAAGGCCGAGAGGCTGTCCTAAGAAGACGTGGCACGAAACGGAGGAGGTTGGCCTGAAGGAGTGTGATGCTGCCAACCGTGAATTGTGGAGAAAACTCATTGGGAAAACCGTCGTCCCCTACGAAGAATGGACAAAGAACGCAAAACGAATAAGCAAAAGAAATAGGTAATTAAGTGACAATGACAAAACGATTTGCAATGTCTGGAAAACAATAATAATAAAAAGAAAAAACCAAGTTATTTGGTGCCTCCGTACCAGTATATTTTTTTGATCTGTTTAAAAATACTAAAAGATTACACTGAAGTTGCACTGTACTTCCGCCTTTGGCCTTCAAGGTGCGATGGTAAGTGGCAGGTCATACATTCAACCCTTCCCTTAAGAATCGAAAGTGAACAGATTTAACATCAGATAACTACGAAGTACAGTGCAACTTCAGTGCACTTCAGTGTAATCTTTTAGTATTTTTAAACAGATCAAAAAAATATACTGGTACGGAGGCACCAAGTAACTTGGTTTTTCTTTTTATCAATGGATTTGAACCTCCTGAAAAACTTGATCAATTATATACAATAATAATAGTTAAATGCAAGTAAGAATGGAGGTTTACCATTAAGACTCTCTATTAGTCTGCTTCAATTCCTAGAAGTATTTGAATAATTGTTTTTGATTATTGTTAAATATGATTTCAAGCTCATAATAGCTGTCGTCATTCCCGTGCGGAAATAAATGGGTATGAATCACAGTATGATTAAGTATGAATTTTTCATCCGAAAATCACACTATGACAATCTCTTACCATTTCATAGCATGATTTCGTATGTTCTGCTATGCAGCGCATATGTTCAGCAGATTGATTTTTCGCCTCAGATAATGAGCTTGTATCATTTATTTTTCATGTGACATGACATTTTGAGGTAATTACAGGGTGGGCCAGAAGTCCCCTGCACGTTTTAAAATGTGAATTATTCCTTAACTTATATAGTAAAAATCGGTGTAGAAATGCTTAAGTTTGATTAACATATGTATAGGAGGTCAAATACATGTGATGAGAGCATTTTAGGCATACTTTCCATCTGAAAATCTCATTAATTAACCTCATTATCGTTTAGTGTAATGTGTAATCAATAAAGATCCAATCTTCTCTTCTTTTCATAGAGATCCGATCTTCTGATCTTCTGTTCCTTTCAGTTTTTAAAGAAACTGATTGTTCGATATCTCTACTTCCTAATTTGAAAATTCCGTTTCAAAGAATTTGATTATCCGATATCTCAACCTGGAAATTTGACAATGATTGGTTTGATTTCATGTCATCATTAATCGCTTAATTTCAAAGAGATTTGAATTTTATCGCACTGCATTGTGATTATTGAATAAATATCCTTTTGAAGTAAACTGGAGTTCGCTCTGTTGAATCCTATGATGACTGACTCGTCACCTTACAGTATACCTTTTCGTATTCAAGCAGCGGCATGGTTATACGAATCCGATCGTTCAAATAAAGCAATGCGGGAAGTAAAGGACAAGTTACGAAGGTCTTATGACGTGGAACCCCCGAGAGGAGAACAGATTCGAAAATGGATGGATAAACTTTTTGAAACAGGAAGTAATTAATGACAGTGCAAGCATTGGTCGTCCCAGCGAGCGGAGTGATTATGCTACAAATGTCGAGGCCTCGGTGGAAGCCAACACAAAGCTAAGTTCCAGAAGACGGTCTGAAGAATTGAATATTCCCAGAACAACGCTTCGAAGAATATTAAAGTCCGATTTGAATTACAGACCTTTTCAAATCCGTGAAGGTTCAGTATCTTTCGGATGATGATCGTGATCTCAGAGTCAAATGTGTCGCGACATTCTAGAGCAGAGGAACCTGCTCTTTTTTTCTGATGAATGTGCATTTTACGGTGACGGCGTAATGTCAACTCGTTTTCTGAGCAAAGCAAATCCTTTCTTTTGGGAACAAGTTCATCAGCATCCTCCAAGTGTTATGGTATGGGCGGCAATGAGTAGTGATCACTTAATTGGAACATTTTTCATGGAAGGAGCAATAACTTCTGCACGCTATATTGAATTGTTACGAACGCATTTCATACCAGAATTGCAGAGACTTGGACTCTTGTATTCCGCTAATTTCCAACAAGACGGTGCCCCTTCCCATACCGCCCATGCTACGAGGGACTATCTCAATACCGTTTTCCCAGACAGATGGGTTGGTAAGTTCGGTCCGATTGCCTGGCCTGCACGCAGTCCCGACCTGTCTTCATGTGACAACGCTTTATGGGGAATATTGAAGCGACAGGTTATTTCAATGAAATGTGAATGTGTTGATGATTTGAAATGTGTCATAAAGAACTTGTTTGAAAGTTTGATAAAGAGACTCTGAAAAGAATTCATGACCGTACTTTCCGTCGAATGCAGTTGTGCATAGATCACCAAGGTAACCAAGTTGACCCTTTTGATAAATAAGAAAATCCTTTTTTCAAATACTTACTGTTTTTGTATTTATTTTCGGAAATTTAGAAGATAAATGGGGCGTATATACATCACTATAAATGTGTATAATCTAGTCATAAAGCAACTCTTAACTTTAATTTAGATGATAATTTCAATAACAAATTGATTTATGAGCCGTTAGAGACACTCATTAAGTATAACTTGATGTCTTTTCCATTTTCAAAAAGTGCAGGGGACTTCTGGCCCACCCTGTATAATTTCCGTTCTTCGATGGTGATTCGTATTTTATTACTTTCTACTAATTAAGAGATCGTCTGAACTTTCATTTCCAATCAATTGCGTGATTCATGCTAATTGAAAGTGTCAATTCAGTTATTTTATGATTAATAAAGCCGAAGAAATGTACAAGTGTCTTCCATGTTCACTCTTATTTTCATATTTTAACGGTTCTCGCTAGTATAAGTTTGGTGTTGGAATTTTAACTTTATTGAAGGTTGATTGTGTTCAAGAATTTTTCGCCGTTGTTGTCAGTTGTCAACGCCGCTCACAAAACTGCTTTGAAGAAATAAGCACGCTGGCCAAGCATCCCGCCTCTATGTGAAAAGCAATAAGGAAGCCATTGAGAGACACTTCAGTCCATCAGAGTTGGCCTCTGGAACCCCTACAGAAGGAGGAAGATGGCCAATTCTGGATCAGAGGAGATTAAAGGCGGCGAAGTGAATTGAAGACCTGGTCTTTCAAGCTTGCCACGACAATCATGAATCAATGCAAATGGCATCCATTCAAGGAAATGTGCTACATTTCTTGCATTATTAGTTTTTGATTAAAAGTTTTTCAGTGGACAAGCATGGTTCTGTCTTGCTGTTCAATCCGGAATATTTAACGCTGCTTGAGGAAAAGAATTTTGGGAATTTCAGCCATGTTCCGTACTCAATGGTAAAAATCCTAATACAGTGATGATCGTCCGGTTAAATGAATGTTGTACACTTACAGTAATCTAGAAGCGGTGATCAGTAGGAAATGCTGTTAGTGACAGGTTGAGTGATTGAAATAAGTTTTGATAATTAATGAATTAGTTTCCTGGAACACTCATCACTAACATTTGAACACTATTTCTGATTTTGGTGCTCAATTGCTCATGTTAGATCGCTGAAACCTTTTCATGAATCAGAAGAAAATACTGATAATTGAAAAATCTGACAGCAATGGCATACTATCAAAATCGGTTCGTGATCACACGATGAAAAAGTGACTATATTTAGTTCATACTAAGAAAAACGCCTAATGTAATCATACTGCAATCATACTATGAAGAAATCATACTGCAATCATACTCTAATCATACCCCATATATTTCCGTACGGGTTCTTAGTGCATGAATTTATGACTCACTTATTGGCTGCAGTCTTGCAAATACGGTATCAAGATTACAATGCCGGTAATATCTACACATGTTTGCTCATACGTACTTGTATATTTGCTGAGTATTTCGTCGTACCACTAACTTCATCTTTTGGGCCTACTGGGTGATTCACTTTATCAATACACCGATAAAGCAACTTCTGAATTCGATCCATCTATATTTTGAATAGAACGCAGGACATGTTGCTTTAAATACACTTTGGAAATTCCAATAGAACTGAAGTACAATCGTCACAAGAAGCAAATTATAGTTATTACCTGAAATTTCCAGTAACTTTGACGATCGTGAATTTATCGAGTTAATTCTCAACATCTTAATATCTGATCATCTCTGTTCATCAAACAATCATCATTTTTGGACATTTGAAAGAATTTCTGGATTTTTCAGAGAATTTACGCACGAAAGATTGAAACGTCGTTGACCAGAAAATAGTCGCAATATTCCAATAAACTCTGAATTTGCTCGTGATGTTTCATGTGAATACCGCATCCCATTCGGTGACCAGCCACGCACACAATTATCCCCAAAAAGAATATTGCGAACTTATCTGACGTTTAATAGACTTTGTGTGTTGGCATCGAATCAGCCATGGATATCTGAGTGAGTTAGTGTTCGCAGCGGAACTGGACAGCACAAGTTGACTGCTTGGAAATGTGTTCACTCAATCGTATGATGGTAATAGATGCAATTTACAGTCAAGCTCAGTGCCAACATTCTCTAACATCAACCATGTCACGTGATCACAATGAACGTCTATAAAGTTCAAATCAGTCAGAAATTCGCCGGTTTGATGATATGAGAGAGATCTAGGGAAGACGTGGCACCATCTACGACGCATGTCGAATCATTCCAAGTGGAATTGAAGCCAATTCATTGCTGATGAAGGCAAAATGGGAGGCGTAGTGGACTCTCCAAGACTAAATAGACGATTCCCTTCTCAATTGGCAAAGTCAACGCGTCCCAGCGTGCTGCATGAGCACAGTGTTCAAAGATGAGCGCAGTTCTATTCGAAACCCAAACCAGAAAATACGGTTCGGGCCGGGTTCGGGTAGGACAATTTTGACGTCGGGTCGCGCTGGAATACCAGTTTTGTCATAAAACCGAACTCGGGCTTTGTTGGGTTTGAGAAGACAGATTTTGGACATCTGTCAGAATTCATGCTAGTCTTTTCTCAGAAAGGTTAATGCAATGTATGTGATTCTTACATGTACTGCAATGGTCTGGGCAACTGATTTGATCAATACTTTAGCCTTTTTGCGTTGTCTTGATTTAGTAACAAGGGGAATTATTATTTCTAGCTTGTATATTCACACTAAGATTTGTATGGAAGCTGCTTCATAAATGTGATAAAGTGATTTTTATGCGACTTCGTCAGGTGTACTAAACTTTCATTTCAAAATGTCATCATTGGAGTTATCGATGACTAAAAAATGTGAGAAGTAGATAATGAGATGTTTGGAACGAATGTGAAAGCTGATGAACAGCATGATGAGGATGAGAAAGCAAAAATACGGCACTCCCTTTAGTAATGGCTTTAATAAAATTAGTTGCTAAAAATATATACACGGCAAAATTTTATTTGCCGTTAGCTATTGATCCCATACTTTTGATATGTCAAGCTTTATAAGCAATTGCTTCATTCGCAAGCACCATAAATATCTTCCTTCTGTCTAATTCATTTGATATGATAAGAACCAGGGGACCTAATCATCACGCAATCTCGCATTTAGAACATGCCAACATTCAGAAATAGTGATAATAATAATAGCCTTTATTTGTCTGACCAGTGGTCCTGTAGACGTACAATATTGGCACAATTGAAATTCATACAAGTTTTAAATTACACGATATATAGACGAACACATCACTAGATACATACACTAATTCATCTAGCAAGCATGTTGTGATAAACGGACAGTCTTTGTCTCCGGTGGGCATGTGTTTCGTAGGCACCTACCCGTGGAAGAAGCAATCCTCTGAACGGGGGACTAGATTATCAACAGCTTTACGAAAACGGGACAAACAAATTTTATCAACGACTTCAAACAAAGCTGGGGAAATATCTTTGCCAATAATTTTAGAGACTCTTTTCTCAACACCAGACATTTTCCGTTGCAGATGCTCCGGTGCGTTAATAAACACTGGGCAGCAATATAAGATATTGGACCGGACAAATGCAAAATGTGTTCTCCTTAAAGTAAATTCGTCACAACTTGACTTCTGCAAATTCAATTAAAATGAACAACCTCCTTGAGGCACAGACAACAATGATACCGTGTTTTCTGCATTTCATGTCGTCAGATCTGTGAACACCCAACAGTTTCAGATGCGATACGGTTTGGATAATGGCTCCATCTGTCAGCTTAATTGGGAACATCAGCGTTTTTGCCAGTAATGATGTTCATCGCTTTACACTTAGAAAAATTTATTCTGAGTCCAATAGACGGTGAATATGATGATGAGGATGAGAAAGCAAAAATACGGCACTCCCTTTAGTAATGGCTTTAATAAAATTAGTTGCTAAAAATATATACACGGCAAACGTTTCGCGACGCAGTCGCTGCCTCAGTGCACTAAAAAGAAGGTAAAAGCAGTCAGAGTGCGTGGTTATATATATATGGGTGATAATACCGTAGACAGAGTATCTCTCAGCCAACCAGCTCGTCTTTGCGATTCAACTGTGGTCTCCTATTTCTGATGTAGCGAGCTTCAGCCAGACGATTTTCAAGAGGCGAACTATGCTTGGCAATGATATTGATTGTGAAATCGATGATGAACAGCAAAAAAGTGCTTGTCTGTTTTATGTCCTAAGACGCTCCGGCATTCATTAATTGGATACATAAAAAACTCATACATGAGTGTTAAAAAGGAGTCAGCATTCTCGATGCTGTCAACCATCAAAGGCAGTCTGCGTCAGTATGGTATGTGTTGATAAACGCCAGGATTATAGACAAAATGGCTTTGTTTTTGCTTACTTTCCTTGCTAATTTCTCATGTCGTAAAATGGATCATGCTAACTTAATTCAATATCGAAATGAATATGAAATGAATTTTCACTGCTATGACAGAGCTATGGACAAAAAAGCTATACATAACTAAAATAGCAAAAATAGATATATTGCTTGATATTATTTCATGGAAATCTATAATCATTTCATAGAATTTCTCTTTGAAGTTTTTTTATGTTTTTGCGGTTTTGTCATCATTTCTATTCTATCGAATTAGACGTTGCAATTAGTCGGTGTTACTCCTAGAGGAAAGCATAAATAGGAACTGGTGACCCAACCTTAAGACTGCCTACGTTGCTTAAATAGACCCGTGTCGGTTTCTGGTCGGGTTCGGCGAGGGTTGGGGTCGTGTTGGGTTTGGGGTTTCGGGGTTGGATCGGGTTCTAGCCGGGGTTGGATTCGTGTCGGTTTCTGGTCTGGTTCCGCGCGGGTTGGGGTCGTGTTGGGTTTGGGGTTTCGGGGTCGGATCGGGTTCTAGCCGGGGTTGTATTCGTGTCGGTTTCTGGTCGGGTTCCGCGCGGGTTGGGTTTGGGGTTCGGGTCGGGTTCTGGCCGGGGTTGGATTCGTGTCGGTTTCTGGTCGGGTTCCGCGCGGGTTGGGGTTCGGGGTCGGGTTCTAGCCGGGGTTGGATTCGTGTCGGTTTCTGGTCGGGTTACGCGCGGGTTGGTGTCGTGTTGGGTTCGGGGTCGGGTCGGGTTCCGCGCGGGTTGGGGTCGTGTTGGGTTTGGGGTTCGGGGTCGGGTTCTGGCCGGGGTTGGATTCGTGTCGGTTTCTGGTCAGGGTTGGGTCGGGTTGGGGTCGTGTTGGGTTTGGGGTTCGGGTTCTAGCCGGGGTTGGATTCGTGTCGGTTTCTGGTCGGGTTCCGCGCGGGTTGGGGTCGTGTTGGGTTTGCGGTTCGGGGTCGAGTCGGGTTCTGGCCGGGTTTGGATTCGTGTCAGTTTCTGGTCAGGGTTGGGTCGGGTTCGGGGCGGTTTGGTTCGGGTTTTTGTATTTTCTTATCGGGTTCGGGTAAAATCTCTGGACCCAACCCCACCTCGGGTTCGCTCCTAGTCTGGGTTGGGTTTCAAAATTCATCCGAGCTCATCGTTACTAATACTCCACACAGTTTCATGACATATTGAATTTTTACACCAAGAAATCTTTTGTACAATGTACATAAACTTGAATAGAAAGATGCCCTCAGACTTGACATATTTAAACACATCACGAGACTCAATAGCCAATTTACGAAGTATGCGGATAATTGGACACACTGATCCGATGAATGTGCAACAGAACGTTTAAGCCATCAGCAGGACCGACCGTGGAAAAAATACATGATTGTGAAGACAGCGATACAAATTGTAATAAATCTGAAGAATTCTGATTCAACTGAAATTGCATTTGTGCTATCAAGTAGCCAGACAAAAACAAATCATATGTAACTTCAATGTTTATTTTTTGTTTACATTTCGCGTTTTCAGGTCAGTCTATGTTGCTAAGATATTTAATTTAGTCAAATAATAATTCACGGATCCATTCTTGATAATGGCAAGTTTTCTAGGGATTCATCGACCATCTGCATGAAAACCGCTCAAAAATGTAACTAAGCAACAAAGAAGACGTGAATTAATCTGATCTACCTGCTATGAGATCCCAGACATCGTCAATAGACATTGAAGCACGAAAATGTCACAATATGGGTCACTTCATTTTTCGTCTTTGCCTGATGCGGATAGCTAATTTTTCGATAATAATTGATGAAGCCAGGAATGAATATTTGAGCGTTGCAGAAAAGATATATTTTCTATATCTTTTGTTAAAAAACTTCAAAATAGGGCATATAAGGAGTGACTTAGGAAAATTACAAGCTAACTTTTGAAGCCAACTTATGAAATTGACAGGCAGAAGAATTTTAAGCGACAAACATCTGAATCTATTGCACGCTATAAGTCTGAGTTTAATCGCAAAATGTTCACAAAGCATCAAGAAAAATGGCTAACGAGATATCATATCTTCTGATAGTCGACGTTAGCCGCGAATGTGCCACCTTTGAGAGGACAGCTAGGAAGAGGGGACTATGACAAAAGGACCGGCTGACGCATACACTGTAAACTGTAGGACACTAACTTATGCACGAAGCCGAAATTTCGTGCCAGTTAGCGCCTAGTTAGTGCCTCGAGGCACCAGTGGGCGTCACTAGGCACTAATAGGCACCAAATATTTGTTTATCCAATGAAATCGAAGGAAAACTCAATGTGCACGACCTCTACACCATGAATTTCGTGCCTACTCGTGCCTTGTGTTGGTTAGAATTGATGCCTAAATTTCGTGCCTAATTCAAGCGAAATTCCGTGCCCTAGAGTTTACAGTGTGCACTGAATTTTAGTGCCAGGTTTGGTGGAATCGTGCCTTGTGTTGGTTAGAATTGATGCCTAAATTTCGTGCCTAATTCAAGCGAAATTCCGTGCCCTAGAGTTTACAGTGTACATTGAATTTTAGTGCCAGGTTTTAAATACTTTTAGTGATTATCACTGAATTTCGCAAACAACGGATTGTTAGATGTACACCAGACAAACAAGGGTTGGAAAAAATTAATTGCACTTAAATTGGTCTCATTTTCTGCTAACATTCAATCAATTTACTAGGATCACATGAGCAATCAATTGTAATTATTTTTTATCATTGCCAAAGATAGGAAGATCTTTCCACAAAATGATTGCATGATCGAAGCCTGATTGATAATCACTGTTCCCAAGTTGTTCCCACAGCACATACGTATACGAAGGCGCATTGAAACACTTACAGAAATAGAATTTATCTGTAATCACAGCAAGCATTTTCTGCATCTATATGTTCGTCGAACTTATTTGCATGACAAAACTTGCATATGCACCGATAATTAATAGTTATATTCTCCTCTATTCTACGGGCTTAATATTTTCCTGTTAAAACACTGAAACACTGCCGGCTGGCCATCGCGATAGTATGTGTTTCCTTATGTTTACCACGATTTGAATTTATCAAAGATTATTAGAATATATGAAACATGTACGCTCAGTTACAGACTTTTCAACGGTGGTCTCCGTGGCATAGTGGTTAAGTGCTCGGCCTAGCGATCTTCTGGTCCAGAGGTCGAGCCCCGAAAGTGTCATTGGAAGTCGGCAGGAAGGGAATCCCCCGGTCTCCGTGGCACAGTGGTCATGTGCTTGGACTAGCGATCTTCTGGTCCAGAGGTCGAGCCCCGAAAGTGTCATTGGAAGTCGGCAGGAAGGGCATCCGGTCTCCGTGGCACAGTGGTTAAGTGCTTGGGCTAGCGATCTTCTGGTCCAGAGGTCGAGCCCCGAAAGTGTCATTGGAAGTCGGCAGGAAGGGAATCCCCCGGTCTCCGTGGCACAGTGGTCATGTGCTTGGACTAGCGATCTTCTGGTCCAGAGGTCGAGCCCCGAAAGTGTCATTGGAAGTCGGCAGGAAGGGCATCCGGTCTCTGTGGCACAGTGGTCATGTGCTTGGACTAGCGATCTTCTGGTCCAGAGGTCGAGCCCCGAAAGTGTCATTGGAAGTCGGCAGGAAGGGCATCCGGTCTCTGTGGCACAGTGGTTAAGTGCTTGGGCTAGTGATCTTCTGGTTCAGAGGTCGAGCCCCGAAAGTGTCATTGGAAGTCGGCAGGAAAGGCATCCGGATGAAGAGATTGAAGTCTGTCAGCACCGTCCAAACCCCCAGTAAAGGGAAGAGTGACGTTAAACCATTCATCAAACGAATTATGAAGATTTTTAAGGACTTAGAACTTAAGTTTAGCATTAGGCTATAATCAAACTATGAAGTGCTGCCGCACTGGTTGAAGAACCAAAGTAATTTGCAGAGTGATTTCATTGCTGATGAATTCTGGATAATCCCTACCACGGAGAGGACACTCAATTCACGCCGGTGATGGATGTTACGCACGCTGATGTAACTATCGAGTAATTGCTGACCTTACGAAATCCGATGTTCTGGCTCCCAGTCCCTTCGGTTATTCTCAAGCTTCATTCATCGTCACTCTGTGAGTCAGGAGAGGTCATGAACTGTCAATAACTGTCATTTGAGAATTACAAACAACGTCATTCAACACCTCATACTGCGTAAATACCAACTCCCAGTTCACATTCTATTTTTATCATCGTCGCAGGTGAGGACAATGCCAGGACAAGATGACAGATTCTTACTTGTTAGGAAACATCTCCCTCCACCAACGTTCAGCCTCTTCTTTCGCCACTCGAAAAGAAGGATCGAAATGGGCGTCAGGAAAGATGGCCTTCAAATCCGCGTATCTGAAATGAAAAAGGAGACTTGAGGAAGCCTGTCAGATGTACTGTGAAATTCAAGGCTTTGTCCTCGAAATATTCACGTCTTTGAGGTTGCAAGATGCAATTCAGATGAAATTTAATAAAGACATCGGGTTTACTTTGACTTAAACAATGAAATTCAAGGCTTTGTCCTCGAAATATTCACGTCTTTGAGGTTGCAAGATGCAATTCAGATGAAATTTAATAAAGACATCGGGTTTACTTGACTTAAACAATGAAATTCAAGGCTTTGTCCTCGAAATATTCACGTCTTTGAGGTTGCAAGATGCAATTCAGATGAAATTTAATAAAGACATCCGGTTTACTTTGACTTAAACAATGAAATTCAAGGCTTTGTCCTCGAAATATTCACGTCTTTGAGGTTTGCAAGATGCAATTCAGATGAAATTTAATAAAGACATCGGGTTTACTTTGACTTAAACAATGAAATTCAAGGCTTTGTCCTCGAAATATTCACGTCTTTGAGGTTGCAAGATGCAATTCAGATGAAATTTAATAAAGACATCGGGTTTACTTTGACTTAAACAATGAAATTCAAGGCTTTGTCCTCGAAATATTCATGTCTTTGAGGTTGCAAGATGCAATTCAGATGAAATTTAATAAAGACATCGGGTTTACTTTGACTTAAACAATGAAATTCAAGGCTTTGTCCTCGAAATATTCATGTCTTTGAGGTTGCAAGATGCAATTCAGATGAAATTTAATAAATACATCGGGTTTACTTAGACTTAAACAATGAAATTCAAGGCTTTGTCCTCGAAATATTCACGTCTTTGAGGGTTGCAAGATGCAATTCAGATGAAATTTAATAAAGACATCGGGTTTACTTTGACTTAAACAATGAAATTCAAGGCTTTGTCCTCGAAATATTCACGTCTTTGAGGTTGCAAGATGCAATTCAGATGAAATTTAATAAAGACATCGGGTTTACTTTGACTTAAACAATGAAATTCAAGGCTTTGTCCTCGAAATATTCACGTCTTTGAGGTTGCAAGATGCAATTCAGATGAAATTTAATAAAGACATCGGGTTTACTTTGACTTAAACAATGAAATTCAAGGCTTTGTCCTCGAAATATTTCACGTCTTTGAGGTTGCAAGATGCAATTCAGATGAAATTTAATAAAGACATCGGGTTTACTTTGACTTAAACAATGAAATTCAAGGCTTTGTCCTCGAAATATTCACGTCTTTGAGGTTGCAAGATGCAATTCAGATGAAATTTAATAAAGACATCGGGTTTACTTTGACTTAAACAATGAAATTCAAGGCTTTGTCCTCGAAATATTCACGTCTTTGAGGTTGCAAGATGCAATTCAGATGAAATTTAATAAAGACATCGGGTTTACTTTGACTTAAACAATGAAATTCAAGGCTTTGTCCTCGAAATATTCACGTCTTTGAGGTTGCAAGATGCAATTCAGATGAAATTTAATAAAGACATCGGGTTTACTTTGACTTAAACAATGAAATTCAAGGCTTCATCTATTCGAATTTATGTAAGAACTATTAAAAAAATGCAAATACAAAATTAAAGAAAAAGTATCAACATAAGAATTTTTGACGGAAGAACATGAAGACGTCTCCATAAAGGATGTCCCCAACCCCATCCCTCAAGACGCCCGCATTTCCACAGAACTTTCGGACCTTTTTTTGTGGCAATTAGTCTCCGATTATGTTGATTTTCGGACATACGTTTACTATGCATTAGAAAACACCAAATCTGAAATATTGGCTTCCAATTTTGTATATTGCAGGATCTAGAGCTTTTTATAGAAATTTGATTTTTTCCAAAATTTGAATTTTCACGCAGCTGTAACTTCTTTCTGTATATTCGTTACTCAACCAAGCTTTGCATGCACCATCAGCTCGGTATAAAGGAATTCTTGTATGAATTTCAATGGGTAATTGGTGTGTAGAACGGAATTGCATGGCTCCAAAGATGGTGAAAAAATGGGGTCCGCGAAAAAGCACAAAAAATTTAAACTAATCTCACAAGTTTCTGTATTCTTGTTAACCGTAATAACTATGATGATTGTGCTGCTGTATATCAGCGTGGTTCACATCTGCGATCTTAAGCGGCAACCAGAATACAGAAAGCTACAGCAGGAAGCTTTATAAAAGTAGCTCTAGATCTCGCTACATTAAAGATTGAAAGCTAATAGTTCAGATCTGTTGTTTTCTCATGCATAGCAATGATACGTGTATATCCGAGAATGAATGAAGTCGGAGACTAGGTGCCACATGGCATTGGGTGAATCGTCGTGGAATGATCCATACATATCAATATTTGAACGAATGTATGCATAAATTTTATGCAACATAATATGTTCTCTCAAGTTTACAAGAGTCCCATATTCAGCAATATATTCTCAGGATGTGAGTGCGGACGAGTCCGCATTTCCCCCCCCCCGCTGCGGACGTCCTTTATGGATGTTTCTAATAAAACACACAAAGAACTAGACTGGCCTTTGGTTCAGGTTACACTGAATTTCACTTCAACTGAAACAGTTAAACAATACACCCGTCCGTGCTTCTATTGTCTGCATTGTCGAAGCATCTGAAAAGTAGGTCAGTGTGTCATCCGCATACCATATGCGGTAGATTTGACTGATATAGACATGACACTAATAAAGTACAAATGGACCGGAATTTGTCTGACCAGGAATCGAACACAGTCAAAGAGAAAGCAAAGCAGGTAGTCTATCCACACGGCCAGCGAAGCGAAATAACAGAAGTGTTGACAAATGTCATTGTTCTATACAGGAAACATCAAACTGCCTTGCGCAATTCCACTGTCAAATCAACCGCCACTAATACATGTTTTAAGGAACAGCTGCTGCTGGGCAGCGTCGGCCTGGTCGTGTGGATAGGGTACCTGCTTATCTTTCTGGCTGACTTGTGTTCGAATCCTGGTCAGACGAACTGCGGGAAGGCGCTAGCGTCCCTTTCTGCTTCATTAGTGTCATCACCAGCTCAACAACTGTTTGTCGGTTGGCTAATGATGCAACAGTGTTACCGGAATTAATTCCATCTGAACCCAAGATAATGAAATCGCCGAAATCCACAGCCTTTGATCAGAAATGATTGATCCATCGTTGCAACTCGCAGAGCTTTAGACTGACAGAAAGAATATCGCGGCAAGAACCACCTGAAACTTAAGTTTTTAACTGAATGGCTGAAGCGAGTTCGCCATTTGATTTATTTACTCAAGTACTACTTGAATTACTACGCAAACAACAATATTCTAACTCCGTTTATCAGATTTGAGATTAAATCTACGACATGAAACATTCGGTAAGTAAATACAAATACTGAAATGAACTAAAAATGATGTTAACATGAAATCCAGCTCGATACGTCTGTCAACTACCGTTCATGATTAACTCTGTACCTCTTAGTTTACAATATTCCGTTTAATGTTTGCCTTTCAAACTTTCCTTAACATCGCACGCATTCATCCTCCTAATTGAATCATTGAGCGATTTTGAATCGATGCCTGTGTGGTGGAGTGGTTGTAAAGCGTGTGCGGATGACTGCACGGTGGTGGGATCTAGGTCTCCGTGGTGCAGTGGTTGGAAAGTGTGTGCATGACTGCAGGGAAGTGGGATCCAGGCCTCCGTGGTGCAGTGGTTGGAAAGCGTGTTGATGACTGCACGGTGGTGGGATCGATGCCTCCGTGGTGCAGTGGTTGGAAGGTGTGTGCATGACTGCAGGGAAGTGGGATCCAGGCCTCCGTGGTGCAGTGGTTGGAAAGCGTGTTGATGACTGCACGGTGGTGGGATCGATGCCTCCGTGGTGCAGTGGTTGGAAAGCGTGTGCATGACTGCAGGGAAGTGGGATCCAGGCCTCCGTGGTGCAGTGGTTGGAAGGTGTGTGTGCATGACTGCAGGGTGGTGGGATCCAGGCCTCCGTGGTGCAGTGGTTGGAAGGTGTGTGCATGACTGCAGGGTGGTGGGATCGAGGCTTCCGTGGTGCAGATAGTTGGAGGGTGTGTGTATGACTGCAGGGTAGTGGGATCCAGGCTTCCGTGGTGCAGTGGTTGGAAGGTGTGTGCATGACTGCAGGGTGGTGGGATCGAGGCTTCCGTGGTGCAGTGGTTGGAAGGTGTGTGCATGACTGCAGGGAAGTGGGATCCAGGCCTCCGTGGTGCAGTGGTTGGAAGGTGTGTGCATGACTGCAGGGAAGTGGGATCCAGGCCTCCGTGGTGCAGTGGTTGGAAGGTGTGTGCATGACTGCAGGGTGGTGGGATCCAGGCCTCCGTGGTGCAGTGGTTGGAAGGTGTGTGCATGACTGCAGGGTGGTGGGATCCAGGCCTCCGTGGTGCAGTGGTTGGAAGGTGTGTGCATGACTGCAGGGTGGTGGGATCCAGGCCTCCGTGGTGCAGTGGTTGGAAGGTGTGTGCATGACTGCAGGGTGGTGGGATGCAGGCATTCGTGGTGCAGTAGTTGGAGGGTGTGCGGATGACCGGAAGGAGGTGGGATCGAGGCTTCCGTGGTGCAGTGGTTGGAAGGTGTGTGCATGACTGCAGGGTGGTGGGATCGAGGCCTCCGTGGTGCAGTGGTTGGAAGGTGTGTGCATGACTGCAGGGTGGTGGGATCTAGGTCTCCGTGGTGCAGTGGTTGGAAGGTGTGTGCATGACTGCAGGGAAGTGGGATCCAGGCCTCCGTGGTGCAGTGGTTGGAAGGTGTGCGCATGACTGCAGGATGGTGGGATCCAGGCATTCGTGGTGCAGTGGCTGGAGGGTGTGCGGATGACCGGAAGGAGGTGGGATCCAGGCATTCGTGGTGCAGTGGTTGGAAGGTGTGTGCATGACTGCAGGGTGGTGGGATCCAGGCCTCCGTGGTGCAGTGGTTGGAAGGTGTGTGCATGACTGCAGGGTGGTGGGATCGAGGCCTCCGTGGTGCAGTGGTTGGAAGGTGTGTGCATGACTGCAGGGTGGTGGGATCGAGGTCTCCGTGGTGCAGTGGTTGGAAGGTGTGTGCATGACTGCAGGGTGGTGGGATCGAGGCCTCCGTGGTGCAGTGGTTGCAAGGTGTGCGGATGACCGGAAGGAGGTGGGATCGAGGCCTCCGTGGTGCAGTGGTTGGAAGGTGTGTGTATGACTGCAGGGAAGTGGGATCGAGGTCTCCGTGGTGCAGTGGTTGGAAGGTGTGTGGATGACCGGAAGGAGGTGGGATCGAGGTCTTCGTATTGCAGTGGTTGGAAGGTGTGTGTGTATGACTGCAGGGTGGTGGGATCGAGGTCTCCGTGGTGCAGTGGTTGGAAGGTGTGCGGATGACCGGAAGGAGGTGGGATCGAGGTCTCCGTGGTGCAGTGGTTGGAAGGTGTGCGGATGACCGGAAGGAGGTGGGATCGAGGTCTTCGTATTGCAGTGGTTGGAAGGTGTGTGCATGACTGCAGGGAAGTGGGATCGAGGTCTCCGTGGTGCAGTGGTTGGAAGGTGTGTGCATGACTGCAGGGTGGTGGGATCCAGGCCTCCGTGGTGCAGTGGTTGGAAGGTGTGTGCATGACTGGAGGGAAGTGGGATCCAGGCCTCCGTGGTGCAGTGGTTGGAAGGTGTGTGCATGACTGGAGGGAAGTGGGATCCAGGCCTCCGTGGTGCAGTGGTTGGAAGGTGTGTGCATGACTGCAGGGAAGTGGGATCCAGGCCTCCGTGGTGCAGTGGTTGGAAGGTGTGTGTGCATGACTGCAGGGTGGTGGGATCGAGGCCTCCGTGGTGCAGTGGTTGGAAGGTGTGTGCATGACTGCAGGGTGGTGGGATCGAGGCCTCCGTGGTGCAGTGGTTGGAAGGTGTGTGCATGACTGCAGGGAAGTGGGATCCAGGCCTCCGTGGTGCAGTGGTTGGAAGGTGTGTGTGGATGACTGCAGGGAAGTGGGATCGAGGCCTCCGTGGTGCAGTGGTTGGAAGGTGTGTGTGGATGACTGCAGGGAAGTGGGATCCAGGCCTCCGTGGTGCAGTGGTTGGAAGGTGTGTGTGGATGACTGCAGGATGGTGGGATCGAGGCTTCCGTGGTGCAGTGGTTGGAAGGTGTGCAGATGACCGGAAGGAGGTGGGATCCAGGCCTCCGTGGTGCAGTAGTTGGAAGGTGTGTGTGTATGACTGCAGGGAAGTGGGATCCAGGCCTCCGTGGTGCAGTGGTTGGAAGGTGTGTGTGTATGACTGGAGGGAGGTGGGATCGAGGCTTCCGTGGGGCAGTAGTTGGAAGGTGTGTGTGTATGACTGCAGGGAGGTGGGATCCAGGCCTCCGTGGTGATGAAGTTCTATTTTGTTTTTCTTATAAAAGTGTCATTTAGGTGACTATTACTGTAGAATGTCGCATGAGATGATAAACTCAGAGAGGAGATGACTGTCATGATGCTTACGCCGGATAGCACATGTGTTTCCCTTCACTACAGCAACTGCCTACATTGATATCTAGTGATCTCAGTTAACGGCGCAATTCAGCATGTAGTTCCTGACACATGACCATGAATATCTTCGTGTAGCATTCGATGGAATAGATATCAGCTTCCTGTACAGTTAGATTGAATTATCGTTGCGAACGAATTTATAGTACATCGCTTGTATTGTGACACACGCAGATAATGTGTGGATTACTTAATTCGGTTCTAGCATGCAAATTGAGGTCGTTGCAGCGATGATACGTCTGACTTGAACATTTATACGTGTTTCCTTCATAACATACTGCAACAGAAGTAAAACTATTGTTGAAATTACGCGGACTATTCAGAAATGATTTCAGAGGAATTATAAATTATAAAGTGGAGACCGTCTGTCAGCATCATTGGTCTCCGTGATGGTGCAGTGGATAGAAGTCCTGCCTCACCGTCCCAGGATGTGTCACGAGGTGGAGACCGTCTGTCAGCATCATTGGTCTCCGTGACGGTGCAGTGGATAGAAGTCCTGCCTCACCATCCCAGGATGTGTCACGAGGTGGAGACCGTCCGTCAGCATCATTGGTCTCCGTGACGGTACAGTGGATAGAAGTCCTGCCTCACCATCCCAGCATGTGTCACGAGGTGGAGACCGTCTGTCAGCATCATTGGTCTCCGTGACGGTGCAGTGGATACAAGTCCTGACTCACCATCCCAGCATGTGTCACGAGGTGGAGACCGTCCGTCAGCATCATTGGTCTCCGTGACGGTGCAGTGGATAGAAGTCCTGCCTCACCATCCCAGCATGTGTCACGAGGTGGAGACCGTCCGTCAGCATCATTGGTCTCCGTGACGGTGCAGTGGATACAAGTCCTGCCTCACCATCCCAGCATGTGTCACGAGGTGGAGACCGTCCGTCAGCATCATTGGTCTCCGTGACGGTGCAGTGGATATAAGTGCTGCCTCACCATCTCAGGATGTCTCACGAGGTAGACACTGCCAGTCAGCATCTTTGGTCTCCGTGATGGTGCAGTGGATACAAGTCCTGACTCACCATCTCAGGATGTGTCACGAGGTGGAGGATGTCTGTCAGCATCATTGGTCCTCCGTGACGGTGCAGTGGATAGAAGTCCCTGCCTCACCATCCCAGCATGTGTACACGAGGTGGAGACCGTCCGTCAGCATCATTGGTCTCCGTGACGGTGCAGTGGATAGAAGTCCTGACTCACCATCCCAGCATGTGTCACGAGGTGGAGACCGTCCGTCAGCATCATTGGTCTCCGTGACGGTGCAGTGGATACAAGTCCTGCCTCACCATCCCAGCATGTGTCACGAGGTGGAGACCGACCGTCAGCATCATTGGTCTCCGTGACGGTGCAGTGGATACAAGTCCTGCCTCACCATCCCAGCATGTGTCACGAGGTGGAGACCGTCCGTCAGCATCATTGGTCTCCGTGACGGTGCAGTGGATATAAGTGCTGCCTCACCATCTCAGGATGTCTCACGAGGTAGACACTGCCAGTCAGCATCTTTGGTCTCCGTGATGGTGCAGTGGATACAAGTCCTGACTCACCATCTCAGGATGTGTCACGAGGTGGAGACTGTCTGTCAGCATCATTGGTCTCCCTGACGGTGCAGTGGATAGAAGTCCTGACTCACCATCCCAGTATGTGTCACGAGGTGGAGAGTTTCCGTCAGCATCATTGGTCTCCGTGACGGTGCAGTGGATACAAGTCCTGCCTCACCATCTCAGGATGTGTCACGAGGTGGAGACCGTCCGTCAGCATCATTGGTCTCCGTGACGGTGCAGTGGATACAAGTCCTGCCTCACCATCCCAGGATGTGTCACGAGGTGGAGACCGTCTGTCAGCATCATTGGTCTCCGTGACGGTGCAGTGGATAGAAGTCCTGCCTCACCATCCCAGCATGTGTCACGAGGTGGAGACCGTCCGTCAGCATCATTGGTCTCCGTGACGGTGCAGTGGATAGAAGTCCTGACTCACCATCCCAGCATGTGTCACGAGGTGGAGACCGTCCGTCAGCATCATTGGTCTCCGTGACGGTGCAGTGGATACAAGTCCTGCCTCACCATCCCAGCATGTGTCACGAGGTGGAGACCGTCCGTCAGCATCATTGGTCTCCGTGACGGTGCAGTGGATACAAGTCCTGCCTCACCATCCCAGCATGTGTCACGAGGTGGAGACCGTCCGTCAGCATCATTGGTCTCCGTGACGGTGCAGTGGATATAAGTGCTGCCTCACCATCTCAGGATGTCTCACGAGGTAGACACTGCCCGTCAGCATCTTTGGTCTCCGTGATGGTGCAGTGGATACAAGTCCTGCCTCACCGTCCCAGGATGTGTCACGAGGTGGAGACCGTCTGTCAGCATCATTGGTCTCCGTGACGGTACAGTGGATACAAGTCCTGACTCACCATCCCAGCATGTGTCACGAGGTGGAGACCGTCCGTCAGCATCATTGGTCTCCGTGACGGTGCAGTGGATACAAGTCCTGCCTCACCATCCCAGCATGTGTCACGAGGTGGGGACCATCCGTCAGCATCATTGGTCTCCGTGACGGTGCAGTGGATACAAGTCCTGCCTCACCGTCCCAGGATGTGTCACGAGGTGGAGACCGTCCGTCAGCATCATTGGTCTCCGTGACGGTGCAGTGGTTGGAAAGCGTGTGCGCATGACTGCAGGGAAGTGGGATGCAGGCCTCCGTGGTGCAGTGGTTGGAAGGTGTGTGTGTATGACTGCAGGGTGGTGGGATCGAGGCTTCCGTGGTGCAGTGGTTGGAAGGTGTGTGTGTATGACTGCAGGGTGGTGGGATCGAGGCTTCCGTGGTGCAGTGGTTGGAAGGTGTGTGTGTATGACTGCAGGGAAGTGGGATCCAGGCCTCCGTGGTGCAGTGGTTGCAAGGTGTGCGCATGACTGCAGGATGGTGGGATCCAGGCATTCGTGGTGCAGTGGTTGGAAGGTGTGTGCATGACTGCAGGGAAGTGGGATCCAGGCCTCCGTGGTGCAGTGGTTGGAAGGTGTGTGCATGACTGCAGGGAGGTGGGATCCAGGCCTCCGTGGTGCAGTGGTTGGAGGGTGTGTGCATGACTGCAGGGTGGTGGGATCCAGGCCTCCGTGGTGCAGTGGTTGGAAGGTGTGTGTGTATGACTGCAGGGTGGTGGGATCCAGGCCTCCGTGGTGCAGTGGTTGGAAGGTGTGTGCATGACTGCAGGATGGTGGGATCCAGGCCTCCGTGGTGCAGTGGTTGCAAGGTGTGCGCATGACTGCAGGATGGTGGGATGCAGGCATTCGTGGTGCAGTAGTTGGAGGGTTGTGCGACGGGCATGACCGGAAGGAGGTGGGATCGAGGCTTCCGTGGTGCAGTGGTTGGAAGGTGTGTGTGTATGACAGCAGGGTGGTGGGATCGAGGCTTCCGTGGTGCAGTGGTTGGAAGGTGTGTGCATGACTGCAGGGTGGTGGGATCGAGGCTTCCGTGGTGCAGTGGTTGGAAGGTGTGTGTGTATGACTGCAGGGAAGTGGGATCCAGGCCTCCGTGGTGCAGTGGTTGCAAGGTGTGCGCATGACTGCAGGATGGTGGGATCCAGGCATTCGTGGTGCAGTGGCTGGAGGGTGTGCGGATGACCGGAAGGAGGTGGGATCCAGGCCTCCGTGGTGCAGTGGTTGGAAGGTGTGTGCATGACTGCAGGGAAGTGGGATCCAGGCCTCCGTGGTGCAGTGGTTGGAAGGTGTGTGCATGACTGCAGGGTGGTGGGATCGAGGTCTCCGTGGTGCAGTGGTTGGAAGGTGTGTGTGTATGACTGCACGGTGGTGGGATCGAGGCTTCCGTGGTGCAGTGGTTGGAAGGTGTGTGCATGACTGCAGGATGGTGGGATCGAGGTCTCCGTGGTGCAGTGGTTGCAAGGTGTGCGGATGACCGGAAGGAGGTGGGATCGAGGCCTCCGTGGTGCAGTGGTTGGAAGGTGTGTGTATGACTGCAGGGAAGTGGGATCGAGGTCTCCGTGGTGCAGTGGTTGGAAGGTGTGTGCATGACCGGAAGGAGGTGGGATCGAGGTCTTCGTGGTTGCAGTGGTTGGAAGGTGTGTGTGTATGACTGCACGGTGGTGGGATCGAGGTCTCGTGGTTGGCAGTGGTTGGAAGGTGTGCGTGTATGACCGGTAAGGAAGGTGGGATCCAGGTCTCCGTGGTGCAGTGGTTGGAAGGTGTGCGTATGACCGGAATGAGGAGGGATCGAGGTTCTCTTCGTATTAGCAGTGGTTGGAAGGTGTGTGTATGACTGCAGGGAAGTGGGATCGAGTCCTCCGTGGGGTGCAGTGGTTGGAAAGTGTGGTTGCTGACTGAGAGGGAGGTGGGATCGAGGCCTCCGTGGTGCAGTGGTTGGAAGGTGTGTGTGTATGACTGGATGGAAGTGGGATCCAGGCCTCCGTGGTGCAGTGGTTGGAATGTGTGTGTTGATGACTGCAGGTAAAGTGGGATCGAGGCCTCCGTTGGTGCAGTGGTTGGAAGGGGTGTGTGGATGACTGCAGGGAAGTGGGATCCAGGCCTCCGTGGTGCAGTGGTTGGAAGGTGTGTGTGGATGACTGCAGGATGGTGGGATCGAGGCCTCCGTGGTGCAGTGGTTGGAAGGTGTGTGTGTATGACTGCAGGATGGTGGGATCGAGGCCTCCGTGGTGCAGTGGTTGGAAGGTGTGTGTGTATGACTGGATGGAAGTGGGATCCAGGCCTCCGTGGTGCAGTGGTTGGAAGGTGTGTGTGGATGACTGCAGGGAAGTGGGATCGAGGCCTCCGTGGTGCAGTGGTTGGAAGGTGTGTGTGGATGACTGCAGGGAAGTGGGGATCCCAGGCCTCCGTGGTGCAGCAGTGTGTTGGAAGCGTGTGTTGTGGATGACTGCAGGATGGTTGCGGATCGAGGCTTCGTTGTGCAGTGGTTGGAAGGTGTGCAGATGATACCGGAAGGAGGTGGGATCCAGGCCTCCGTGGTGCAGTAGTTGGAAAGGTGTGTGTGTAATGACTGCAGGGAGTGGGATCAGGCCTTCCGAGGTGCAGTGGTTGGAAGGTGTGTGTGTGTATGACTGGAGGGAGGTGGGAGAATGCTCGATAAATATAATGATATTCTAAAAGATCGAGGCTTCCGTGGGGCAGTAGTTGGAAGGTGTGTGTGTATGCCTGCAGGGAGGTGGGATCCAGGCCTCCGTGGTGATGAAAGTTCTATTTGTGTTTTTCTTATAAAAGTGTCATTTAGGTGACTATTACTGTAGAATGTTTTTTGCAATGAGAGATTAACTCAGAGAGGAGACTGACTGTCATGATGCTTACGCCGGATAGCCACATGTGTTTCCCTTCACTACAGCAACTGCCTACATGTGATATCCTAGTGATCTCAAGTTAACGGCGCAATTCAGCATGTAGTTCTGACACATGACCATGAATATCTTTCGTGTAGCTTTCGATGGAAATAGATATCAGCTTCCTGTACAGTTAGAATTGAATTATCGTTGCGAACGAAATTTATAGTACACTCGCTTGTTATTGTGACACACGCAGGATAATGTGTGGATTACTTAATTCGGTTCTAGCATGCAAATTGAGGTCGTTGCAGCGATGATACGTCTGACTTGAACATTTATACGTGTTATCCTTCATAACCATACTGCAACAGAAGTAAAACTATTGTTGTGATAAAAATTACGCGGACTATTACCAGAAAATGATTTCAGAGGAAATTTAAATTATAAAGTGGAGAGACCGTCTGTCCGATCATCATTGGTCTCCGTGATGGTGCAGTTTGGATAGAAGTTCCTGCCTCACCGTCCCAGGACTGTGTCACGAGGTGGAGACCGTCTGTCAGCCAGACATTGGTACACCGTGACGGTGTGCAGTGGATAGAAGTCCTGCCCTCACCATCCCAGGATGTGTCCAACGAGGTGGAGACCGTCCGTCAGCATCATTGGTCTCCGTGACGGTACAGTGGATAGAAGTCCTGCCTCACCATCCCAGCATTGTGTCACGATTGTGGAGACCGTCTGTCAGCATCAATTGGTTTCTCCGTGTGACGGTGTGCAGTGATGACTACAAGTCCTGACTCAACCCATCCCTGCATGTGTACACGAGGGTTGGAGACCGTCCGTCAGCATCATTGGTTCTCCGTACGGTGCAGTGGATAGAAGTCCTGCCTCACCATCCCAGCATGTGTCACGAGGTTTGGAAGACCGTCCGTCAGCATCATTGGTCTTCCGTGACGGTGCAGTGGATAACAAGTACCTGCCTCACCATCCCAGCATGTGTCACGAGGTGGAGACCGTCCGTCAGCATCATTGGTCTCCGTGACGGTGCAGTGGGATAAAGTGCTGCCTCACCATCTCAGGATGTCTCACGAGGGAGACACTGCCAGTCCAGCATCTTTGGGTCTCCGTGGCGGTGCAGTGGATAGAAGTCCTGACTCACCATCTCAGGATGTGTCACGAGGTGGAGACTGTCTGTCAGCATCATTGGTCTCCGTGACGGTGCAGTGGATAGAAGTCCTGACTCACCATCCCAGTATGTGTCACGAGGTGGATGGTGGAGACCGTCCGTCAGCATCATTGGTCTCCGTGACGGTGCACGTGTGATAGAAGTCCTGACTCACCATCCCAGCATGTGTCACGAGGTGAGATCCGTCCGTCAGCATCATTGGTCTCCGTGACGGTGCAGTGGATACAGAAGTCCTGCCTCACCATCCCCAGCATGTGTCACGAGGTGGAGACCGACCGTCAGCATCATTGGTCTCCGTGACGGTGCAGTGGATAACAAGTCCTGCCTCACCATCCCAAAAAGGGGGCATGTGGTCACGAGGTGGAGGACCGTCCGTCAGCATCATTGGTCTCCGGACGGTTGCAGTGGATATAAGTGCTGCCTCACCATCTCATAGGATGTCTCACGAGGTAGACACTGCCAGTCAGCATCTTTGGTCTCCGTGATGGTGCAGTGGGATACAAGTCCTGACTCACCATCTAGGATGTGGTGCCACGAGGTGGAGTGGAGACTTGTCTGTCAGCACATTGGTCTCCCTGACGGTTGCAGTGGATAGAGAGTCCTGACTCACCATCCCAGTATGTGTCACGAGGTGGAGAGTTTCCGTCAGCATCATTGGTCCTCTCCGTGACGGTGCAGTGGATACAAGTCCTGCCTCACCATCTCAGGATGTCTCACGAGGTGGAGACCGTTCCGTCAGCATCATTGGTGACCTCCGTGACGGTGCAGTGGATACAAGTCCTGCCTCACCATCCCAGGATGTGGTCACGAGGTGGAGACCGTCTGTCAGCATCATTGGTCTCCGTGACGGTTGCAGTGGATAGAAGTCCTGCCTCACATCCCAGCTTGTGTCACGAGGTTGGAGACCGTCCCGTCAGCATCATTGGTCTCCGTGACGGTAATGCAGTGGATAGAAGTCTGACTCACCATCCCAGCATGTGTCACGAGGTGTGGAGGACGTCCGTCAGCATCATTGGTCTCCGTTGACGGTGCAGTGGATACAAGTGCCTGCTCCTCACTCACCATCCCAGGCATGTGTCACGAGGTGGAGACCGTCCGTCAGCATCATTGGTGCACTCCCGTGACGGATGTGCAGTGGATACATCGTCCTGCCTCAACCATCCCCAGCATGTGTCACGAGGTGGAGGACCGTCCGTCAGCATCATTGGTCTCCGTGACGGTGCAGTGGATATAAGTGCTGCCTCACCATCTCAGGATGTCTCACGAGGTAGACACTGCCAGTCAGCATCATTGGTCTCCGTGATGGTGGAGTGGATAGAAGTCCTGCCTCACCATCCCAGGATGTGTCACGAGGTGGAGACCGTCCGTCAGCATCATTGGTCTCCGTGACGGTACAGTGGATACAAGTCCTGACTCACCATCCCAGCATGTGTCACGAGGTGGAGACCGTCCGTCAGCATCATTGGTCTCCGTGACGGTGCAGTGGTTACAAGTCCTGCCTCACCATACCCAGCATGTGTCACGAGGTGGGGACCATCCGTCAGCATCATTGGTCTCCGTGACGGTGCAGTGGATACAAGTCCTGCCTCACCGTCCCAGGATGTGTCACGAGGTGGAGACCGTCCGTCAGCATCATTGGTCTCCGTGACGGTGCAGTGGATACAAGTCCTGACTCACCATCCCAGCATGTGTCACGAGGTGGAGACCGTCCGTCAGCATCATTGGTCTCCGTGACGGTGCAGTGGATACAAGTCCTGCCTCACCATCCAGCATGTGTACACGAGGTGGAGACCCGTCCCGTCAACAATCATTGGTTCTCCGTGACGGTGCAGTGGAATTAGAAGTCCTGCCTCACCATCCCAGCATGTGTCACGAGGTGGAGACCGTCCGTCAAGCATCATTGGTCTCCTGTGACGGTGCAGTGGATTACAATCCTGCCTCACCATCCCAGCATGTGTCACGAGGTGGGGTTGGAGGAGACCGTCCGTCAGCAGTCATTGGTCTCCGTGACGGTGCAGGTGGATTAATAGAGTGCTGCCTCACCATCTCAGGATTGTCTCACGAGGTAGAACACTGCCAGTCCAGCATCATTGGTCCTCCGTGATGGTGGAGTGGATAGGAAGTCCCTGTCCTCATATCACCATCGCCCAGGATGTGTCACGAGGTGGAGACCGATCCGTCAGCATCATTGGTCTCCGTGACGGTACAAGTGGATAACAAGTCCTGACTCACCATCCCAGCATGTGTCACGAGGTGGAGGACGCGTCCCGTGAGGCAATCATTGGTCTCCGTGGACGCTGTGCAGTGGATAGAAGTCCTGCCTCAACCATCTCAGGATGTGTCACGAGGTGGCAGACCGTCCGTCAGCTATCATCTAGGTTCTCCGTGACGGTTTGCAGTGGATATAAGTGCTGCCCTCACCATCCCAGCATGTGTCACGAGGTGGAGACCGTCCGTGAGCATCATAGCTCTCCGTGACGGTGCAGTGGATACAAGTCCTGCCTCACCGTCCCAGGGATTGTGTCACTAGGTGCGAGGACCGACCGTCAGCACTCCATTGGGTCTCCCGTGATGGTGCAGATGGATAGAAGTACCTGCCTCACCATCCCAGCATGTGTCCACGAGGTGGAGACGCCCGTCCGTCATCATCATTGGTCTCCGTGACGGTGCAGTGGATAACCAATGTCCTGCCTCATCACCATCCCAGCATGTGTCCAACGAGGTGAGAGACCGTCCGTGTAGCATCATTGGTCTCCGTGGCGGTGCAAGTGGATAGAAGTCCTGACTCACCATCTCAATGATGTGTTCACGAGGTGGAGACAGTCTGTCAGCATTCATTGGTCTCCGTGTGGCGGTGCAGTGGATAGAAGTCCTGACTCACCATCCCATGTATGTGGTCACGAGGTGGAGAGTTTCCGTGAGTATCATTGGTCTCCGTGACGGTTGCAGTGGATACAATGTCCTGCCCACCACCATCCCAGCAAAGTGTGTCACGAGGTGGAGACCGACCGTCAGCATCTTTGGTCTCCGTGATGGTGCAGTGGATATAAGTGCTGCCTCACCATCTCAGGATGTCTCACGAGGTGGAAAAAGTCCGTCAGCATCATTGGTCTCCGTGATGGTGCAGTGGATAGAAGTCCTGACTTAATGAGCTTTAATTCACTTAATGAAAAGCCTAGGAGAAGTAAGTAAGTATAGAGAGAAGAGAAGAAGGAAAGAAAGAAGAGAAGAAAGAGAAGAAGAAGAAGAAGAGGAAGAGAAGAAGAGGAAGAGAAGAGAAGAGAAGAAAGAAGAAGAAGAGAAAGAAGAAGAAGAGAAGAGAAGAGAAAGAGAAGAAGAAGAGAGAAGAAGAGAAAGAGAAGAGAAGAGAAGAAAAGAAGAAGAGAGAGAGAAGAAGAAGAAAGAAGAGAAGAAAGAAGAAAGAGAAAGAAGAGAAGAAGAAAGAGAAGAAGAAGAGAAAGAAGAAGAAAAGAGAAAGAAGAGAAGAAAGAAGAGAGAAAGAAGAAGAGAAAGAGAAGAAGAGAAAGAAGAAGAGAAGAAGAAAGAAGAGAGAAAGAAGAGAAGAAAGAAGAGAGAAGAAGAGAAGAGAAGAAGAAAGAAGAAAGAAAGAAGAGAAAGAGAAGAAAGAAGAAGAAAGGAAGAAGAGAAAGAAAGAAAGAGAAGAGAAAGAAGAAGAAAGAAGAGAGAAGAAGAAGAGAGAAAGAAGAAAGAAGAAGAAAGAAGAAGAGAAGAGAAAGAAGAAGAAGAAGAGAAGAGAGAAAGAAGAGAAGAAGAGAAAGAAGAAGAGAAAGAAGAAAGAAGAGAAGAAAGAGAGAAGAAGAAAGAAGAGAAGAAAGAAGAGAAAGAAGAGAAGAAAGAGAAGAAAGAGAAAGAGAAGAAGAGAAGAAAAGAAGAAGAGAAAGAAGAGAAGAAAGAAAGAGAAGAGAAAGAAGAGAAGAAGAAAGAAGAGAGAAGAAAGAGAAGAAGAAGAAAGAAGAGAAAAGAGAAGAAGAGAGAAAGAAGAAAGAGAAGAGAAGAAAGAAGAGAAAGAGAAAAGAAGAGAGAAGAAGAAGAAGAAAGAGAAGAAGAGAAAGAAAGAAGAAGAAGAGAAAGAGAAGAAGAGAAAGAAAGAAAGAAGAAGAGAAAGAAGAAGAGAAAGAGAAGAAGAAGAGAAAGAGAAGAAGAAGAAGAGAAAGAAGAGAAGAAGAGAAAGAAGAAGAGAAGAAGAGAGAAAGAGAAAGAAGAAAGAAGAAGAGAAAGAAGAGAAGAAGAAAGAAGAAGAAAGAAAGAAGAGAAGAAAGAAAGAGAAGAAGAAGAGAAGAGAAAGAGAAGAAAGAGAGAAGAAAGAGAAGAAGAAGAAAAGAGAAGAAGAAGAAAGAAGAAAAGAGAAGAAGAGAAAGAAGAGAAAGAAAGAAAGAAGAAGAGAAGAAGAAAGAGAGAAGAAAGAAGAAAGAAAGAGAAAGAAGAGAAGAAAGAAGAAGAAAGAGAGAAAGAGAAGAAGAAAGAAGAAAGAGAGAAGAAGAAAGAAGAAGAAAGAAGAAGAGAAAGAGAAGAAAGAAAGAAAGAAGAGAAAGAAAGAGAAGAAGAAGAAAGAAGAGAAGAAAGAAAGAAGAGAAGAAGAAGAAGAAAGAGAAGAAGAAGAAGAAAGAGAAGAAGAAAGAAGAGAAGAAGAAAGAGAGAAGAAGAAAGAAGAAGAAAGAAGAAGAAGAGAGAAGAGAAGAAGAAGAGAAGAAGAAAAGAGAAGAAAGAAGAAAGAAGAAGAGAAAGAAGAAGAGAAGAAAGAGAGAAAGAAAGAAGAAGAGAAGAAAGAGAAGAAGAGAGAAGAGAAAGAAGAAAGAAGAAAGAGAAGAAGAGAAGAAGAAAGAGAAGAAAGAAGAGAAAGAAGAAGAAAGAAGAAGAAAGAGAAAGAGAAGAAGAGAAAGAAAGAGAAAGAAGAAGAAGAAGAGAAGAAGAAAGAGAGAAGAGAAGAAAGAGAAGAAGAAAGAGAAGAAAGAAGAAAGAGAAAGAAAGAAGAAGAGAAAGAAGAAAGAAGAAGAAAGAAGAGAGAGAGAAAGAAGAAGAGAAGAAAGAAGAAGAAAGAAAGAAGAAAGAAGAAGAGAAGAAAGAAGAAGAGAAAGAGAAGAAGAAGAGAAGAAGAAAGAAGAAAGAAGAGAAAGAAGAGAGAGAAGAGAAAGAAAGAGAAGAAAGAGAAAGAAGAAAGAAGAGAAGAGAAGAAGAGAAAGAAAGAGAAGAAGAGAAAGAAGAAGAGAAGAGAAAGAGAGAAAGAAGAAAGAAGAGAAAGAAGAGAGAAGAAAGAAGAGAAAGAAGAAGAGAAGAAGAAGAAGAAAGAAGAAGAAAGAGAGAAAGAAGAAGAAGAAAGAGAAAGAGAAGAAGAAGAGAAAGAAGAAAGAGAAGAAGAAGAAAGAGAAAGAAGAAGAAGAAGAAGAAAGAAGAGAGAAGAAGAAAGAGAAAGAAGAGAAAGAGAAGAAGAAGAAAGAGAAGAAAGAAGAGAAAGAAGAAAGAGAAGAAGGAAGAAGAAAGAAGAAGAGAGAAGAAGAAGAAGAAGAGAAAGAAGAGAAAGAAAGAAAGAAGAGAAGAGAGAAGAAGAAGAAAGAGAAGAAGAAAGAAAGAAGAAAGAGAAGAAGAAAGAAGAGAAAGAAGAAGAAAGAAAGAAGAAGAAGAAAGGAAAGAGAAGAAGAAAGAAGAAGAAGAGAAGAAAGAAGAGAGAAGAAAGAAGAAAGAAGAGAAGAGAAGAGAAGAAGAGAAAGAAGAAAGAAGAAGAGAAGAAGAAAGAGAAAGAAGAGAAAGAGAAAGAAGAAAGAGAGAAGAAAGAGAAGAGAAGAAGAAAGAAAGAGAAAGAAGAAGAAGAAGAGAAAGAAGAAAGAAAGAGAAGAAGAAAGAAGAAGAAAGAGAAGAAGAGAAAGAAGAAAGAAGAAGAAGAAAGAGAAAGAAGAAAGAAGAGAAGAAGAAGAAAGAAGAAGAAAGAAGAAGAGAAAGAGAAGAAGAGAAGAAGAAAGAAAGAAGAAAGAAGAAGAGAAAGAAAGAAGAAGAGAGAAGAGAAAAGAAGAGAAAGAAGAAGAGAAAGAAGAAAGAAGAAGAGAAGAAGAAGAGAAAGAAGAGAAGAGAAGAAGAAGAGAAGAAAGAAAAGAGAGAAGAAAGAGAGAAAGAAAGAGAGAAAGAAGAGAAGAAAGAAGAAGAGAAGAGAAGAAGAGAAAGAGAAGAGAAGAAGAAGAGAAGAGAAAGAGAAGAAGAGAAAGAAAGAGAAGAGAAGAAGAAAGAGAAAGAGAAGAGAAGAAGAAAGAGAAGAGAAGAAGAAGAAAGAGAAAGAAGAAGAGAAAGAGAAAGAAGAGAAAGAGAAGAAGAAGAAGAAGAGAGAAAGAAGAGAAAGAAAGAAGAAAGAGAGAAGAGAAGAGAAGAGAAAGAAGAGAAGAAAGAGAAGAAGAGAAAGAAGAAGAAGAAAGAGAGAAAAGAAAGAGAAGAAAGAGAGAAGAAGAAGAAAGAGAAGAAGAAGAGAGAAAGAAGAAGAAGAAAGAAAGAGAAAGAAGAGAGAAAGAGAAGAAGAGAGAAGAAAGAGAAGAAGAGAAAGAAGAAGAAAGAGAAGAAGAAAGAGAAGAAAGAGAAGAGAAGAGAGAGAGAAAAGAAGAGAGAGAAAGAAGAAAGAAGAGAAGAAGAGAGAAAGAAAGAGAAAGAGAGAAAGAAGAGAAAGAAAGAAGAGAGAAGAGAGAAAGAAGAAGAAGAGAAGAAAGAGAAGAAGAGAAAGAAGAGAAGAAGAAGAAAGAGAGAAGAGAAGAAGAAAGAGAAGAAGAAAGAAGAGAAGAAGAGAAAGAAAGAAGAGAAGAAAGAAGAGAAAGAGAAGAAGAAGAGAAAGAGAAGAGAAAGAAGAAAGAAGAAGAGAAAGAGAAGAGAAAGAAGAAGAAGAAAGAAGAAGAAAGAAAGAAGAAGAGAAAGAAAGAGAGAGAAAGAAGAAAGAAGAGAAAGAGAAGAAGAAAGAAGAAGAGAAAGAGAAGAAGAGAAGAAAAGAGAAGAGAAAGAAGAAAGAAGAAAGAGAAGAGAAGAAGAGAAAGAAAGAAGAAGAGAGAAAGAAAGAAGAAGAGAGAAAGAGAAGAGAAAGAAGAGAAAGAAGAGAAGAAGAAAGAAAGAAAGAAGAGAAGAAAGAAGAAGAAAGAAGAAGAGAAGAGAAGAAAGAAGAGAAAGAAGAAGAAAGAGAAAGAAGAAGAGAAAGAAGAAGAAAGAAGAAAGAGAGAAGAAGAAGAAAGAAAGAAAGAAGAAGAAGAGAAAGAGAAGAAGAAGAAAGAGAGAAGAAAAGAGAAGAAAGAAGAAGAAGAGAAAGAAGAGAAGAGAAAGAAAGAAGAAGAGAGAAAGAAAGAAGAAAGAAGAAGAGAAGAAGAAGAAGAAAGAAAGAGAGAAGAAAGAGAAGAAGAAAGAAAGAGAGAAGAAAAGAGAAGAAGAAAAGAAAGAAGAAGAGAAAGAAGAAAGAAGAAGAGAAAGAGAAGAAAGAGAAGAAGAGAAGAAGAGAAAGAAGAAGAAGAGAAAGAAGAAGAAGAAAGAGAAGAGAAGAGAGAGAAGAAAAGAAAGAAGAAAGAAGAGAAGAAGAAGAAAGAGAAGAAGAAGGAAAAGAAGAGAAGAGAAAGAAGAAAGAGAAGAAGAAAGAAGAAGAAAGAAGAAGAAAGAGAGAAGAAGAAAGAGAAAGAGAAGAAGAAAGAAGAAGAAAGAAAGAGAAGAAAGAAGAAGAAAAGAAGAAAGAGAAAGAAAGAAGAAGAAGAGAGAAAGAAGAGAAGAGAAAGAAAGAAGAAGAAGAAGAAGAGAAGAAGAAGAGAAGAAGAGAAGAGAAGAAGAAAGAAAGAAGAAGAGAAGAAAGAGAAGAGAAGAAAGAAGAAGAGAAGAAGAGAAAGAAGAAGAGAAAGAGAAGAAAGAGAAGAAGAGAGAAGAAGAAAGAGAGAAAGAAAGAGAGAAGAGAAGAAGAGAAAGAGAAGAAGAGAAAAGAGAAAGAAGAAAGAGAGAGAAAGAAGAGAAGAGAAGAAAGAAGAAGAGAAGAAGAAGAGAAAGAAGAAGAAGAAAGAAGAGAAAGAGAAGAAAGAGAGAAGAGAAGAAAGAAGAAGAAGAAGAAAGAAGAAGAAGAAGAAGAAAGAAGAAAGAGAAGAAAAGAGAAGAAGAGAAAGAAGAGAAGAAGAGAGAAGAAAGAGAAAGAAGAGAAAGAGAGAAAGAAGAAGAGAAGAAGAGAGAAGAAGAGAAAGAAGAGAAGAAAGAGAGAAGAGAAGAAGAGAAGAAGAAGAGAAAGAGAGAAGAAGAGAAAGAAAGAGAAGAAAGAAGAAGAAGAGAAAGAGAAGAAAAGAAGAAAGAAGAGAAGAGAAGAAGAGAGAAGAGAAAGAAGAAGAAAGAAGAGAGAAGAGAGAAAGAAGAGAAGAAGAGAAAGAAGAAGAAGAAAGAAGAGAAAGAAGAAGAAGAAAGAGAAGAGAAAAGAAGAAGAGAAGAGAAAGAAGAGGAAGAAAGAAGAGAAGAAGAGAAAGAGAGAAAGAAGAAGAAAGAGAGAAGAGAAGAGAAGAAGAAGAAAGAGAAGAAGAGAAAGAAGAAGAGAGAAAGAGAAGAGAAAGAAGAAAGAGAAGAAGAGAAGAAGAAGAGAAAGAAGAAGAGAGAAGAGAAGAAGAGAAAGAGAGAAGAAGAAAGAAGAGAAAGAAGAGAAAGAAGAAGAGAGAAAGAAGAAGAGAAAGAAGAGAAAGAGAAAGAAGAGAGAAGAAGAGAAGAAAGAAGAAGAAGAGAAAGAGAGAAAGAAGAAGAAGAGAAGAGAAGAAGAAGAGAGAGAAGAGAGAAGAAAGAAGAAGAAGAAAGAAGAGAAGAGAAAGAAGAAGAGAAAGAGAAGAAAGAGAAGAGAAAGAAGAAGAGAAGAAGAGAAGAAAGAAGAAAGAAAGAGAAGAAGAGAAGAAAGAAGAAGAGAAGAAAGAGAAGAAGAAAGAGAAGAAGAAAGAAGAGAAAGAAGAAGAAGAGAGAGAGAGAAAGAAGAAGAAGAGAAGAGAAGAGAAGAGAGAAGAAGAAGAGAAAGAAAGAAGAGAAGAGAAAGAAGAGAGAGAAAGAAGAGAAGAGAAGAGAGAAGAAGAGAGAGAAGAAAAGAGAGAGAAGAGAAGAAGAGAGGAAGAAGAGAGAAGAGGAAGAAGAAGAGAAGAGAAGTAGAGAAGAAGAGAGAAGAAGAAGAAGAAAGAAAGAGAAAAGAAGAAAGAAGAGAAAGAGAAGAAGAAAGAAGAAGAAGAAAAGAAGAGAGAAAGAGAAGAGAGAGAAGAGAAAGAGAAGAAAGAGAAGAGAGAAGAGAAGAGAAAGAAAGAGAGAAGGAGAGAGAAAGAGAGAGAGAGAAGAGAAGAAAAGAAGAAAGAAGAGAAGAGAAGAGAAGAGAAGAAGAGAGAAGAAGAGAAGAAGAGAAGAGAAGAGAAGAAAGAAAGAAGAAGGAAGAAAAAAGAAGAAGAAAGGAAAGAGAAGAGAAGAGAGAAGAAGAGAGAGAGAGAAAGAAAGAAAAAGAAGGAGAGAGAAGAGAAAGAGAAGGAAGAAAGAAAGAAGAAAGAGAAAGGGAGAAAGAGAGAAGAGAAGAAGAAAGAAGAGAAGAGAAAGAGAGAAAGAGAAGAAGAAGAGAGAAGAAGGAGAGAAAAAGAAAGAATAGAAGAAGAAGAAAAGAGAAGAGAAGAGAGAAGAAAGAAAGAAGAGAGAAGAGAAGAGAAAGGAAGAAGAAGAAAAGAAGAGAAGAAGAAGAAGAAAGAGAGAAAAAAAAGGAAGAGAGAAGAAAGAAGAAGAGAGAGGAAAGAGGAAAAGAAGAAAAGAAGAGAGAAGAGAAGAGAAAGAAGAAGAAGAGAAGAAGAAGAAGAGAAGAGAGAGAAGAAGAAGAAGAAGAAAGAGAAGAAGAAGAGGAAGAAGAAAGAGTAGAAGGAAGAGAAGAAGAAGAAGAAGAGAAGAAGAAGAGAAGAAGAAGAGAAGAAGAGAGAAGAAAGAAGAAGAAGAAGAGAAGAAGAAAGAAGAGAAGAAGAAGAGAAGAAGAAGAGAAGAAGAAAGAGAAGAAGGAAGAGAAGAAGAAGAAGAGAGAAGAGAAGAGAGAAGAAGAGAAGAAGAAGAAAGAGAGAAGAGAAGAAGAAAGAAGAGAAGAGAAGAAAGAAGAAGAAGAAGAAGAGAAGAGAAGAGAAGAAAGAAGAGAGAAGAAGAAAGAAGAGAAGAAGAAGAAGAGAAGAGAAGAAGAGAAGAGAAGAGAAGAAGAGAGAGAAGAAGAGAAGAGAAAGAAGAAGAAGAAAGAGAAGAAGAAGAAAGAGAAGAAGAGAAAGAGAAGAAGAGAAGAAGAGAAGAAGAGAAAGAGAAGAAAGAAGAGAAGAGAAGAAGAGAGAAGAAGAAGAGAAAGAGAGAAGAAGAAGAAGAGAAGAGAGAAGAGAAGAAGAAGAGAAGAAGAAGAGAAGAAGAGAAGAAGAGAAGAGAGAAGAGAAGAGAAGAAGAAGAAGAGAAGAAGAAGAAGAAGAGAGAAGAAGAGAAGAGAAGAAGAAGAGAAAGAAGAGAGAAGAAGAAAGAGAAGAAGAGAAGAGAGAAAGAGAGAAGAAGAAGAGAAGAGAAGAGAAGAAGAAGAGAAGAGAGAAGAAGAGAAGAGAAGAGAAGAAGAGAAGAGAAGAGAAGAAGAAGAGAAGAGAGAAGAGAAAGAAGAGAGAGAAGAAGAGAAGAAGAAGAGAGAAGAAGAGAAGAAGAGAAGAAGAAGAAGAGAGAAGAGAAGAGAAGAAGAGAAGAAGAGAGAGAAGAAGAGAGAAGAAGAGAAGAAGAAGAGAAGAGAAGAAGAGAGAGAAGAGAAGAAGAGAAGAGAAGAAGAGAGAAGAGAGAAGAGAAGAAGAAGAGAAAGAGAAGAGAAGAAGAGAAGAGAAGAAGAGAAGAAGAGAGAAGAGAAGAAGAGAAGAAGAAGAAGAGAAGAGAAGAAGAGAAGAGAAGAAGAGAAGAAGAAAGAGAAGAGAAGAAGAGAGAAGAGAAGAAGAGAAGAAGAGAGAGAAGAAGAGAGAAGAGAAGAGAAGAGAGAAGAAGAGAGAAGAAGAGAAGAGAGAAGAAGAGAAGAAGAGAAGAAAGAAGAGAAGAAGAAGAGAAGAAGAGAAGAGAGAAGAAGAAGAGAAAGAAGAAGAAGAGAAGAGAGAAGAAGAGAAGAAGAAGAGAAGAAAGAGAAGAAGAGAAGAAGAAGAGAAGAAGAAGAGAAGAAGAAGAAGAGAAGAAGAAGAGAAGAAGAAGAGAAGAAGAAGAGAAGAAGAAGAGAAGAAGAAGAGAAGAAGAAGAGAAGAAGAAGAGAAGAAGAAGAGAAGAAGAAGAGAAGAAGAAGAGAAGAAGAAGAGAAGAAGAAGAAGAGAAGAAGAGAGAAGAAGAAGAAAGAGAAGAAGAGAAGAAGAAGAGAAGAAGAGAAGAAGAAGAGAAGAGAGAAGAAGAGAAGAGAAGAAGAAGAGAAGAAGAGAAGAAGAGAGAGAAGAGAAGAAGAAGAAGAAGAGAAGAAGAAGAAGAAGGAGAGAAAGAGAAGAGAAGAAGAAGAAGAGAAGAAGAAGAGAGAAGAAGAAGAGAAGAGAAGAGAGAAGAGAAGAGAAGAAGAGAAGAAGAGAAGAAGAAGAAGAGAAGAGAAGAGAGAAGAAGAGAAGAGAAGAAGAAAGAGAGAAGAAGAAGAGAGAAGAGAGAAGAGAAGAGAGAAGAAGAAGAGAAGAAGAAGAAGAGAAGAAGAAGAGAAGAGAAGAGAGAGAAGAAGAAGAGAAGAGAAAGAGAGAAGAAGAGAAGAAGAAGAAGAGAAGAGAGAAGAGAAGAGAAGAGAAGAAGAGAAGAGAAGAGAGAAGAAGAAGAGAGAGAAGAGAAGAGAAGAGAGAAGAAGAAGAGAAGAGAAGAAGAAGAGAAGAAGAAGAGAAGAGAAGAAGAAGAGAAGAGAAGAGAAGAAGAGAGAAGAGAAGAGAGAAGAAGAAGAGAAGAGAAGAAGAAGAGAGAAGAGAAGAAGAGAGAGAGAAGAGAGAGAAGAAGAGAAGAGAAGAGAAGAAGAGAAGAAGAAGAGAAGAAGAGAGAAAGAAGAAGAGAAGAAGAGAAGAGAAGAAGAGAGAAGAGAAGAAGAGAAGAAGAAGAGAGAAAGAAGAGAAGAGAAGAGAAGAGAAGAAGAAGAAGAGAGAAAGAGAAGAGAAGAAGAAAGAAGAGAAGAGAAGAGAGAAGAAGAAGAGAAAGAAGAAGAAGAAGAAGAAGAGAAGAAGAAGAGAGAGAAGAAGAAGAAAGAAGAGAAGAAGAGAAGAAGAAGAGAAGAGAGAAGAAGAGAGAAGAAGAAGAAAGAGAGAGAAGAGAAGAAGAAGAAGAGAAGAAGAAGAAAGAAGAAGAGAGAAGAAGAGAAGAAAGAAGAGAGAAGAAGAGAGAAGAGAAGAAGAAGAAGAGAAGAAGAGAAGAAGAAGAAGAGAAGAGAAGAAGAAGAGAGAGAGAAGAAGAAGAAGAAAGAAGAAGAGAAGAAAGAGAAAGAAGAAAGAAGAAGAGAAGAAAGAGAAGAAGAAGAAGAGAAGAGAAGAAGAGAAGAAGAGAAGAGAAAGAAGAGAAGAAGAGAAGAAGAAGAGAAGAAGAGAAGAAGAGAAGAAGAAGAAAGAAGAAAGAAAGAGAGAAGAAGAAAGAAGAAGAGAAGAAGAAGAGAAGAGAAAGAGAAGAAGAAGAGAAAGAGAAGAGAAGAAAGAGAAGAAGAAGAGAGAAGAAGAAGAAGAAGAGAAGAGAAGAAGAGAAGAAGAAGAAGAGAAGAGAGAAAGAAGAAGAAGAAGAAAGAGAAGAAGAAGAAGAGAGAAGAAGAGAAGAAAGAGAAGAAGAAGAAAGAGAAGAAGAGAGAAGAAGAGAAGAAGAAGAGAAGAGAGAGAAGAAGAGAAGAAGAGAAGAAGAGAAGAAGAGAGAAGAAGAGAAGAAGAAGAAGAAGAAGAGAAGAGAAGAAGAAGAGAAGAAGAAGAAGAGAAGAGAAGAAAGAGAAGAGAAGAGAAGAAGAAGAGAAGAAAGAAGAAGAAGAGAAAGAAGAGAGAAGAAGAAGAGAGAAGAGAAGAAGAGAAGAGAAGAAGAAGAAAGAAGAGAAGAAGAAAGAAGAGAAAGAAAGAGAAGAGAAGAAGAAGAAGAAAGAAGAAGAAGAGAGAAGAGAAAGAAGAAGAGAGAAGAAAGAAGAGAGAAGAAGAAAGAAGAAGAGAAGAGAAAGAGAAGAAGAAGAGAAAGAAGAGAAGAAGAAGAGAGAAAGAAGAAGAGAAAGAAGAAGAAAGAAGAGAAAGAAGAGAAGAAGAAGAAAGAGAAGAAAGAAGAAGAAGAAGAAGAGAAGAAGAAGAGAGAAAGAGAAGAAGAAGAAAGAGAAGAAGAAGAAGAAGAAAGAGAGAAGAAGAAGAGAAGAGAAGAAAGAAGAAGAAGAAGAGAAGAAAGAAGAGAGAGAAGAAGAGAGAAAGAAGAAGAAGAAGAGAAGAGAGAAGAAAGAAGAAGAGAAAGAAGAAAGAAGAAGAAGAGAAGAAGAGAAAGAAGAGAAGAAGAAGAGAAGAAGAAGAAGAAAGAGAAGAGAAAGAAGAAGAGAAGAAGAGAAAGAAGAAGAGAAGAGAAAGAGAAGAAGAAGAAGAGAGAAGAAGAAAGAGAGAAGAAGAAGAAGAGAAAGAAGAGAAGAAAGAGAGAAGAAGAAGAAGAGAAGAAGAAGAAAGAGAAGAGAAGAAAGAAGAAGAAGAGAAGAAGAGAGAAGAGAAGAAGAAAGAAGAAGAAGAAAGAAGAAGAGAAGAGAAGAGAAGAAGAAAGAGAAGAGAAGAAGAGAAGAGAGAAGAAAGAAGAGAAGAGAAGAAGAAAGAAGAAGAAAGAAGAAGAAAGAAGAAGAGAGAAGAAGAAAGAAGAAGAAGAGAAAGAGAGAGAAAGAAAGAAGAAGAGAAGAGAAGAGAAGAAAGAAGAAGAGAAGAGAAAGAAGAGAAGAAGAAGAAGAGAAGAGAAGAAGAGAAGAAGAAGAAGAAAGAAGAGAAGAAAGAAGAAAGAGAGAAGAAGAGAAGAGAAGAAGAAAGAGAAAGAAGAAGAAGAGAAGAAGAGAAAGAAGAAGAGAAGAGAAGAAGAGAAGAGAAAGAAGAGAAGAGAAGAAGAAGAAAGAAGAAGAAGAGAAGAAGAAAGAAGAGAGAAGAAAGAAGAAGAAAGAAGAGAAGAAAGAGAGAGAAGAAGAGAAGAGAAGAGAAAGAAGAAGAGAAAGAAAGAGAAGAAGAAGAGAGAAGAGAAGAAAGAGAAGAAGAAGAAAGAGAAGAAAGAAGAAGAAGAAAGAAGAAGAGAAGAGAAAGAGAAGAGAAGAGAAGAAGAAGAAGAAGAGAAGAAGAAGAAGAGAAGAAGAAGAAAGAGAAGAGAAGAAGAAGAAGAGAAAGAAGAAGAAAGAAGAAGAGAAGAGAAGAAGAAAGAAGAAGAGAAAGAGAAGAGAAGAAGAGAAGAAGAAGAAGAGAAGAGAAGAAAGAAGAAAGAAGAGAAGAAGAAAGAGAGAGAAGAAGAGAAGAAAGAAAGAAGAGAAGAGAAGAAGAAAGAGAAGAAAGAAGAAGAAAGAAGAAGAGAAAGAAGAGAAGAAGAAGAGAAGAGAAGAAGAAGAAGAAAGAGAAGAAGAGAAGAAGAGAAGAAGAAAGAAGAAAGAAGAAGAAGAGAAAGAAGAAGAAGAAGAGAAGAAGAGAAAGAAGAAGAAGAGAGAAAGAAGAGAAGAAGAGAAGAGAAGAGAGAAGAGAAGAAGAGAGAAGAAGAGAAGAAAGAAGAGAAGAAGAAGAAAGAAGAGAAGAGAAGAAGAAAGAGAAGAAAGAAGAGAAGAAAGAAGAGAAGAGAAGAAGAAGAAGAAGAGAAGAGAGAAGAAGAAGAGAGAAAGAAGAAGAAGAAGAGAAAGAAGAAGAGAAGAAGAAAGAGAAAGAAGAGAAAGAAGAAGAAGAAAGAAGAAAGAAGAAGAAGAAAGAGAAGAAGAGAAGAAAGAGAAAGAAGAAGAAGAGAAGAAGAGAAGAAGAAAGAAAGAAGAAGAAGAAGAAGAGAAAGAGAAAGAAGAAGAGAAGAAGAGAAGAAAAGAAGAAGAGAGAAAGAGAAGAGAAAGAAGAGAGAAGAGAAAGAAGAAAGAAAGAAGAAGAAGAAGAGAAAGAGAAGAAGAAAGAGAAGAGAAGAGAGAAGAGAAGAAGAAGAAGAAGAAAGAGAAGAAGAAGAAAGAGAAGAAAGAAGAAGAGAAAGAAGAAGAGAAGAAGAAGAAGAGAAAGAAGAGAAGAGAAAGAAGAGAAGAGAAGAAAGAGAAGAAAGAAGAAGAAGAGAAAGAAGAGAAAGAGAGAAGAAGAAGAGAAAGAAGAAGAAAGAAGAAGAAGAGAAGAAAGAGAAAGAAGAGAAGAAGAAAGAAGAAGAGAAGAAAGAAAGAAGAAAGAAGAGAAAGAAGAAAGAAGAAAGAGAGAAGAGAAAGAAGAAGAAGAAAGAGAAGAAGAAAGAAGAGAAAGAAGAAGAAGAAAGAGAAGAAGAAAGAAGAGAAGAAAGAAAGAAGAGAAGAAAGAGAAGAGAAGAAGAGAAGAGAGAAGAAAGAAGAAGAGAAAGAAGAGAAGAAGAAAGAAGAGAAGAAGAAGAAAGAAGAGAAGAAAGAGAGAAGAAAGAAGAGAGAAGAGAAAGAAGAAGAGAGAAGAGAAAGAAGAAGAAAGAGAAGAGAAGAGAAGAAGAAGAAGAGAAGAGAAAGAAGAAGAGAAGAAGAGAAGAAAGAAGAGAAGAAGAAGAGAAAGAAGAAGAGAAGAAGAAAGAAGAAGAAAGAAGAAGAGAGAAGAAGAAAGAGAAGAAGAAAAGAAAGAGAGAAGAAAGAGAAGAGAAGAAGAAAGAGAAGAAGAAGAGAAGAAGAAGAGAAAGAAGAGAAAGAAGAAAGAGAAGAGAAGAGAAGAAGAGAGAAAGAAGAAAGAAGAGAAGAGAAAGAAGAGAAGAGAAGAAAGAGAAGAAGAGAAGAAGAAGAGAAGAAGAGAAGAAGAGAAGAGAAGAAAGAGAAGAAGAAGAGAAGAAGAAGAGAAGAAGAAGAAGAGAGAAGAGAAAAGAAGAAAGAAGAAGAAGAAAGAGAAGAAGAAAAGAAGAGAAGAGAAGAAGAGAAAGAAGAGAAGAAAGAAGAGAAAGAAGAAAGAAGAGAGAAGAGAAAGAAGAAGAAGAAGAGAAGAAGAAAGAAGAAAGAGAAGAGAAGAGAAGAAGAGAAAGAGAGAAGAAGAAGAGAAGAAAGAGAGAAGAGAAGAAGAGAAGAAAGAAGAGAAGAGAAGAAGAAGAGAAGAGAAGAAAGAGAAGAGAGAGAAGAAGAGAAGAAAGAAGAAGAGAAGAAGAAAGAAGAGAAGAGAAGAAGAAGAGAAAGAAGAAAGAAGAAGAGAAGAAAGAGAAGAAGAAAGAGAGAAGAAAGAAGAAGAGAAGAGAGAAAGAAGAAGAAGAGAAGAGAGAAAGAAGAAGAAGAGAAGAGAAAGAGAAGAGAGAAGAGAAGAAGAAGAAGAGAAGAAGAGAAAGAAGAAGAAGAGAAGAAGAGAAGAGAAGAAGAGAAGAGAAGAGAAGAAGAAGAAGAAAGAAGAGAAGAAGAAAGAGAAGAAGAGAAAGAAGAAGAAAGAAGAGAAGAGAAAGAAGAAGAAGAAGAGAAAGAGAAAGAAAGAAGAGAAAGAAGAAGAGAAGAGAAGAAGAGAGAAGAAGAAGAGAAAGAGAAGAAAGAAGAAGAGAAGAAGAGAAGAAGAGAAGAAGAGAAGAGAAGAGAAGAGAGAAGAAGAGAAGAAGAGAGAAAGAGAGAAGAAGAAAGAAGAGAGAAGAAGAGAAGAAGAGAAGAAAGAAGAGAAAAGAAGAAGAAGAAGAAGAAAGAAGAAGAGAAAGAAGAGAAAGAAAGAAGAAGAGAAGAAGAAGAGAAGAAGAGAAGAGAAAGAAGAGAAGAAGAAGAGAAGAAGAAGAAGAAAGAAGAAAGAGAAGAAGAAGAAGAAAGAGAAAGAAAGAAGAAGAAGAAGAAGAAAGAGAAGAGAAAGAAGAAGAGAAGAAGAAAGAAAGAGAAGAAGAAAGAAGAAGAAAGAGAGAAGAAAGAAGAAGAAGAAGAGAAAGAAGAAGAGAAAGAGAAGAAGAAGAAAGAGAAAGAGAAGAAGAAAGAGAGAAGAGAAGAAAGAGAAGAAGAAAGAAGAGAGAAGAAAGAGAAGAAAGAAGAGAAAGAAGAAGAAGGAAGAGAAGAAGAAGAAAGAGAAGAAGAAGAGAAGAGAAGAAGAGAAAGAGAAGAAAGAGAAAGAAGAGAGAGAAGAAGAAAGAAGAAGAAGAAGAGAGAAGAAAGAGAAGAAAGAAGAAGAGAGAGAAGAAAGAAGAAAGAGAAGAAGAAGAGAAGAAAGAAGAGAAGAAAGAGAAGAAGAAGAAAGAAGAAAAGAGAAGAAGAAGAAAGAGAAGAAGAAAGAGAAGAAGAAAAGAGAAGAAGAAGAAGAAAGAGAGAAGAAGAGAAGAAAGAGAAGAAAGAAGAGAGAAGAAGAAAGAAGAGAAGAGAAAGAAGAAGAGAAGAAGAGAAGAAAGAAGAGAAAGAGAAAGAAGAAGAGAGAAAGAGAAGAAGAAGAAGAGAGAAAGAAGAAGAAAGAGAAGAGAAGAAGAAGAAGAAGAGAAAGAAAGAGAAGAAGAGAAAGAAGAAGAAGAAGAAAGAAGAGAAGAAGAGAGAAAGAAGAAGAAGAAAGAAAGAGAAGAAGAGAAGAAGAAAGAAGAAGAGAAAGAGAAGAAGAAGAAGAGAAGAAAGAAGAGAAGAAGAAGAAGAAGAGAAGAAAGAGAAGAAAGAAGAGAAGAGAAGAAGAGAAGAGAAGAGAAGAAGAAAGAGAGAAGAAGAAGAAGAAGAGAAGAAGAAGAGAAGAAAAGAGAAGAAGAGAAAGAGAAGAAGAAGAGAAGAAGAAAGAAAGAAGAGAAGAAGAGAGAAGAAGAAAGAGAAGAAGAAAGAAGAGAGAAGAAAGAAGAGAAAGAGAAAGAAGAAGAAAGAAGAGAAGAAGAGAAGAAGAAAGAGAAGAAGAAAGAGAAGAGAGAAGAGAGAAGAAAGAAAGAAGAAGAAGAGAAGAGAAAGAAGAAAGAAGAGAAAGAAGAGAAGAAGAAAGAAAGAAGAAGAGAAGAAGAAAGAAAGAAGAAGAAAGAAGAGAAGAAGAGAAAGAAGAAAGAGAAGAAGAAAGAGAAGAAAGAAGAGAAGAAGAAAGAAGAGAGAAAGAAAGAGAAGAAGAGAAAGAAGAAGAAAGAAAGAAGAAAAGAAGAAGAAGAGAAAGAAGAAGAAGAAGAGAAGAAGAAGAAGAAGAAAGAGGAAAGAAGAGAAAGAAGAGAAGAAAGAAAGAAGAGAAAGAGAAAGAAGAAGAAGAAGAAGAGAGGAAAGAGAAGAAGAAGAGAAGAGAAAGAAGAGAAGAGAAGAGAAGAAGAGAGAAAGAAAGAAGAAAAGAGAAGAAGAGAAGAAGAAGAAAGAAGAAAGAAGAAAGAAGAAGAAAGAAGAAAGAAAGAAGAAGAAGAGAAAGAAGAGAGAAGAAAGAAGAAGAGAAAGAAGAAGAAAGAGAAGAAAGAAGAAAGAGAGAAAGAAGAAGAAAGAGAAGAAAGAGAAAGAAGAAGAAGAGAAGAAGAAGAAGAGAAAGAAGAAGAAAGAAGAAGAAAGAAGAAGAGAAAGAAGAAAGAAGAAGAAAGAAGAAGAAGAAGAGAAGAGAAGAAGAAAGAAAGAAGAAAGAAGAAAGAAGAAGAGAGAAAGAAGAAGAAAGAGAAGAAGAAAGAAAGAAGAAAGAAGAAGAAGAGAGAAAAGAAGAAAGAAAGAAGAGAAGAAAAGAAGAAGAAAGAAAGAAGAGAAGAGAGAAAGAAGAAGAGAAGAAGAGAAGAAGAAAGAAGAGAAGAGAAGAAAGAAGAAGAAGAAAGAGAAGAAGAGAAGAGAAAGAAGAAGAGAAGAAGAAAAGAAGAGAAGAAGAAAGAAGAAGAAGAAAGAGGAGAAAGAAGAAGAAAGAAGAAAGAAAGAAGAAGAAGAAGAGAAAGAAGAGAAGAAGAAGAAAGAAGAAGAAGAAAGAAGAAGAGAAGAGAGAAAGAAAGAAGAAAAGAAGAAGAAGAGAAGAAGAAAGAAGAAGAGAGAAGAAAGAGAAGAAGAAGAAAGAAGAAGAAGAAAGAAGAAGAGAAGAGAAGAAGAAGAGGAAAGAGAAAGAAGAGAAGAAGAAAGAGAAAGAAGAAGAGAAGAAGAGAGAAAGAAGAGAAGAGAAGAAAAGAAGAAGAAGAAGAAGAGAAGGAAGAAGAAAAGAAAGAAAGAGAAAGAAAGAGAGAAAGAAGAAGAAAAGAAGAAGAAGAAAGAAAAGAAGAGAAGAAAGAAGAGAAAGAAAGAGAAGAAGAAAGAAGAAGAAGAGAAGAAGAAGAAGAAAGAAGAGAAGAGAAGAAGAGAAAAGAAGAAGAAGAAGAAGAAAGGAAAGAAGAGAAGAGAAAGAAGAAAGAGAAGAAGAAGAAAGAGAGAAGAAAGAAGAAGAGAAGAGAAAGAAGAGAAGAAAGAAGAAGAGAAAGAAGAAGAAGAAGAGAAAGAAAGAGAAGAAGAAAAGAAGAAAGAAGAAGAAGAGAGAAGAGAGAAGAAGAAAGAAGAAAGAGAAGAGAAAGAAGAAGAAGAAGAAAGAAGAAGAGAAAGAGAAAGAAGAAAGAAAGAGAAGAGAAGAAGAAGAAAGAGAAGAGAAGAAGAAAGAAGAAGAAGAAAGAGAGAAGAAAGAGAAGAAAAGAGAAGAAGAGAAGAAGAGAAGAAAGAAAGAGAGAAAGAAGAAGAAAGAAGAGAAGAAGAAAGAGAAGAGAGAAGAAGAAGAGAAAGAAGAGAAGAGAAAGAAGAAGAAAGAGAAGAAGAAGAGAAGAGAAGAAGAGAAGAAGAGAAAAGAAGAGAAGAGAAGAGAAGAAAGAAGAGAAGAAAGAAGAAGAAGAGAAGAAGAAGAGAGAAGAGAAAGAAGAAAGAGAAGAAGAAGAAGAAAGAAGAGAAGAAAGAAGAAGAAGAAGAAGAGAGAAAGAAAGAAAGAAGAAAGAAGAGAAGAAGAGAAGAGAAAGAGAAGAAGAAAGAGAAGAGAAAGAAGAAAGAGAAAGAGAAGAAGAAGAGAAGAAGAGAAGAGAAGAAGAGAAGAGAAGAGAAGAAGAAGAGAAAAGAAGAGAAAGAAGAGAGAAGAAGAAGAAGAAGAAAGAAGAGAGAAGAAGAGAAAGAGAAGAAGAAGAGAAGAGAAGAAGAAGAGAAGAAGAAGAAGAGAAGAAGAAAGAGAAGAAGAGAAAGAAGAAGAGAAGAAGAGAAAGAAGAAAGAGAAGAGAGAAAGAGAGAAAGAAGAGAAAGAAAGAGAGAAGAAAGAGAAGAAAGAGAGAGAAGAAAGAGAAGAAAGAAGAGAAGAAGAGAAAGAAGAAAGAAGAAGAAAGAGAAGAAGAAAGAAGAAGAGAAGAGAGAAGAGAAGAAAGAAGAGAAGAAGAGAAGAAGAAGAGAAGAAGAAGAGAAAGAAGAAGAAGAAAGAAGAGAAGAGAAGAAGAAGAGAAAGAAAGAGAGAAGAAAGAGAGAAGAAAGAAGAGAAGAAGAAGAGAAGAAGAGAAGAAAGAGAAGAAGAGAAGAAGAAGAGAAAGAAGAGAAGAAGAAGAGAAGAAAGAAGAGAAGAGAAAGAAGAAGAGAAAGAAAGAAGAAGAAAAGAAGAGAAGAAGCAGCAGCAGAAGAAGAAGAAGAAGAAGAAGAGGAAAGAAGAGAAGAAGAAGAAGAAAGAGAAGAAGAAGAAGAAAGAGAAGAAGAAAGAAGAGAAGAAGAAGAAGAAAGAAGAAAGAGAGAAGAAGAAGAAAGAAGAGAAGAGAAAGAGAAGAAAGAGAAGAAGAAGAAGACGGAAGAAGAAGAAGAAGAAAGAGAAGAAGAGAAGAAGAAGAGAAGAAGAAAGAGAAAGAGAAGAAAGAGAAGAAAAGAAGAGAAGAAGAAGAGAGAAAGAAGAAGAAGAAAGAGAAGAAAGAGAAGAAGAAGAGAAGAAGAGAAAGAAAGAGAAGAAGAAGAAGAAAGAAGAGAAGAAGAAAGAAGAAGAAGAAAGAAAGAGAAGAGAAGAAGAGAGAAGAAAGAAGAAGAAAGAGAAGAGAGAAGAAAGAAGAGAAGAAGAGAAGAAGAGAAGAAGAGAGAGAAGAAGAAGAAGAAGAAGAGAAAGAAGAGAAGAAGAGAAGAAGAAAGAGAGAAGAAGAGAAGAAAGAAGAGAAAGAAGAAAGAGAAGAAGAGAAGAAAGAGAGAAGAAGAGAAGAAGAGAAGAAGAGAAGAGAAGAAGAGAAGAGAAAGAAGAGAGAAGAAGAAGAGAGAAGAGAAGAAAGAAGAGAAGAGAAGAAAGAGAAAGAAGAAGAGAAGAGAAAGAGAAAGAGAAGAAGAAGAAGAAAGAAGAGAAAGAAGAAGAAGAGAAGAAGAAGAAGAGAAGAGAAAGAAGAAGAAGAAGAGAAAGAAGAAGAGAGAAGAGAGAAGAGAAGAAGAGAAGAGAAAGAGAAGAAGAAGAAGAAGAAGAAGAGAAGAAAGAAGAGAAAGAGAAGAGAGAAGAAAGAAGAAAGAAGAGAAAGAAGAAGAGAAAGAAGAAAGAAGAAGAAGAGAAGAAGAAAGAAGAAGAAGAAGAAAGAAGAGAAGAGAAGAAGAAGAAAGAAAGAAGAAAGAAGAGAAGAAGAAAGAAAGAAGAAGAAGAGAAGAAAGAAGAAGAGAAGAAAGAAGAAGAGAGAAGAAAGAAAGAGAAAAGAGAAGAAAGAGAAAGAAGAAGAAAGAAGAAAGAAAGAGAAAGAAGAAGAGAAGAAGAAAGAGAGAAAGAAGAAAGAAGAGAAAGAAAAGAGAGAAGAAAGAGAAGAAGAAGAAAGAAGAAGAAGAAGAAAGAAGAAAGAAGAGAAAAGAGAAGAGAGAAGAAGAAGAAAGAAGAAAGAAGAAGAAGAAAGAGAGAAGAAAGAAGAAAGAGAAGAAAAGAAGAAAGAGAAAGAGAAGAGAGAAAGAGAGAAGAGAAAGAAGAAGAAAGAGAAGAAGAGAGAAGAAGAAGAAAGAAAGAAGAAGAGAAAGAAAGAGAAGAAGAAAGAAGAGAAGAAGAGAAAGAAGAAAGAAGAGAGAAAGAAGAAGAGAAGAAGAAGAGAAGAGAAAAGAAGAGAAAGAAGAAGAAGAAGAGAAAGAAAGAGAAGAAGAAAGAGAAAGAAGAAGAAAGAAGAGAAGAGAAGAAGAGAAGAAAGAAGAAAGAGAAGAGAAGAAAGAGAAGAAGAAGAAGAAAGAGAAGAGAAAGAGAAGAAGAAAGAAGAGAAGAAAGAGAAAGAGAAGAAAGAAGAAGAGAAAGAGAGAAAGAAAAGAAGAGAAGAAGAAAGAAGAGAAAGAAGAAGAGAGAAGAAGAAGAGAAAGAAGAAGAAGAGAAGAAGAAGAGAAAGAAGAAGAAGAAAGAAGAGAAAGAGAAGAAAAGAAGAGAGAAGAAAGAGAAGAAGAAGAGAAAAGAAGAGAAGAAGAGAGAAGAGAAGAAGAAGAGAAAGAAAGAAGAGAAAGAAGAAGAAGAAAGAAGAAAGAGAAGAAGAAGAAGAAAGAAGAAGAAAGAGAAGAAGAAGAGAAGAGAAGAAAGAGAAGAAAGAAGAAGAAAGAGAAGAAGAAGAAAAGAAAGAAGAGAAAGAAGAGAAAAGAAGAAAGAAAGAGAAAGAAGAAGAAGAAAGAGAAGAAGAAAGAGAGAAGAAAGAGAAGAGAAAGAGAAGAAGAGAAAGAAGAAGAAAGAAGAAGAGAAGAGAAAGAAGAAAGAAAGAGAAAGAGAGAAAGAAGAAGAAGAAAGAAGAAAGAGAAAGAGAAGAAGAAAGAGAAGAGAAGAAAGAGAAGAGAAGAAAGAGAAGAAGAAGAAAGAAGAAAGAAGAGAAAGAAGAAGAGAAGAGAGAAGAAAGAGAGAAGAAAGAGAAGAGAAGAGAAAGAAGAAGAAAGAAAGAAGAAGAGAAGAAAGAGAAGAAAGAAGAAAGAAAGAAGAGAAAGAAGAGAAGAAAGAGAAGAAAGAAAGAGAAGAAGAGAAGAAGAAGAGAAGAGAGAAGAGAAAGAAGAAGAAGAAAGAAGAGAGAAGAAGAAGAGAAAGAGAAGAAAGAAGAAGAAGAAAGAGAAGAAAGAGAAGAGAAAGAAGAAGAAAGAAGAAGAGAAGAGAAGAAGAAAGAGAAAGAGAAGAAGAGAAGAAAGAGAAGAAGAAAGAAGAAGAAGAAGAAGAGAAAGAGAAGAAGAGAAGAAGAAAGAAAGAAGAAGAGAAGAGAAAGAAGAGAAGAGAAGAGAAGAAAGAAGAAAGAGAAAGAAGAGAAGAAAGAGAAAGAAAGAAGAAGAAGAGAAAGAAGAGAGAAAGAAGAGAAAGAGAAGAAGAAGAGAAAGAAGAAGAAAGAGAGAAGAAGAAAGAGAAAGAAGAGAAGAGAAGAAGAAGAGAAAGAAGAAGAGAAGAGAAAGAGAAGAGAAGAAGAAGAAGAAAGAGAAAGAAGAAGAAGAAGAAGAAAGAAGAAGAAGAGAAAGAGAAGAAGAAGAGAAAGAAGAGAAGAAAGAAGAAAGAGAAGAAAGAAGAGAAGAAGAAGAAAGAAGAGAAGAAGAAGAGAAGAAGAAGAGAAGAAAGAAAGAGAAGAAGAGAAGAAGAAGAAAGAGAAGAAGAGAAGAAGAAAGAAGAAAGAGAAGAAGAAAGAAGAAGAAAGAGAAGAAAGAAGAAGAGAAAGAGAAGAAGAGAAGAAAAGAGAAGAAGAAGAGAAGAAGAAGAGAAAGAAAGAAGAAGAGAAGAGAAGAAAGAGAAAGAAAGAAGAGAAAGAGAGAAGAAAGAAGAGAGAAGAAGAAAGAAAGAAGAAGAGAAGAGAGAAGAAGAAGAAGAGAAGAAGAGAAGAAAAGAGAAGAAGAAGAAAGAAGAAGAGAAGAGAAGAAAGAGAAGAAAGAAAGAAGAGAGAAAGAAGAGAAGAGAAGAAAGAAGAAGAAGAGAGAAGAAAGAAGAAAGAAGAAGAAGAGAAGAAAGAGAAGAAGAAGAAGAAGAAAGAAGAAGAAAGAAGAAGAGAAGAGAAGAAGAGAAAGAAAGAAGAAGAGAAAGAAGAGAAGAAGAAGAGAAAGAGAGAAGAAGAAAGAAGAAGAAGAGAAAGAAAGAAGAGAAGAAAGAAGAAAGAGAAAGAAGAAGAGAGAAGAAAGAAAGAGAAGAAGAAAGAAGAAAGAAAGAGAGAAGAAGAGAAGAAGAGAAAGAGAAGAAGAAAGAAGAAGAGAAGAAGAAGAAAGAAGAAGAAGAAGAGAAAGAAGAAGAAGAGAAAGAGAAAGAAGAAGAAAGAAGAAGAAGAGAAAGAGAAGAAGAAAGAGAAAGAAAGAAGAGAAGAAGAGAAGAAGAAAGAAAGAGAAGAAGAAGAGAAGAAAGAGAAGAAGAAGAGAAGAAGAGAAGAAAGAGAGAAAGAAGAAGAAGAAGAGAAGAGAGAAGAAGAGAAAGAGAGAAGAAGAGAAAGAGAAGAAGAGAGAAGAAGAAGAAAGAAGAAGAAGAAGAGAAGAAGAGAAAGAAGAGAGAAGAGAAGAGAAGAAGAGAGAAGAAAGAAGAGAAGAAGAAGAAGAGAGAAAGAAGAAGAGAAAGAAAGAGAAGAAGAGAAAGAAGAAGAGAGAAGAAGAGAAAGAAGAGAAGAAGAGAAAGAGAAGAAAGAAGAAGAGAAGAGAAAGAAGAAGAAAGAGAAAGAGAGAAAGAAGAAGAAGAGAAGAAGAAAGAGAAGAAGAAGAAGAGAGAGAAAGAAGAAGAGAAGAAGAGAAGAGAAGAGAAGAAAGAGAAAGAGAAGAGAAGAGAAGAAAGAGAAGAAGAGAAGAAAGAAGAGAAGAGAAGAGAAGAAGAGAAGAAGAGAGAAGAAGAGAAGAGAAGAAGAGAAAGAAGAAGAGAAGAAGAAGAGAAAGAAGAGAAGAAGAAAGAAGAGAAGAAAGAGAAGAAGAAGAAGAAGAAGAGAAGAAGAAGAAAGAGAAGAAGAAAGAAGAAGAAGAAAGAAGAAAGAAAGAAGAAAGAGAAAGAGAGAAGAAAGAGAAGAAGAAGAGAGAAGAAGAAGAGAAAGAAAGAGAAAGAGAAGAAGAAGAAGAAAGAAAGAAGAAGAAGAGAAAAGAAGAGAGAAGAAGAAAGAAGAGAAGAAGAGAAGAGAAGAGAAGAAGAAAGAAGAAAGAGAAGAAGAGAAGAAGAGAAGAAGAGAAAGAAGAGAAGAAAGAAAGAAGAAGAGAAAGAAGAGAAAGAGAAAGAAGAAGAGAAGAAGAGAAAGAAGAGAAAGAAGAAGAGAAGAAGAGAAGAGAAGAGAAGAAGAAGAAAGAGAAGAAGAAGAGAAGAAGAAAGAAGAAGAAAGAAGAAGAAAAGAGAAGAAGAAAGAAGAAGAGAAGAAGAAGAAAGAAGAAGAAGAGAGAAGAAGAAGAGAAGAGAAAGAGAAGAAGAAGAAAGAGAAGAGAAGAAGAAAGAAGAAGAAGAGAAGAAGAAGAGAGAAGAAAGAAAGAAAGAAGAGAGAAGAAAGAGAAAGAAGAAGAAAGAAGAAGAAGAAAGAGAGAAAGAAGAAGAAGAAGAGAAGAAGAGAAGAAAGAGAAGAAGAGAAGAAAGAAGAAGAAGAAAGAGAAGAAAGAGAAGAGAAAGAAGAAGAAGAGAAGAGAAGAAAGAAGAGAAGAAGAGAAGAAGAAGAAGAAGAGAAGAAAGAGAAGAAGAAAGAAGAGAGAAGAAAGAGAAAGAAGAAGAAGAAAGAGAAGAGAAGAAGAAGAGAAGAGAAGAGAAGAAAGAGAAGAAGAGAGAAAGAAGAAGAAGCAGAAGAAAGAAGAAGAAGAAAGAAGAGAAGAAGAAGAAGAAGAAGAGAAAGAAGAAAGAAGAGAAAGAAGAAAGGAAGTAGAGAAGAAGAGAAGAAAAGAAGAGAAGAGAGAAGAAGAAGAAGAAGAGAAGAAGAGAAGGAAGAGAGAGAAAGAAGAGAGAGAGAGAGAAGAAGAAGAGAAGAGAAGAAGAAGAGAGAAGAAAGAGGAAGAAGAGAGAAGAAAGAGAAGAAGAGAAGAGAAAGAGAGAGAGGAAGAGAAGAAAGAGAGAAGAAGAGAAGAAGTAGAGAAGAAGAGAAAGAGAAGAAGAGAAAGAAGAGAGAAGAGAGAGAAGAGAGAAGAGAGAAGAGGAGAAAGAGAGAAGAAGGAAGAAAGAATAGAGAGAGAAGAAGAAGAGAGAGAGAGAAGAGAATAGAAGAAAAGAGAAGAAAGAGAGAGAGAGAGAAGAGAGGAGAGAAAGAAGAGAGAAAGATAAGAAGATAGAGAAGAAAAGAAGAAGAGAAGAAGAGAAAGAAGAGTAAAAGAGAAGAAGAAGAAAAGAAGAGAAGAAGTTTCTTTCATGCATTGATCGCTGGCGTGGAAATCAGAGCAGCATCGTAATATTCTTGCGTTGAAAAAATATGACAGTAGCGGTTGATTCACAACGATAGCACGAGTGCAGACGAACGAGTAGCGGGAACGGGGCGAGACGACACCCTTGAGAGCTGAAGTCATAGCCTGACGAATCATCAGTCCACCACGAAAATCAGCTATCGATTTGAGATTATGAGCAACGTTTTAGAGATTGCAGGTTGAAGAATTCACACAAAGACGAATTGACTCCACAGTGGACATTAATTACATCTTACGCAAGCGACAGCATGACATCCATCATTGTGACTAATGACACAAACTATAATTCAAGGTATCACTGGTCTGCAGGCAGATTCCATTATCAGATTCTTTTCACTATCAAGGAGAACTTCAATATCAATACTAGATGCATGATCTCAAATGACTAGCATCACAGCGCTGAGGTTGCCGTTTTTGATGACGTCTACGTGCACAATGTTGAGTGGCTTGTGCCCGAGCTGGGGATACTGGATAGCTCCTTGGCCTGTTTCACATCTCAAAACCAACTAGCTTTTCACACAAAGTTACTTCTCCCCTGGGCACCTCTGATGTACTATGGGAAACAAACTTCCTCCACGCCGTCTGCGCCTTTCCATAGAACAGTAAATCAATTCTTCGAAGCAGACTGGTGTGGCTTCCGCACTTTTCTAAGTCAAGTTCAAGTTGAGAATCTGATTCTTAGTGAGAACGTTCACAAGTCGGCGCAAGAACTGACATATTGGCATCAGATGGAGATGTTGGCCTACATTCCCCACCGTACTTTCCAAGTGATGGTTTCATATTCACTTGCATTGGAGCTCTAAGTTCACATTATCACAAAGTTGTATACATTTTAGACTTCGCCTGAATTTATACTTCCATTGAAAAAGTCACTCCAAACAATAGAAGCACCTAAAAATAATCTCAGATGAGCAGATATTACAGATTTCATGATACTTTTGTACAATGTATTATCACAACACTCTGCATGCATCATTAGATGTGGCAAGAATGAATTTTGCCTGATTTAGAACATAAACTATTCTGTGAATCTAAGCAAGCAAGAAAATCGGATTTCTACGTTTTCTTGCTTTTCTTTGATAAGAATCACAGCTTCTAGGCATCGCCAAAGATATCATCCTTCATGGGTTTTGGACAACAACCATTTATTGAATATCTAAAGAGAATGACAGCTATCAAGTCGCCACGAGACACCGACACCCTTGATTCCGCGACCTCACTCACCTGACCCAGGAATCGAACCGAATTCCGCGGTGGAGACGAGCTCGCACCTTCTTCACTAGGCCACGCTGACGGTTAAAAAGGAATGCGAGTGAAGACAGTAGTCATCTCCAAGTGATGTCGACAGCATATTGTCCCATTATTATTGACAGAACGCTACCAGCATTCATAATGTAATTATATTCTTAATTACCTGTCATTATTCTCTTTAGATATTCAGTGAACTACGACAGACCTTTGTCTTCCAATTGTAGGCACTATATCCTTGATAAAATCATTTTTCAGCACAAATATCTCGATTTTTCGTTCAATTACAATCGTCTCCAACTATATCTCACCGCGAGCACTTGAATACAACTGTAAAACTGTTTTTATCATCTGCTGATGAATTTTCAAAACTGAATTGTTTTGATGATTCAAATTTGATGCATATCTCAGCTCGCATTTAAGGTGACGACTCTTGTTCAAGGTCAGCACAGGTTGATATTGTACGAAAGGCCCAATGATGAATTCCGCAGCCGTTAATAAGCTCAGTAAATGCCTCCAGCGCGAAGATTAGCAGTCAAAAGTACTGCTAGAGATAACAAGAACCTCTCTGAGGTAAAAGGAGACAAGTTGATGAAGTTCCGCCAACTTGGACTTGAATAATCAAACTCAATAAGTTCACCGATGAGATGATGTAGCCGGAAATTGAAATTCTTCATCACACACACAAGATCTCTCCAGACAGACACGACCTTCAAGCGAGATCACTTAGTTACAATGTAATGCTACTGTCAGATGTGGACAATGCGACGGCGGTGTCAAGGCTGAGAGAGTGAATCATGTGACACTCCTGCTGACCATGTAAACAAGACTTGCAAATCTCATCTTCCTCAACTTGTGGAAGTCAACTTTCTCTGTAATCACAGCTTCAGGGAAGAGAGAACCTGCGAACAAACTGCAGATATCTTCATCAGGACAACTTCTTTTGTGGTAAATAAATAAATGAACGTTCATACTCGGAAGCACATTAGGCACGGAGCCTTTCTTCCATGTGGCCGAGTTGTTATTTGTCCCACTCTCATTCTTTTCGTGCTGAGTGTTTAGCAAGAATGCGGAGTGTGCCTATTTTAAAAGTCTTAGGTTTGACCCGACCAAGATTTGAATCAAGGTCTCCCGGACGCAGAGCGAACACTCTACCACAAGGCCACAGCGCCGGTAAATAAAAAGGAACATTTTCCATTTGTCATTTGCAACAAAGACAAATTTTAATTTCCCTGCATTGGAGACACTTCAATCAACTCAGCTACCGATAAACCAATCTGAGCATAAAAAATCCATGTAGTGATTGTACAGATAGCGTGTTGGATCTCTATGATGGGCGTCACATGAAGTCGTCGCAACATTGCCATATCAATGTTGTCATGAGATGTGTTCCTGTCACTCTCCAGTTCCGTTGTATTGTCTCTCAAGAACGGACGAGGTGCGGGCAAAATTAAAAGAATTTTATGAATTTTTCATTTTTCAAAGTTATTTACGAATTGCCACGAACAAAGAATGTTTTCAGCAGTTTTAACATTTTCCCTCTAAGTGTTTTTCAAAGTTATTTACGAATTGCCACGAACAAAGAATGTTTTCAGCAGTTTTAACATTTTCCCTCTAAGTGTCCGCGTGGACTCGTCCAATCCCCCACTTCTCAACATGGACAGATAGTACCGCGAAGGCCCCTCCCCCCTCTGCTATCCCCTTTTCCAATCTACTGATCAACCAACCAAATTTATGCGATAATTTATGCATTAATTTTTCCAGACAGACAAATCATCTGAACATTTGTAAACCTTGTAAACTTGCAACGTTGTCCAATTTGGAAATACAAAAAGTAAAACGTTTTGAATTTTGACTTTAAATCAACCAACCAAATGTATGCAGTGACAAATTCCCCTGTGTTCGTGTACTTACATATAAGAGATGACAATTGTCAAATTGACGAGTTGTTTTCGACTTTCAGAATTCTCACAATAAACATCTTCCTTGTTCATTTTGAATAATTGGTTCACTCGCTTGCATTTGTCGAAGATGTTATTCACAGTGATGTAGAAAAAGTCGTTCTGGTCGAGAAGAGGTTTACGATCAGGAAATTCGTAGTACGTGTTGATTTCTTTGAGTTTGAGATAGATGTCGGGCAACGTGTCGATCATACATGGGGGAGATCTGGACATGTTCATTCGGGAATTTTGAAGGCTTTTCACCACCTGAAAATATTCCACGATGAGAATGAGACTGAAGCATCACCTTAAAGTATCACCCTTTGACTGGGAGTTTCATTTTATAAATAGTTTGCTCTATCATCAAGTCTATCAATCAGTCCTCACAACAATTTCAGCACCGATCGTCAGCACTGAGGGACCGGGGAGGGCTTGCATTTCCCTCATTGGATCATTTCAATTTTCTGTGTACAAAGCATGAATGTGTACAAAGCATGAAAAATCGCCAACTTTCAGCGTCGATATCTATGTCATAAACAGCGCAAATGTTAGATTAATTGTGTGGGGTACTAAAGCACATCATCAACAACATGTGTACAAAGCATGGGGAGGCTGGCTTCATAAGAAACAAATGTAGACGCATTTAAGTCGTTGCAAGGGAAATATGAGGCAAATATGAGGTCCTGTAACTCACGAACTGCGGCGAATCGAAGCAAACACATGTGGATTTCTTCTTATGAGACCGAGCCTGACTATAAACCAAATATGAACAAAATCTGAGATGATGAGTTAAACGGTCAGGGCGATTGACCTTATACCCATCTGCAAGCGGTATAAGATGCTGATTGTAAACAGCAATTGAAAACTAGGAGTTGCTAATTGAATTGGTCTTACAAAATTAGGTCTCTGAGGGAATCATGCCTCAGTGAGCTTCTGCAGACCAGATTATCATCCTTGCAAATTCGAGTGATCATCTCATCAGAGTAAATTCAAACAGGTTGATATCGACTTTTTACTGATAATTCTACGGCTGTGTTTCTTAGCCCCGGTCTGCGGCGGGACAGGTCAGTCTAGTCCGCGAAGTCAACGTGAAATAAAGATCGTTTCTGGTATGCAAACTACGATTCAGTCAGCGTCAGTTATCCATCACTAGGGTGACACACTGTGCTTATTGATTTTTCTCGGTTGCCTAAAGAATGCGTTATTCCAATTGGCTCGCTCAGTTGACGTGCTGCTGTATTGCATATAATAATGTTTTTGTCTTGTCTATGTTTCATAATTACTTGTAACATCTGACTCGCGATCATTCCTTATGCAGGACTTACGAGACATCAATCATCCCTTCCATTGTCTCCCACAATCCAAAACTGCAATCAGTTCTCATTGACATTACTCGTTTTTGTCTTATATATCCGTGAATCATTTTAAACCTTCTAGCCCCTTAATACTATCAAAATATTTTACATCATAACACTCATACTACATCCCGGCCAGTTATTATCTATTACATCATAAACCATTAAACTTCTTACCACCACCTAAACCCAAACCCTAACTTATCATTTCAATTTATTAAAACCCTTACCATACCCATTTTACTCACAATTATATCCTCAAACCCTCCTCGCATCACAACTCCAATATAATAAATATCCATATATTATCACCCCTAACTCTTCCTCATACTCCTTACCAAATAAAACAATCAATAAATCAACCTATATACCACTCAAATTAACCTTTACATAAGAATTACTATATCACTATTAAATTATCTTTTTTTTTAAAATATTATAAAATA
>CAJQUW010007919.1:0-218258 GCA_907163375.1 Prostheceraeus crozeri | reverse complement strand
GTCAATTTGTGATATTTTTGTTCATCAACGACTAGTTTGTAGTTCATACGTTTTCTAACATCCTCCATGGTCTTTTCGAAAAGACTGTTATTCTTATATTTATAAAAATCCTTTTCAAAATTATTTTAGGCGAGTGCACGTTTTTGACTGTTACTATCTATGTAGGGTTTGAGGAAGGCTTTTTGTCTAAATTTGATAATGCGGTGAACTGACTTTAGAAGCATGCCCATTTCTTAATAGAATTTTAGTATGCAGAAGTGTACGAGATAATTTTTCTTATCATATTGGGTGAGTAAAAGTTTGCGGCATGGTTTGTACCTTGGCTGTCCACACTCTGTTAAGTTATTATGAAATTGTGACATGAATGGTGAACACATATCTTCAGTCACTTCACCAGATTCAGGTGCGAGTGGGAAATAAGCAGTTTTATTTTTAATGCTATTTGGATAAATCAAATCCACTTCAAAATAATATCCCCAATCACCTTCATCTGGAATGTTCAGTATGTTTGAAGGGTTGGAGTAATACTCAAGCTCATCTTGCTTTAACCAACTAAACTCGGAATAAGGTAGTGGTTTAGACAGTGAACTGCCATATAAATTATTTTGGTCATAGTACTTTAGGTGGATATGATCATCACCTACTGTTTCAGATTTTATATCATGTTTATTTACAAATGTGAGACCACCGCGTATTCCGAGCTCAAATATATTATACATATCCGGGTCTTGTAAGAGATGAATGGTCTCACCAGTCATTTTAAAGGCTGATTTAAAGGACATGGCTGGTAGACTGACAAAGTGGACAGGATCTAATTTGTCTTCTTCTAATGCCACTCGTCGAAATTCCTGAAAGACATCAGCCAGCAAAATGACATCTAATTCTAAGTAAGCGATCATATAATCGCCAAACGTTTTACAATCAAATTTTAACCATGCCTCTTGAGCATGTTCATAATCTTCTACTGGACAATCTTGACCGTCAAATCGTTTTGGAATTTGTCAATGGAAGGAAGGGTTGTTTCATTTAGTTTAGACATTGAGCTAAAATACGCATAGGGAAAGACTCCTTTGCGAGTGATTATTTCATCCGTTAAGTTTGGATAGTGTTTCTTCAAAGTTTGACTATGGGGAAGAAACTTGAGATTACGAACGAGAGAAGCTAGTGACGCTGACATGAATTGGAATTAATCTAAAAATTTTATTTCGAAGAAGACTGTCTTATTTTCATTAGTTTTATCTACTGGTACTTTTGCTGTCATTGCCATGAATTTTTCTCTCGTTTGCGCTATTACATTAAACTGCCACGATTTCATCTGGCTCAACCCTCCTTTTATGAGCATATGACTGTCATAGCCCTTAAAGTTATGAAAAATGACGGGTAGTACACGACGTCTCAACCTAAGTGAAAAGTTACATTTGGAGCAGAGTGCGTTTCTAAATTTACCAGTGATGTGATCATGATCACGCACTTTCTTAATTTTATCGTCATCAAACGTTTTATGACATTTAGGGCACGATGTGCAACTTTCAAATTTTTGTTTGTCTTCATCTGACATATGTAGTGACTTACGCTGCAATTGGGAATCATATGATTGTTGAAATTTAGCAGCTTTATCGAGAAATTCTAGAAATTTTGAAATGCAATATTCACCTTGCCAAGTATGCATTTTCTTTTGTCTATTCCTAAAGTGGACATGCCATACTTCATAGCAGGATATGGCTGCTGGCTTGTGGATGATATCATCAATGTAGCATTCTATGTCTGCGTAAATGACACGCAGGGGACTTAATTCGTCACCATTATCCCTATGTGAAAATATTTTATCTTTGGGCATGCGTTCCATTTGTAATTTACCTCGCTTGCACCATTCATAGTGAGTTTCAAATTTATCTTTACTCCAAAAGGAGCGGATGCAGCGGTCGCATACAAAATGTTCACCTCTTTTAGAGTGCCCCAAGTGAGTGTACAAGCGAGAGATTTTGGGAATACCACAGTAGTGCAATTCCTCGCTATCATCTTGTTTTACTAATAAGAGGTTGACTACACGTTCATAACAAGTTGAACGTGAATTATAGCGGGCACCCTTCAACCCCTTCTCCCACACGAGAACGACAATTTTAATCTTATTATGTTTTTCGAACGTTTCTACATCTTTGATTTTCATGTTGTAACTATCACAACCTTCAAAGTCTAGTTCATCCTCCCACTGTCCATAGCTATAGGTATGATTTCGATTCGCGTTGATATCATTATAGTGAAAGATGGATAGGACTGCATATTTGAAACACTGTGATTTACAATCGACATTGATGACAGCTTTCTTATTATACAACGTTTTTGGTAGTTTAAATGTGCCTCGAGCTGCATGACTTTCTAATAGGGAAATTTTGAATATGGCTGAGTCAACACCATCAAAAATGAGAGCGCTGTCGCGTTCATTGAATTTATCTACATTTGATTTTAAACATTGAATGTGAAAATTTAGCCAAGACTCGCAGTCTACAACTTCGGTTGCGGAAGAGGAAGGAACATGAAACTGTATTCTCTCCGTCACTTGACCCGTTTGAAAATCTATCTTAATATATTTTAGTTTAAGGTAGATGAGCGCCTTCATTCTAAAATTGTCTAAATTGTTGAAGAGCGCTTCGATAATGTTAGAATTTTGAAGGAGCCACTCAGGAAAATCTACTATTTGAGTATTGGACTCCATGCAGTAGTCGCGTACTAAATTATTATGTGAAACATTAATGAGGGAGATGGTAGAGGTACCGTTGGTGTAGTGATCATTTGCATGCGTGTGTTGAAGTCTGTGCGAAGATCGCTGAAAATGACTATCAAAAGAAAGAGGGCACAAATCGCAAGGAAAGGATATGTCATCGTCAGAATCAACTTCACCTCCGGAGATTGACGCCGCTTTGCGTTGACACACACGTTGTTTGATGTGTCGAAGGAGACTGTGCTTCCTTGTAAACATATGTCCGCAGTCGGCACATTCCCACTCGTTGCCTTGTCGCGAGAGTCCTGAGCTGGAACTCACATCACCTGAAAGAGAAATCATTCTATCATCTCTGTTCAAGTCTCAGTGTATTGTTACAACCTACTTTGACTCAACAACTCTAAAGTTTCCTCGAGAAGGGAGGGCGTTGGTGATGAAGTTGATGCCTGAAATTGAGGAAGATGCTATTAGCCACACGTTTGAGGGAGATGAGAGAGGAAATCTTCAACTTACCATTTCAACGAAATCAAGTTTAAGGTTGATACTTCAACAAGATAGAGACTTCACTCAATTTTGGAATTCACGAGATAGCAGTTCACTTGTACACCTCAAATAATAACAGAATTCGCTAGAGAACACTTCACTTATACGTCTCAAAGACAGAGCGAAATGATACGGATGTCACTTTACATATATACTTTCATATTCATCATTCATTGGCTGTTCATTCTGATTGGTTGCTTGTTGATACTTAAGAATTAGAAAACATTTCAAAGTTATTATTCACAGTCAACATGACAAGCCCTCCGACAACACCAAACACAAAATTATCTTCTCCATGCTCAACGCCAAAGGCGCTAGTTGCACCAAACGCTCCAACGAAGGGGAAGGTAGAGAAGGTGTACCGACTCGACAATATCAGAAAGTTGTCATTGCCAGCGGACGACGAAGAGAGTGTATGTGAGAAGGAGTGTCCCGACTTAACAGGCGTGAGGTGGAAGTATCTCCAGTACGATACTGACGATGTGATGGAGATCACCAGCACCAAATTCCTCCACCAATTATGGGAGTGGTACACCCTAACTCCCAGCCACGAACTATGGCGGAGTGGGAGTATATCGACAAAGTGAAGCTCGCAGTGGAAGAATGATTAAAGCAAGTGAACTGTTTTTGTTATCTATGTGAAGCCAGACTCTGGGACGATATTGACGATGAATACCTTTTGAAATACGTGCCATAATAAATTTTTATTTCGTATTATCTTTGCTTTCATACTGACTTACTTGAATGGGGCTTCAGTGGATGATTTAACCATGTATACATTTTCATTTGGAAATAGTAGCAGGGTTAGTCTAACTTGTAAATCTTATAACATTTCATATGGCCGATAATGATAGGTGAAATAGTGTCAAATAAAATTAAGATAGCTTACACTTCTGATACAGGGATAGCAATCGACTGCGATCCATGTGTAAAGAGCTTGTTAGACTACGGATGGTCTTAAGTGAATGATTTAACCATGTATACTTTTTCATTTGGAAATAGTAGCACGCTTAGTCTAACTTGTAAATCTTAAAACATTTCATATGGGCGATGATGATAGGTGAAATAGTGTCAAATAAAATTAAGATAGCTTACACTTCTGATACAGGCATAGCAATCGACTGCGATCCATGTGTAAAGAGCTTGTTAGACTACGGATGGGCTTAAGTGGATGATTTAACCATGTATACTTTATTCATTTGGAAATAGTAGCACGCCTAGTCTAACTTGTAAATCTTAAAACATTTCATATGGGCGATAATGATAGGTGAAATAGTGTCAAATAAAATTAAGATAGCTTACACTTTTGATACAGGGATAGCAATCGACTGCGATCCATGTGTAAAGAGCTTGTTAGACTACGGAAGAGAGAGAAGTGTGTTATGTTGCGTGTGGCGCGTGAGTGTCCTCCCATTTCATTCCATTCATCAATTCGTCTCATTGATAGAGACAGGTAGAACCCATGGTTCTCATAACGTATGCAATGGAAAGTTTTAAGCAACCTTCGACAGTTGGCTAAATGTCGCCCTGGCGCGAATGCATACTACGTTGAGACAGAGGCAATCACTTGCAAACATGACGCAGAGAGGTTTAACAAGATTGACCATTGCCGAATGTCCCTTGCGGTATACATAGCTACGGGTTTCACCGCCGCCCTTTACAGGAACGCCCGTCGAAAGGAAGTATTACACCGAACTTCATTTGCAACGTTCACCAATCCGCAAGTTTTTTGCAAGTATTCGCCAATCCGAAGACTGCCCAGGGCAAACCGCGTGGAGGTTCTATCATGTCTTGCCCCATGGTGGCCCTTAAGAGAGCCGATGGTTCATTCTCGGGTGTGAATTAAGCTGACTATTGGCTGGAATAGTCAATGGGTATGACACTTAGGTTGTCATAAACCCTGTACCGCCTAAGCCGTGGTGGTGCATCTGGCACCTTTCGGATGCGAGTGGTATTCGGAGTCCATACATCATCCGTCCAAACGATCTTCTTGATCTTCCCCTTCTTCTCATCCCACTCGTCGAGGATGATGAACTCGAGAATGGCGTTGTCTTCATCGATGAAGACGGGAATGGTGCTAGTAGATGTTGCTTCCACCGTGACTTAAAATTGAATGAGAAGTGCTACAATCTTCTGGCTTATATAGGGTTTTCAACAATGAATTCCTCAACAGCGAATCAGAATGCTTCAGGGATAGCAATCGACTGCATAAAACGCTCAAGTTGACTGATAGCAGATTCAACTTAATGATAGTATTCGCCAGTCTGAAGACTGCCCAGGGCAAACCGCGAGGAGGTTCTATCAAATCTTGCCCCATGGTGGCCCTTAAGAGAGCCGGTGGTTCTTTCTCGGGAGTAACGTCATCTTACAGCCTACCAATTCTGCTGAGAGAGTCTTTGACTCTCTCTTTGGTAGCAGTGTTGACTTCCACGCTAATTGGCACATGGCTGAAAAGTGGAATGTAGCGCCATTCCGTTGGATTGACAACAGTTGCTGTCATCGGATTGCCAATCCGAGCAAGATTATTGTGGACTCTGTCTTGCTCCTCTAGCCAGACAAATTCCTCAAATAAATTTCGCGGCCTTAACTGCGGTCCGCGAGGAGAGCTGACTTGACTGTTCGGCGTCTGCATGATTGAAATGAAATGAAATGAGAGGCGGTGGTTTATATACCCCTCTAACGCGACGCAACGTTCAAGTTGACTAATAGCAGATTCAACTTAATGTTAGTATTCGCCAATCCGAAGACTGCCCAGGGCAAACCGCGTGGAGGTTCTATCATGTCTTGCCCTAGGTGGCCCTTAAGAGAGCCGATGGTTCGTTCTCGGGAGTGAATTGATGGGGTGGTGAAGGCGGGCAAAGATCTGCAATGAAAATGATATGTATTAGAATAGGATATACTATCTTATTTACTTTTCACTTACCAAGTTAGCCATCCTTAGGTAGTCTCGCGCGCTTTCTAACAGAGAATTTGTGCAGATGACCGCGCATTCTCAGGCTGGCATGTAGGCATTTTTTGGTTGGATGGCCGTTGTAGCATATGATGGAGTCATCTAAATACTGGTTTACAAGAACTTGACCGTCCAAATGATTATCCCGAATAGGGATGTGAAATTCAAACAAACGATCCTCATTCACACGAATCCACTCATCCCTCATGCGCTCCAACTTCTCATACGCCTGCCTCTCATCACCCCGCCGAGCCACAGTCCTCTCCAACTCAACATTCCTCGCTCTCAACACACTCATCTCCTTCATCATCTCCTCAAACTTCGCTTCTGCATCTCTCATTCTTCTCTCCGCAGCACTCGCCCTCTTCTCACACTCATCATTCTTCTCTTCCAACTCTCGCGTCTTAATCTTCAAATCAGTCACACTACGCCTCATTCTAATATTCTATAACTCCTTCGACTTCAGTTCCTTCTTTTTCAACTCATCCACCTCCTTCACAACTTCATCCTTCACCTTCTTCAAACTCTCATACTTATTCACCAACAAATCATGCGCCATCTGCTGCGAAACATGCTTCTTCTCTTCATCCTTCAACCACCTCGCCGACTGCATTCGAATCCCACCACTCTTCACTTTTGGGGAAGATGAGCTCTTCGGGGGGTCGGTGATGACAATGTCTGACACCTCCGACGACGAAGAGCTCAACTTCCTCACACGCTTCCTCACACGCTCGCTATCTAAATCCACATCATCCTCATCATCACTCGCAAGCACTCTCTTTCGCTCAATCTCAGCCTCCAACGACGCAACTGCTCTCGCCAACTCATCATCCTCAACAACATTCTCAACAACATTCTCAACCTTGCCTTCTCGCTCTATCGCCAACATTCGCTTCCTCTCTTTAACAATCAACTGCGTGAATCGCACGTCATTCACCAATCCTCCACTACAGTCAGCATGCACTCTGTAAAAACACGCCTCATCCTCATCACCCTTCAACACTCTACACTTCACACACACAACCCTATTCAAGATAATCATGTGGTCGGTCCCCGCCTTCTTGACATGCGGCTTGGCGTCCGCACTGCGATTGATTCGCCCACATGTGCACATCTTGATATGGAATTTTCTGTTTTTGTCGTTAGCCATTCCTGAGATTTCTTGTTGACTGTAAGATAATGAAATTTGTATAAGTTTGGAATCATGTAGTACAGTCATATTCCTAAAGCATTACACTTAGCGAGGAATGATAGATTTGAGTGTAGTGAGTGGCACTCGATCCCGTCGACAGCCCGAAGGCCTTGTACTGATCACTAGGGAAGTGAGAGATCTTCCCCGATACCTGCTATTTACAGCTGAAGACATCATTGTCACTGCCCCGAAGTGGTAACAGCAACGTCGAGTCAAAGGTAGTGATCAGTAGCTGGGATCTAACCCCTCAAAGCTGCCTTAGACTTAGTTAAATTTCAAATCTGATAGCAGATTTGAACTCAGCATACTTGAAAACCTTAGTGTACATGTTAAAACTTTGAAAAAACTGAAAATTAAGAATTTTTAAAAAATTCCGCATTTTACTACTCATACTACTTTTAAAAAATTTATCAGTAGTAAAGACACTATCAAACTCTATCATACAAACTTTGAAGTAAGAAGATAGCTTGCCTACTTCAAAAGATAGAGTCCTTTGAAACACCCGATATCGGGAGCTCAGAGCGACGACCGTCGCTTACCTCGTCTTTCGATGAAGTGATGAGACTTACGTTGTTGGGGGTATATATATGCTCGGAAGAAAACTTAAAATGGCTCTATCTCCAAAAGTATTCATTGTAGCGACATGCCGTTTGTTGCAAACGATTTGTCTTATCATTTTCTATCATATGACACCTGAACCATTCTCATATGACCACGGGAAGTTGGTCCGTCAGCACATGTCCATGTAACATGCCACAAGTGAAAACATTCCTAAGTGTGAGAGCTCCAGTGTGGTGAAAATTTTGAAAAATTTAAAACTTCCGAATTTCGACCTGGGACCTTCACCAAAACATTTTTCATCAAATTTCACGACCTCCCCCCCTCGTTCGGAGAAACTTGATGAAAAATGTTTTGGTAAAGGTCCCAGGTCGAAATGCAACACTTTGGAAAATTTTCAAAATTTTGCCCATACAAAGCCACTCTGACACTTAGGATTTTTCAGGTGAACTCCGACCTAAAATCTTAAATGGCGTCTCACATCTAAACGAAGACAGATATGAACAAGGCGTTTCTTTCACTGAATTTGTCTCACTCTTAGCTTTCAAACGAGCTATTGCACGACAAAATCCGTCCACTAGAAGCCAAGATCGAAGCTAGCTCTCCCGAGGGGGGGGGTCAGTGAAATTTGATGAAAAATGTTTTGGTGAAGGTCCCAGGTCGAAATGACACACTTTGGAAAATTTTCAAAATTTTGCCCATACAAAGCCACTCTGACACTTAGGATTTTTCAGGTGAGCTCCGACCTAAAATCTTAAATGGCGTCTCACATCTAAACGAAGACAGATATGAACAAGGCGTTTCTTTCACTGAATTTGTCTCACTCTTAGCTTTCAAACGAGCTATTGCACGACAAAATCCGTCCACTAGAAGCCAAGATCGAAGCTAGCTCTCCCGAGGGGGGGGGTCAGTGAAATTTGATGAAAAATGTTTTGGTGAAGGTCCCAGGTCGAAATGACACACTTTGGAAAATTTTCAAAATTTTACCCATACAAAGCCACTCTGACACTTAGGATTTTTTCAGGTGAGCTCCGACCTAAAATCTTGTAACAGCTCTAACTTATGAACGGCTGGTCCGATTGACTCGCGGCAAAAAATGTCGTCGAGCAGTTTTTTCTCCTCTTTCAAACGAGTAGCTGTAAGACAAAATCCGTCCACTAGAACCAAAGTTAGAAGATCGCTGTCGTGGGGGGACGTCAGCGAAATTTGATGAAAAATGTTTTGGTAAAGGTCCCAGGTCGAAATGCGACAGTTTGGAAAATTTTAAGAATTTTGCCCATACAAAGCCACTCTGACACTCAGGACACTTAGGAGGGGGGGGGGACGTCAGCGAAAATTTTTCTCTCCGATTGACTTGAAACTCACCATACCGATGCAGAATTTCACGCTGAATCCGAATATGGCCTCCGTTTTCACATCCGAGCACTGCTTCCACTCGAAACAGCCCATTTTCAACCCAACATTCATCAGATTGCACGAAAAACATCACACACTATAGCCTCAAGACAAAACCTGGCGGTCGCCCAAGTCCACCACGACACTGTCGTTCCAGAGGGGGGGGGACGTCAGCGAACCTTTCGGACCAACTTGGCCGGCAGACCACGACAGACCTCTGTCGTTCCAGAGGGGGGGGAGTCAGACTCAAAGCACCACGGCGGCCGACCACGACATTATGTCGTTCCAGAGGGGGGACGTCAACGACGGCGGCCATCTTGCGCTATCCAGAAGTGGAGTTTTACTTACTACTCCTGTGCTAAGTGCCCTTTAGTGATCAAGTTATTTATAAGGCACTACGCGGATTCATTGATCATCATTCTCTCCAAGAATCCTACATCACCTACCCGCTCCTTATGGGTGCGGTTGATTTGGATTACAATCTCTATGAACAATTGTAGGTTACACCACAGTTCCTTACCCTCACATTATCAGAAGTGCTGTGCGATTCATTGCACACATCTAATTTTAGTCTGACCATAGTCGTATCAGACTTATTCCCTTTTGTTCCATAGTTACTATTAAGTGACAAGTCGCGCAATACTTCGGTCAACTATAACTGAATTAATATAATCATTAGAAATTATAGGGGAAGGGATCGAGCCTTTTGATTTATTGATGGTAATATATGATAATTTACTAAATTATGAATTAATGTCACATTTAATTAACATTAAATTGCCGTATAAGAATATTTCTATCGCACGTAATTTAACTAAACAAATTTCTCAGTAATTTGTGACACCCGTTTTAAAGCTCCCAATTTAAAAGATCAAGTTCCATAATAATATATTTTTAAAGAAAATCAACTTCTATTTTGAAGCTGCTATCCAACTGATCAAAACAAAAACAATCAGTCAAAAGGTCTTTTCGGGGCAAGCGGTTCCAGAATCGCACCGACTTCTTTCTGTTGACAGTTTGAAGCACGCTTGTACAGCTGCACCGCATTATTTCGGTGTCCCGTTCTCATCTTTATGAGTTGTTCATTTATGTTATTGAAAAGTTGAGTGGCACAGGTCACCTTGCCGGAGTGAGCCGTAAGATTTGCTTTGATCCCAGCAGCAACGGCCGCCTCTGACAATAATTCCCTCAATTTGTTGACACCGACTGGGGTGACCTCTATAACGGACGCCGATAGAAAGCGCTTTGATATATATCACATGCTTGTGAACTTTGTATGTAGCGCTCAATAATTTTATAGATGGATGTAGGATTTTCCATGGTGTCGTATTGTTTGATCTCTTTTGCCGAGGTTTTACGGTCCTTAATACCTCCACTGTAGATCTTGTCGTTCTTTCCGATGAAGGTCACGAATCTCCCGGTATCGTCTACGCTAAATTCGAATTGTGCAATATTCATGTTTCTGTGTTCGTCTAACGCTCTAAGTCCAAAAGCTTTGCACACATAAAAATACACAGCTCGTTGAAGCTCGGTTCCATTATTCATTGAAAATGAGCCTTTGTCCCACATCAGTTCTTCATGGTCTCTCGTTACTGGCTCGGCTTGGTTCTTCGTTACTCCAACTCCAATCCGAGTGAGCTCTTTTATCTTTGCATCTAAACACTTTTGAAAGTAGGCAAATCGGGTATCTTCTGGAGACATGATATTGACTTCTGGATACGAGCTTCGGATGTAACGGTTTATACCACAAACGATATTGTACAAGGTATTTGCGGGGTAATTTTTGCCGTCTTATCTCCTTGCTTCAAAGATAAAATGCTTTAATGCACGTACGAATTGAGAGCATTTGGTTGGGTCGAATTCGTTGAGGTGAATATAAGTGTTGTTGGCGTCCAGACTGTCACGCCATTCAATCCAGTCTTCGTAGACCTTTGTAGTCCAGGAGTTGTTCTTCCTCGTATTCCTTGAAATATTGTCCGATATCACTTGATCGATACTTTGAGACGAAGTGATCGAGAAACGTGAATTTCCGCACATATTCTATCAGGAAGTTGACAATCACAACAGAAGACGACAGCTTTGATGGTCATTTTATATGAAAAGTGAGTAGATAACCACCGTTTAATGATACCAATATCTATTCTACATGCTATGTGATGCTAGTGAAATTGGTAGCGAATGAATGTGAGTAGATAACCACCGTCTAGTGACTATGCTACCGTCTAGTGTTATACGCACTCCACATTCAACTTTATTCTCTATTGTCTGACATAGAAATCTAGCAATTCATGTAATTTCACAAAGATTTTAGAATAATAAGTCATTCACACTTAGCCATAAGTTTATCTTGCTGATTGATAGACAATGGGCCTAGTGACAGTGAATTCAATGCTTCAATGGTATAGCTTTGAAATCGAACAATTCTATACGAAGTTAAGCTATAATTAAGTACCATGTACGCATTTAGCCGTTTATTATATTCACAATAAGCGTCTGCTGAACACAATAATGGTCGACAAACAATAGCTATCTTTCTGTGTGATCAACACTCCAGTAATGGCCAGCACACGAATGCTGTTATATACATATGTATTTCAGTCCGAGAAATATCAACGCTGTAAGAGGTCCACGGACGGTTGTCAAAATCATAGATATCTCAGCAGCTGCATCAGTGTCGCCGGTGGTATTTTAATAAACTCGTTCTTCAACACAGAAAAGCAGAAACGTCTTCGCTATGGAACTTAATCCTTGAAATCAATCAGATTTCTATGATTAAAACTGTCGGTGTATGACATTTTATTCCACAGTTTCTACCGACAGCTGTAAGAAAACTGTGGTGTAAATGACGTGAATTGACCGCTACTGTGGTGTAATACTCATTACACCTAAGAGCTAAACTGATCGATTACTCAAAATCCCTGGAACATCTATCTGACAAGTGTTTTCAACATTATTTTCGTCTGAACAAATCAGCATTTGTTGACTTACTTGAGGATTTAAACTTTGCGACTGCTCATACCAAGATGTGCTAACTGATCTGCGAAAAACTATCGCAACGTCTGTGTTGTTAAGAATCATTCGACGTGTGACAAGTAGAATTCGCCTCTTCTGATAGAAGAGATCAAGTAGAATGGTTGCAAAATTTCTCTGAATGTGTATCGTAGATATCCTGATCAGCACATGACAGCAGGATCTACAGAGAATCTAGATAGTTCGGTATCCCTCTAATAATGCCGAACAGAGATATAATGATCACTTCATTTGTGCACGGGGTTGTGTCGAGCGTGCATTTGGTGTGCTTAAAAGTAGATTTGCAGTACTTGGTCCTGATTCTCGTATTCGACTTCTTCCTAGAACGACTGTTGTCGTTGTCGTCTGTGTTATTCTTCATAACATTTGTATTCGTCGAGATATTGACTTAAGCAATGAGGATGTTATTACTGAACTACAAGCCTTCAATCAAGAAGCTGTTCATACAAATGCACACGGACAGGGATCATTAGTTCGTGCAGAGCTGATTGACAATTTTTTTTCGTAATTATATGAATTTCTAATAAATGCGAATTTCTATACTTGGAAAGATATAGTTTTAAAGGGAACAGCTAATAACTGGTGCTTAAAATGATGCCGGTATGTAAGTGCAATTAAGTTTAAGAGCTTATCTAGTATTCGTCATCTGATAGACTAGCCTTACTTTAATAGAAATTCGTAACATCCTATAGAAAGATACATGATGCCACATCAACCACAAGATTAGCAGTAGCCTAATTCATTCGATTTCTAAAATCGAGCTATAAGGTTTTTTCATTTATTTTGTTTAATCAGACATCACTCGTTCAATGACAGCTCAATATGATTTGCTATTAACTATCGCGGGTAATGTAATATATAGCCTACCGGTAATTGGTAAAAGCCAATCTCACAAACTTAAGAAAAATAAATAAATTAGGTAATATCGAAAGCAACAAACTTGAAAATGATTTAAAGTCGAGTATTAGTGCTTTCACAAGCTAATCAAAACAAGTTTTTTGATCCACTCATTTGTATTAGTACGACTGGCATTTCAGTTATTCGTTTATAGTCTCCAGCAAAGTCGAAAATTTACTTCCTGAAGCATTCGTGTACCATTGCTGCAAAGGTTGAGGTGCAATTTGAGGATGGTTGGCAGATTCGGTAGCCAAAAGATCTGAAAAAAAGGATTGCAGTTGAGGAATAGAAAAAATGATAAATGAGTCACATGATCACTTACCACGATGTTGTGTGAATGTCTTCATCCGGTAGTAATAATTCTTTTGTGCGATAAATGCATCCATTTGAATCTTGCATAAAGTTGCTTGCTGTCGATATACCTCCGCTTGTAGCTCCAGGACTTCCATTCTCTTCTCATGCTCGAGACGAAGCATATCTTTTTTTCTTGAACTCCGAGTAGCTTTGGTAGCTTTTTCCATGACCATATTTTCATCATTTGGTACACCAACCAGGGCCGTGTTATCATCGTCTGAGTTGTCATCAAACTCGTTGTCCAAGGTGTATGTCAGGGTGTCATCTAATTCAGCCATTTGCTGGCTTATGTCTGATATCGGATTTTCCAGTGGAGGTCCACCACCAGTAGCTTTCAAGCTGATTGTTCTTCGAAACTTTTGTCATAGCTGTTGATTTTAAGTTTCGGTATATTTGATTAAGAGACTTGGCCGATGCATTCTTTGAATATCTGGTGTTGCAGGCTACAGCGATGCGAGTCCATTTCTTGTTTTCTCTGTATTTGTTTTGAGATCGTTGACTTTACTTTCCAAAATATCCTTATTTTCAGTCACTCGGTCAAGAATAAACTGCTTTTCGTGTGCTGTGAACCAGTTACGCGCTCCAACGTTGCGCTTTGCCATCTTCTAAAATTTGATTGAGATATGAGAATGGAAAGCATTCGGCGACAGACAATTGAAGCTCTCACAATTGAGGCGACCAATAAGAGGCCGGGGAATCCCTAATTCTTAAAATAGCTCATGCTTCTTTGCACTTTTACACATCAGGCGTGTTTTGAAGCGTGTTCTCAATGGCACAAGGTTTGTGAATTTGAAGCTTGTGTTGAAACACTGTTCTGTGCTTATGAGAACGGAACTGTGTTCTCAGATAGAACAGGCTTGTGAATTCCACCTTACACTGTATATCTCAATTCAAATGCCATTTGACGATGTGATGCCCTGATTCAATCGAAGCAGAGATTTTACCGCGTTGCCCTTAATGTGCAGACGTACGTGTAAGACGGTTGAATGTCATAAGAAATGCAATGTTTCAAGTATGTAATGACAAGCAATTGAAGTTGATGACGTCATACTCCTTTTTTAGGTGCTTGATTAGTATCACCGCTTGACCGACATGTGTTGACCAAATGAAGAGGCCTCTCAAAGATTTCTTACTATTTAGGAAACATCATTATTCTCTTGTGACACTGTTTCTAAACCAAAATAAAAATTCTGAATATTCATAGTTAGTAGCATAAAACCGCTGATATACGGAAATCGATATCTGTGATTTTATCGAAAACAGCCCAATCAAGATTTTCTGGACATACTTTCTGAAGATCTACTACATAAGTGTTTGTCAAAAAGTCGCATTTTTGAAGTTTAGATCGACCTTCCGATGAACCGTGATGAGTTGTCTCCCGAAGTTTTCAAATTTGTCTAAAATCTGCAAAAATGAGTCAATCGTCACCAAACTTCAGGTATACGTACTTTAGCATATCTTCTAACCATATGCAAAATTTTATGCAGATCGGACGAGTACTTTTTGCATGATAGACTAGGCAATTTTTCAAAAAATCGAAACCCTGGAGGCATTTTATGTTACAATTCCTTATAAATAACATATCTCTATTTTATTACAATTAAAAGTCATTACATCAGTAGTATCATTAGAAAACATGATTTATCATTGATGCCAATGTTAAAGTGTTCTACGTGGCAAGTCACCAAGACAACATCGGGACTAAAAGTACCACAGTGCTTCAGAAATGTATTATGCCAGCACTGTTGAAGCCTCCAGTGAGAGAAGAGTATGACGTCAAAGCTTCATTTGTCTGACCCCGTTTAACGGACAAGGACGAAAAACTAGGAAATAAGCAATAATAAAAAGTATCAACCTGAAACAATTAAAGGAAATATAGCATCAATAATTGTTGTATCTTTCCATACAGTAATTCAAAAGGAACTTCATGGCTAGAATAAGATCATCACTTGTCTTATTGCACATTTTTTTCCATTGATTTTACATTTGCATGCGTCAATGCACGACATGGAAGACTTTCTCTGCAAGAACATCGTTGATTTACACAGCCTGTTACACAACCGCAGCTCAGGATCTCCTTGCAGGCTTTGGATAGGAGGAAGGTCAAGTAACTGAGGCTGCAGCTTTCCATCCTCTTTCATCCTCCCATGTCCGTTTTTGCAGGTAATTCGGGGTACTGAATGCAGGCTGATTCCATATCATCGCTTGATAGTGGGATCGCAGATGTGATACTTCGCGGCATTTGAGGTCGGAGGTAAATTAACAATTTCACAAGTTCACTCACTCATAAATCTTACAAATAAATTTTTTCAGCATTTCTTAATATGTCATCATCATATGGTGCTTTAACCAATTCACTAAGGTCTAAATGATGTTCGAGAAAGACTTTCCAGGTGGATGATTTTGAGTGACCATAGAATTGCGATACGGTGTCACAACCAGTTAGTGCATGGTAACCTAGAAGAGTTCTTGCCTGAGTTGGAAGAAGGCCTTGATAGATGTCGTGGACTGGATAATACTTATAGGACTTTGATGTACCAGCTTTCATGTACAGTTGTGAGCAACTGATTTGTTCATAATGTGCCAACATCAGTATATAAGAATATCAGTGTCACGCGCTGATATCACGATCATATTCTTCCGCTTGGATATACAATGTAAAATTATTCGGTATCAGCTTCTTCGTGACTAGCATGCAGAAAAGAAATGTCGAGTCAGGATCTGACGACTTAACTGTGGAAGCCTCATGAAAACCTCCGGAAACCACAACAATAGATGAGTTCTAGTGTGCTATTTGACAAAAAAGAAAGATTAGATCTTTTTTATTTTCTTCCATGATGATGAAACTATTCCAGTCAGATGCTTGAATTTTCGATCTGACGTCTAATATTAACATTTTTTCTACGACTTAGCCTAGCACCGTCTTGATAATCAGCTTGATACCTATCGAATACTACATCAATCGTGCATTCCCATTCTATGAACTGCATCAACAAAAATGCTATAGTCACCGAAAGTTTTAATGTTAGGGGGGTTTCCCTATAGCAATTATCAAGCAACTTGATGTTGTAGTCATTGCTGAGAATCTCTACACCTTGTGCAATTGATTTGCTTCCTTGATGCAAAGTTCCATTGACTCAGAGGGACTTTTTCATAATATATTTTTCAAATCAATCTTTCGACCTGACTGATATGATGTGATTAATCTTTGTAAAATGCTACGGTCAATTTTCATCATACTATGATTTGTGGTGTCTTGGAAATTTCGTATAATGAAGAAAATGTCAGTGCATTTCTTGTGATGGTGCTTTGATACTTACATGCTGGTCACTATCTGCAGGCTGATTCAGTCGTTTTATATACAAAGTCTTTCATTTGAGATAATCCTAATTCTTCGGCTGTTAAAAGCGATTCTTGTATTTAATGGTTGCTACATCTTTATTCAGGAAATTTTTCAAAGCTTCACCGCAATCCAGGAACATCCCATGAGCCTTCAATCTTTTCACTAATTTCTCCTCATCTTCATCATCTTTTGTCATCCTCCCCTTCGTACATTCATTATGTGTGTATATCATCATCATCTTGTTCATTAGATTAAGCATTTCTGATGTTTGGGACGTTAAAACTGTTCGCAGATTAAATGATAGAGCCCTATCTATTTAATAAGCTGGTCTTCTGTAATTCCAGTAATGCCACCGCTCCTCTTCCCGATAGCATTCAGCCACTCTGTACTCTGATCTGGAACTTTAAAGCGTTTTACAACGAAGTTACCACTATCAAATTCTCGTTGGACCTCTTGTGGAAGATTTGACATCTCAGCTAAATAGACAGCACCCCATCTTGAATAGTTGAATTGATAATAACGAAAGAAAAACGGCAACATTCACCTGAAAGCATATAAGTAGAGACTCCACGAACCATCACGCTGCGCTCTATGAAACAGAGAAGGATATGAATCATCGTCCCATGTATATACACCAGAAAGAAGCATTTGGATAAGTTGCACAAATGCTGTCAAAAAATTCTTTCAACGCTTCCAGAAATCTATCAGTTGAAAATAATTCAACCATCTGTGATATGTGTTCACGATCTATTGTTTTTGATGCATCAAATATTGCTTTCCATAATGAGATGTCCTTGTCATGAAGATAGAATAAAGCTGTGGAAGGAGAAGTTGCCACAAAGCTTGTAGTGAATTTTGTGCACTCGGACAGCGCGGGCATATCCCTTTCCTTTCATTACATTCTGTGCTGTATTTTTCCCCAATAATATCACATTCTACCACAGTTCAGAGAGCCTGAATCACTCATGTGACGTCCTATCACACTAAAAAATTCATGGCTGTATGCAGACCCCCGAGACAAGGAATCAGTATGTCTTTGTATTCTTTACTGACCATTTCAATTGCAGCAGTTTTGGATAGAGAGCTTCATCAACAGTGAGAACAACGTGCTGTTGATTCATTGCATTTGCTATGTGAATAACTCTTTTAACTACGGTGTTGAGTGTATCTATTTCAGTTGCCGGCGCTATGAATAGGCAGTATCCTATAGTTGTCTTTTGTGCATCAAACACTTGCTTCCTAAAAGTCCAAGATGGCATTGGTGTATGAGAGATCTAGAAACAATGAAAGATAAATCAGTGGCATGGGCTTCCTTTGCTTCTTCACATTCATCAAATCTTTGAACACAAAATAACTTTCAGAAAGCGGACCAGTGAACGGTCGCTCCACATTACCTAGCTTTGGGGCATTTATTATATCAGTCATAGCATGTGGAATCCTGAGTGTCCTAACAGTTGAAGAAATATCCAATCTATTAAATAATTTATGAACTGGAGGGCCACGTTGCCACGCTGCTACTTGAGTAGCATGGAACGTCCCTTTTCCATCAAGCGTCTTTCATTGATGTCAACATTATCCGAGAAATGCACAAAGCGTCCTGCAACTAAATTTGTGGGAACTACTGCACCGGAGCTGTCCACTTTCCAAAGTCATTTTGCGAGTAGAGTGTCAAATTTTATAACTTCTATAGCTCATAGTGTGACCGGCTGATGAAATAAATCTACTAATTTTTTTGATCGAGTAGCTTGATGAAGAGTACTAGCTAAGCCGATGTGTTTTGGAGTAAGATATTTATCTCCGTGAGCAGTATACATAAGATCCTGCGCGATTGATGTTATCCTGGTACATCTTCTAACTTCGCAATCCTCATCGCTTTCAGTGAGATCAACCAATATCTCCTGCCCACCAAGTAGGAGGTTCAGAAACATATACAAACTGTTGGGTATGCTCTTTAAAGCTCTCTCTTCACTGATCTCAATACCTTCCTGCTTGGGATGTGATAGCATGTCACGCCGAATGTGCAATGCTACATGTACCATACTGAGAAACATGTCTTCGGTTTCATGTTTGAACTGTGGAATGAGTCGCTCCTCTTGAATGCTTTCTTTATAAGAAGAAATAATGTGTTGAAACTTGGTCGGAAACCAATTCTATTTCTATTACGAGCCTGATCATGCAGTGTGATAAATTCATACATTCGTAGACTTTCCACCAACTTATCTTTGAATACATCGTCGACTAATATAAGATATGGAATCTCTATCTCAGCCTCTAGAGCGATATTGCAGTACCTTCCCACACGTCAACAAAATCAAGGATCTCTGCTTGTTTAGCTGAATATTCGAGTTCTTGAAAGCGATATCTGATTTCTGTGAAGTAGATTCAGCGAATGCTTTGATTTTTCGGTCAAATTTTATCTTGCAGCTTCGATGATATTTTCCATCTGCAGCAGTTAAATCATTCACGCAAGATAACTGTGTACTAAGTGTCCTATCATACTTTGCGGATTCAATATTCCTCAAATCTTCTGTATTTCATGAAGAGACTCATTTCCGTTCTGTTGGCAAAAATACATTTACTCCAATCAATCACTGGTTTTTGCTACGAAGATTGATCTTACTGGATGTGGAATTCGTACTTGATGAAGTAGGATGGATCAAATATTCTTGCTTTCTGCTAATTTCAATTTCTCAATTTTGGACTTGCTCATATAATTAGAACGACAATCTTTATGCCACGAAAACTTTTGAGTGGACTCCTCTTGTAAAACCTCTCGGAGTCGAAAAGTTGCATCATGAAAGTTATCAAACCTCAACTGGTTCCTAAGTTCTATAATACAACGGATAGATGAATAGCTGGAAGAACTAGCTGCCATCAGCTTCGTATGAGAATTATTTTGACAAATTATGCACAAGTCAGGATCGAGTGAAATTGTTCTGTATTGCTCATTACTTATACCCTCCGCCATGATGAGTAGCCACTACCTTTTCATTGATGATCGACTGCAAAATAAAAATATTTCATATAATACAAGTTGTTTTGCTGATGTATTTGAGAGTGGAAGCGTAACATTATAAAAATCATTATACAAATAACATGCATATAAATATATCATCACATAAATATTGAGCTCCAACCTCGTAATTCTTGAGTTAACACATTGGAAAAACGAAAATTTGGGCAGAGCCTCCGGCGTCCTATTGACGAATTTCAGTTTCATAAACTGAAAATAGAAAATTTGGGCAGAGCCTCCCGTCCTATTGACGAATTTCAGTTTTTAAATACTGAAAAAAAAAATTTGGGCAGAGCCTCCGGCGTCCTATTGACGAATTTCAGTTTATTACATGCCTGCTGAATCGCAAAGGCATAAACGATCTGCTCCATGTGTTCCACTGCTTATCATTACACAATCATTTGTTAAACATGGCATTTATAATGGAAATGATATAAATATGTAGCGTAATGAACATTCATACACAGCCTGTATGAGAAGCTAGAGAAATGTGCTGGCTTTGGCATGCAGTAACTTACGATTGTAAAATATTGATAGCTCATAATGAAAGTTCTATCGCATTTGTTTAGTTTAAGTTGGATATGCGACAACACATTATCATGCTTGTATCTTTATATTGTATTCTTGTATAAAACATTGTTATCATAAATAAACATCACCAGTTCCATATATCTAGTGGCTCATTAGCAGTCGATATATCAGCATGTCTACCTACAAGACAACGGTATAGCCTAATACGAATAATCATCATCATTGCAAACAATTGAATGATGTTGGAAATACAATAAATTGCTTTGAGCAGAATATTAGTTGGACATGATATTATTTCAATGGAACTTAGTTAAAAAAAATAAGTTTAATAATAATTCCACTAAATTCACGCAGCTGACATTAAGTTAAAATAGATGTGTAATATGACCTTGAATGATACATAAAAATTGAAGTAGTTAAACGTTTGAATAATTTGCTCACGAAATATTCTATTTCAGCAAACTAAAAGTTGATACAGACTTATGGATAGAACACACACCATCTAGTTCACGATGTTCAAATAGTATTAACGAAATGAAACAATGAAAACTGATTATGCCAATAATTTGATGAAAATCTTAATTTTCATGCATTCATTCATTTAATGGTTGCCAGCGTAGCTAGAATCAATAGCTAGGTTATGCAGATCATTGGCACATAGGTTCCTTCTTTTTACAAGTGAACCCTATAAGCAAGAAAGAGTGATTTATGGGTCAGCTGCTTTGGTACAATTAGCTCCTATTGCAGATTCAGATTCTTAAGTCAAATGTATTGGGTTGACTCATAACATCAATTATAAACATCTCCATTGACATAATAAAAATGAAGGTAAAAGACAATGAGGCTACTTACCAGATGTCGAAATTCCTCGATATTGTCAATTATGCATGTTGTACTCTCCATCCTCTGACGCATGCAAGCTTTGAAATATTTGCGAGCGAAAAACTATTTGTTTTAGTACACCCAAAAATTATATCTCGTTGCTAAGACATTTTTTGAAATATGTTGATGGATATTAGCCATTCCTAGAAAAGTAGATCCTGTTCTCTGAACAGTAGTCGTAGAACAAGACAATTATGCACTGGGCATACAGACGATTTTAAAGTAGAATCATTTATTATACTCGCGTATGCTTTTAAAAACAAATTAACACGAGTTGCCGTCAAAAGTTTTTCAGAACGCATTTTCATGATATTTGCCTTGTCTATGAGAGACGATAACATGAAGTGTAGCGATGTCAGCAGCTTGATCTGACTTCGTCTGTTTGACGCATTATTGTTACCTGTGTATGCACATGTATTGTTCTCTTTCCCTCTTTGCCTCATCCACTGCTATTTGAAATCTTCCCACGGCCACTATACACCCACATCTTTATAAAGTTAAAATGTTAGTATAAGGGATGTGGCTTGGTCATCATCACTTTAGGAGCTGTCGGGAAATGACTTTGTTCACCTCAAATGCTTTCTTCTCTGACAATGAGGTGACAATGCAACAACGCTTCACTTCAAGTCATCACCCCAATTCCAAAACTATTTGTCTAATTTTCACAAAAGTTGATATGAAGGTAGAAAATATCATCACTCATGTGCAGTTAATGTTTTGTAACGATTGACTCATTTCTGCGGATTTTGCACAAATTCGAAAAAGTGGAAGGACATAACCCATAATTACCCATTTCGTTTAGCATCTTCACCGATGAGAATGATACTTGAATCCTGTTAGTTTTGCCATTAATGTCATTACTCTTGTTTTTGAAATAGCTGCACTCTGTTGTGCAACTGTTCTTATTATAATGCCTCAGAATTTTTGCTTAAACGTCTCTGAGGATGGATGACCATTGCATTTAAATCTGTCTATCACAAAACTATAATCAATTTGCAAAGATGTCAGTCCGTGCTGCTGAATGATACTTGGAAGAGAATGACAAACACTTTCAACTCACATCCATGATTATTGCTCCGAAAGTCTCACAAAAGGAGTTTAAATCTGGTGAATTTCTAGGTCATGGCCGTTGACGAGGAAGTCAATATTATTTTCTCTTAATAGTTGCTGTGACGCCAAAGTTTTGAAACAAGGTCGATTTCATCGCAAAAGACGTCACTTTCGCAAGCACAATAGGCTCATGCAGACGCACACTTGTATTCACCTGATTGGCAATTAGATTGCTACTTGTGAAAGTGAGTGTCGACATGATAAGATGCTATCTACACATGTACATGCAATTTCAAAGTCAACTGAAGTGTCCACTAAAGTCGAGTTTGCCATACCCATTGCACTCTTGGATAATTTGACTATAGTGATAATTTGATAGTCATATCTTTGATAATTTGGACAAGAGTGACTTTGACTTGATTCTGATGCTGAGAAACGAATGCAAAAAATGGCGTCACATCACAGCGAACTATTAATATGTAATAAATGTAATAAATGTATAATATATCATGTATAATGTATGCATATACTATGTCTAAATGTAAAAATATCTTATATATAAAATGCAAAACGCCAACAAACTCCTCCTAAACAATGAAACTTTACGCCAATATGATACTACCATTTAATAGAACAAAAAAGTTGTAGTTAAAACCGCCCGGTATCATTTCCCAAAGTATCATAATTACAGAGAAAAGTAGACTTTAGTAGTATATAGTGTGACATCCGGCGCGACGCTTCACTTCGCTTTGCTTCGCTTCGCTTGCGCCGGATGTCACACTTTTAGCGGGGTTTTTCAAAATTTTCAAAAAAATCAAAATTTGAAAAATTTAGGTAGACTTCAAATTTCACGTGGCCGAAGGCCGAAGGGCGAAAATTTAAGTTGTCTCAAAATATCACGTAATCGAAAATTTGAGTTGTCTCAAAATATCACGTGGTCTAAGAATTTTGAAAATTTAGGCAGACGAAAATTTAAGTTGTCTCAAAATATCACGTACTCTCAATATACCAGAAGATTGTATTCAAAATATTTATTCAAAATATTTATTCAAAATATTTCTTTAAAAATGGAAGAAACCTCAGAAATGGAAGAAACCGCAAGACTATATCCTTCGTTATCTCAATTAAAAACAAGTGAAATGGATCTCAATTATTATTAAGATTAGAGCATTATGATAAATTAAGAAGACGCAATTATTACTTAGACATTCTTCGTTATTGTATTCTCAACATTATTTAAAGTACTAATTGTGTGAACTAGAAGATCATTGTAACTCATAAACTCAAAATTATTCAATGAACCCGTACACTGGCTGATAATTCAAGAGAGACAGAGATTGAAGAGAGAGAGAGAGAGAGATTGAAGAGAGAGAGAGAGAGAGAAACATCTAGCAGCTTTCCCCTAAAATTATCGTGCTATCTCTTGTCATTTCAATTTACCCATCGGTAAACTTTTGACATTTCAACTTACGCGTGCGTAAAAGTTTTGACATTTCAATTTACCCCTACGTAAATTATTTTCAGAATCTATTTTCAAAATCCATTTGTAAAGTCTGTTTTCAAAATTCATTTAGCGTTTCTTCTCTTCGCTGTATTGATTAAAAGTACTTCCCATTGTGAAGACATGAATAGTTTAAGCACATAAGAGTGCAGTGACAATAAAAGCAAATGACAATAAAATTCTTCTTGTGAACTCAGAACGCATAAACACCAATATGCGGGTTAGTTGTTATGGCAATTTTAAACAATCATTTTAACGATAAACATATTAACAAATGAAGTTCATTAAGAAAATGAAAATATGTAAAACAATATAGATTAGAATAATTATAATATAATCATTTCAAAATCGAATAAGTAGTAAGGAAAGTCATCATTAGAGGACAGTTTTAAATCAATACCCCCTCCCTTCTGATTTCACTTCTATGAGAGGGGACACTATCAGAAATTTATTCCATTTAAAATGAAAAACATAAATGATTTCTTGAAACAATACGGTAAACAAACAACTACTAATTTCGATTTAAATAGAATTTCAGAAGATTGTATTCAAAATATTTATTCAAAATATTTCTTTAAAAATGGAAGAAACAAAAGTGGAAGAAACCGCAAGAATATATCCTTTGTTATCATATGAACGTAGTTCTACTTTAATGGACATTGAAAAAATGAACAAAGAAAAACACAAAGATAGAGTACGCTATATGAAAGATAAGGAATCTCAATTATTATTAAGATTAGAGCATTATAAAAAATTAAGAAAGAGATGGACTAAAGTTAAGAATGTAACACAAGGAATTGGCATATTCTTAACAAATAAGTTTAGGTGCTTTAACAATTGTTATATCTTCAGGTGTTTTAGTAATTCCAGTAGTTGCTACAGCTTTAACAGGTACGGGTGTTTTTGCGACTTCACTTGTTACAATGTTAGATAAATCTTTAATAACTAAGAAACGAAAATCATTAAAAACTAAGCATTTACATATTAAAGAAGTCTATGATAAACTACATTACTACTTTCAAAGAGTATGTGATGATAATGTTATTACGTTAGATGAGATTGAAAAATTTGATCAAATAGCTAATGAAGTATATCAAATATCATTTCAATTACAGTCAGAAAAAGTTGATGATAAGAATAAACAGGATGGCAAAATTTCGAGTGATGGTAAAACATTTACTGGTGGTAAAATTTCTAATGAAGAAAATGACAAAATTTTTTTAGAAGAGCTAAAATCTTTAAGCGAAAATTTAAGCAAAACTTTATTAAACAAAACTTAAAACGAGAAACCTTTAAACGAAAAGATGTCAGACATCAAAGTAATAAAAAAATAATTTGTTCAGTAAAATGTTTTTGCTGTATTCCAATGTTACCACAAAATTCAAATATTATATTTTAAAAATGGATAAAATTAGAGCTGATAATTTTAAAAGAATAAAACAATTAGAAGAGTTAATAAAACAAAGAAATATTACGAAAGAAAATCATCTTCAACATAGAATGATAAAAGCTGGTATTCAATCTGATATGTTTGAAAAAATGCAGCAAACCGAGCAAGTAAAAACTGATTTTGAGAAAACTATGAAACCATTTAAAATTCTTGAAAAAGAAAGTACAAATAATGATAAACAAATTGATATAACAGATCCAGAGCACAAAACTATATTAGATGACTATGGATTACTAGAATCAAACATTAATAAGAAATTACCAAAATCTATGCAATTTGAACATTCTATTTAATTTATAGATGGAAAAACAATACCTAGATTTTATCTCGGACAAAAAAAAATATTTCCACAACCTTTTCGAGGTTTTGTTTTTTCACCAGATAAATATCCTTTTAATTAAGATAGAAATTTTGTTGATCTTTTAAGAGGAGCAGATTTAAATAATTAAGCTGTAGAAGATCTCATAAAATATAAAGCTATGTTAGATAGAGTTACTGCAGTAAAATCTCTTAGACGTTATAAACAATTAGAAAATTTATTATCAACGGGAGTTAAAGTAGGAAAAGGTTTATCTGAAAAACAGACAACAGAAAAAACTGTATTTTTACCAGATGATCCACAAGAATTACTAAATAGATTAAATATTTTAATATCTGCAATAAAAGAAGGACATAATTCTAGTTTCAATGAAATTCATGCTATATTAAGAAGACTGTTAGAAAAGAAGATTCTAAATGAAGAGGATTAAAAAAGTGTAGCTGAAATATGTTGTTTCTAATTTTTATCTATGATTTTTATCTATGATTTTTATCTCTAATATTTATTCAAAATTTTAACTAAAAAATGTGTTCAGCAGATTTAGACAAAATTAATAATCATTTAGAAAATCTAACAGAGATTTTGGGTTCATCAAAATTTAGTACGACGTTAAAAATTATAACAACTACTTCATCACACACCTGTAATTTAGAACCCATTCTTCATTTAGAACAAAATAAAAATTATCAAATTGCATTGACTAGTTTCTCCACATTTAACACTATTCAAAATGTTATAAAAGATGTGAATGATCAATTTAGATATTCTACTGATAAAGACAAAACATGGAAAATACTAACTTTTCTTCCTGGTTCTTACGAAGTTGAATCAATATCAAATGAAATTAAGAGACATTTAGGTATACCATTTAAAGATAAGAAACAATTACATTTTGCAGTTGAACCGGCAGTTAATCAATTTTCTCTTGTTTTAGACGAAAATCATCAAGTTGATTTTAATCATGATAGATCATTGTCAAAGCTATTAGGATTTAATAAACAAACCTATAGTCAAGGTTATCATTTAGGTGAGAAGATTCCAAAAATAACTGAAATAAATTCAATTGTTGTACATTGTGACATTATTGACGAAGGATATATAAATGGTAAATTATAAATTTAATATTCAGTTTTCCAGCTTTTACTGTACCCATTGGTTATAGATTAAATGTAATTCCACAAACATTAATATATTTCCCTATTACAAGAAAAACTATTAACAACATTAACATTAGAATCACTGATGAAAAAGGACAGAAATAAATTTTGGAGGTGAAGAGATTATGATAGATCTTTTGGTTCGAGAGGTATAAACTCCCGTTCGGGAGGTATAAACTCCCGTTTGAGAGGTATAAACTCCCGTTTGAGAGGTATAAACTCCCGTTCGGGAGGTATAGACTCCCGTTCGAGAGGTATAAACTGCCACGCGAAGCTAGAGAAGTTTAATTTTCTTCTTCTTCTTTAAAAATAAAAATAAAATAAAAATACATTTTTTATTAAAAAATGAGTGAAGTACCCCCATTAAATAAAAAGAAACTTAAATTTAATCATCATCCAAATTTATCTAATAAAGTTTTGTCAGTTATTTGCGGAAGATCAGGTCGTGGAAAAACGTATCTATTATTTAAAATTTTAACGACTCCAATTTTTTTGGATTATAACAATCTTATAATTTATACAGCAACAGCAGTACAACCCGTCTATCAATTTTTAAAATATGGAGGATTTGAAAATAATCTTAAAAAAACAGCAATTGCTTCATTATTCAAAGAATATGAAAAATCTGAAGATGAAGAAGAAATAAGTTCGTGGTGTGAAGAAGCAGCAAAAAATAGTCAGTTAGTAGAATCCAATAAAAATAAGCATATAAAGATACAATTAATAGATGATAGTGGTAATATGCAAGATCCTAGTAAACTAGATAAAACAATGAAACATTGTGTAATTTTTGATGATTGTGTTAATGATAGAAATCAGTCAGTTCAGAGAAATTATTTCACAAGAGGTAGACATAATAACTGTAGTGTTTTTTATTTAACACAAAGTATGTATTCATTAGACGGAAGTGTTATTAGAAAGAATGCAAATATATTTATGCTATTTGAAATAAATGCAAGAAACTTAAGTGATTTTTTAAGAGATTTATGCGTAAGAAATAAAGATGAATTTAAACAATCGTGTAACAATGCTTGGTCAAAAGATTATGGATTCATTACAATTAATATTGATAAAAAAATTCATGATAGAGTTATAGAAAATATTTTCGCGGAGTGACCGAATATTTTTTTCTTATAAATTTTTTGTTAATAAAAATAAAAGAAAATATGTTGGATGCTTATAAGATAGAGCATGTACCAGTTTTAAAAGATTATCGTCATCCTACAAATCCTGTAAATTCGAAGAAAGAAGTTAGATTTTATTATCATCATAAATACGTAGCGCTCGTTACAGATTATAAAACAAAACATGGTATTAAACCGTGTGTTAAAACGAAAGACTTTCCACTTTGTTTAAGAAGTTTCCGAGTATTTTTATCGTATAATAATTTATGGTGGTTGGTTAAGAAAGAACATTTAACAACACATGAATTAGAAACATTACATCAATTACATATTCCTGTGTATATGTAAAAACGGAACCGAGGTTCTATGTAAAAATTCATTTTTTCTTTTAAAAAATATGAATCGTGAAATGTCTCTCGGACAAACGTCTAGGATTGATGAATTAATCAAGAAACAAACTGCTGAGTTTAATGCGCAAATTGAACATAGTACAGGTAGTAAACGTATTTAAAAACAGAAACGTACTAGGCGTAGTATTAGACGTAATACTAAAAAACAGAAAAGTGGAACAAAAGAAATATTAGAAACTCCTATTAGTGATATCTTTTTTGATGATAGAATTAAGGATGAACTTGGTGATGATTTATGTAATTTATTTAATCCAAAGGAAATTAAATATGAAAATGTATCTTTTATTAATGTAGTAAATGATATGCTGAAACTTTTAGCAAATGGTAAAATTATTCATTTACTTGGAAAAGTTATTAAAGATCAGGAAAATATAATTCAAAATTTTTACGTAACCTTCTATAATAAAAATTCATTTGAAATATGGTTTTCGAATCTGGATGAGAAATCCGATGCTAACGAATGGATTTTTACAGGTAATATTAAATATGAAGATTTTGGAATGAAGTTAGTACAAAGATCGCATAGAGGGGCAGGGATTAATATGAAATATAGAATCAAAGAATATTTCGGTGAATATTGTTATATTCCTTCTGAAGATTTTTGTTTTATTAAATGTTATAATATTTTACGAGGTTTTAATGAAGAACAAGGAGAAATGATGAAAGAAATGTTTAATAATTTTTTATATAAAGAGAAAGCCACATGTAGAACAGGAGTAATGTCAAACTGCAAATTTTCTCAATTCAATAAATATTTTGGAGAATGTGTTCAATATGATAGTCCTGCCAATCGTCATTTAAATCCTAGAGGAATTGAAACGTTTCATAATTATGTTTATTACAATTATTTTCACGCAGGTTCAACAATTGGTCACTATTGTTTAATTGATAAATCTCATAAATTAAAAGCTATTAGAGAAATTGAAAATAATTTCAAACCCATATATAAAACAGTTACTGATGAAATTCTAACAACGCGTCCATATAAAATCATAATAAAGAAAAAAATTGACTATGGTTCAACATATATTTGGGATCTCGAAACTTTTCCTGATCCTAACTGCTCAACAGCTCATCCTATTCCTTATGCTGTAGGAGCTATTAATTTTAATAAATTTATATGTTGTTTACCGAAACAAAGATTGAAAGAATTAGAAACACGTTTGTTAAGTGATATGATTAAAATTAAACGATCAAAAGATGAAGATGAAATTAAAAAACTTAAAAAACAGATAAATGAGTATAATAATTTAACTGAATTAGAATTTAATAAACTTCAAAATTGTGTGAAAATATTTACGAGAACTGAGGATGATGAATGTCCGATCGGGGAAAACCCAGAGGACGTATGTCCGATCCATCAATTTTTTAAAATCTTGGAAAATTTAATTATTCGAGAGTAACTTTAATAGCTCACAATTCATCAGGTTTTGATTCCTATTTTCCGATAAAAGCTAATTTTAAATTATCTAAACCGCCTCTTAAAACTTCAAGAGAAATATTGACTGCTTCATTACAAAATCCTTATACAACTGAATGTGTTAGTAGATACATTCAAAAATCTTTTAGATTTAAAAACAATATGAAAAAAGATTCACCTTCAGGTAAATTAGCACTTCAAACTATTATAATGAAATGTAGTTATCAACATGTAAAAACAATTCTATCTAAATGGTGTGAGAATTTTAAAATTCCTATGAATGTGTGAAAATTAAATTATGAAATTGGAGACATAACACATGAAATTTATAAAGAAAAAGAAATTGAATGGAGACCATATTAAGTTAACAATATTCTTTCTTTAGCTTTTTGTATCTACAAATATAATAATGTTATGCAAGATTTAGTTGGTGAAGATATAACTAATTTGACATCCTCTGCTTTAATATTTAACGGTTGGATGAAAAGCGTACAAAATAACAATATAAATATTCATTCTCATATAGATTTATGGGCTAGAAATTATATTAGAAAATCTGTTAGAGGTGGAAGTGTTTCAGCAAATATAAGAAAATACATATCGCCATTTTGTAGCATCTTGTTACCAATATTAAAACAGTATTTACCTGGTCGATGCGCTGGTGGGGCTTTGTCCCTTGGAAGTAATTTAATAGATTTAATGAAACAGTATCGAGATTTAGGAGATAAAACTGAAATTTGTAAGAAAATTTCAAATCAACTACTTGAACAAAAACATGAATTTCTAATGGCTTTTGATGCCACATCTTTATATCCATCAGCTATGTATGATGAAAATTCAGAATACCCTAAAGCTGAATCCGCTAGAAAATTTAGACAAGAAGAAGAGCGGGAAATAGTATATAAATTTAATACTCAAACATTTAGACCTAAAACTGGAATATTTACAGTTGTGTTTCAATATCCGAATGATATGTTTTTTCAACCAGTTCCTATTAAAGATAAAGTTAAAAATCAAAATAATAATTCTCATGTAAAAGTAATCAGGTTTAGAAATGGTAGATGTTATGATGTATTAACTTCTGTAGACATACAAGAAATTGTTAGATGTGGGGGAAAAATCTTACATATTACTGATGGTATAATTTATGAAAAAAATTATCAAGTTTCACCATTTCGAAATTATATTGAAAAACTTTTTAATTTGAGAAAAAGATATAAAGCAGAAGGAAATACTGTAGGCGATGAGTTAATTAAATTATTGATGAATTCGCTATATGGCAAAACTGTGCAAAAAGATATAACCACTAAATATCATTTATGGAATGAGAATACATTGAGAAAAAATTTCACTTAAGAAGTAAAAGATTATGAAAAATTAAATGATGAACAATATTTAGCGAAAGTAGAAATGGAAGATGATGAATTTCTCAAAACTAATATTGTAAAAGATGGGAAGACGTCATTCATGCCATCACACTTAGGTTCTTTCATTCTTTCTCACTCTAGAAGAATCATGAATAACTTTATTTTAGAAATTAATGGTTTCAACGAAAAATACATTCATTATACAGATACTGATTCAATATACATTTCTAATGAGCTCTTCAATAAATTAGATGCTGCTGGATATGTTGGTGGGGAATTGTGTCAAGGAAAAAATGATTATGGAAATGGTGGAATTATTTTTGCAATGTTTATTGCTCCTAAAATAAAATATTGTATTACTGTAGATGAACAAGGGAGACTTAGTGAAAAGAAAACATTCAAAGGATATTCACAAGATAAAGTAAAAGTAGAAGATTTTCTAAAATTATATTCGGGGAAAACATTATCGACTACAGTTAATAAACCATGGAAAAGATCTTTAGAAACTGGAATTAGTATTCCTGATAAAAATAATAATACTGAAGAAAAAAAATTTTCTGGTCAAATAAATATTCTTAAGCGTCAAGCACCTGATGAAAATGAAATTATGTTACCTTATAACGGAGAAGATATTCAAGCTGAAATATTTCAAACAATCGTCTGTGAGAGTAATTTAAGTGATGATGATGACACGTGGGAATAATAATTTTTTTATAACATCCAAAAATTTTATAACATCTAAAAATTTTATAACATATAAAAATTTTATAACATCTAAAAATTTTATAACATCTAAAAACTTATTACATCTAAAAATTTCATAACATCTAAAAATTTTATAACATCTAAAAACTTATTACATCTAAAAATTTTATTACATATGAAAACTTATTACATATGAAAATATATTTATCGAATATTTTGGTATTTTCTATTAAGTTTTATCATATTAAGTTTTATCATATTAAGTTTTATCATATAAAGTTTTATCAAAAGATAATTTAAATTTTTTTTCACTAACTATTGATTCTTCATCATCATCATCAATTGATTCTTCATCATCATCATCATAAATTGATTCTTCAACATCATAAATTACACTTTTTGGTATAGGATGCCATTTCCTGATAGGATACCATTCCCTGATGGGAATATCTAATTCCAAATTATATTTATAATTTGATAATAATATAATAGAGAAAAATATTGGTCTTTGATCTCTTTTGGAAAATTTAATAACACCACCATAATCTGAATCATTTTTTGTTTTTATTAAAGATGATGAAATTTTAAATTGATTAGATGTAAATCCTAATTTAAATTTTGTAGACCCGACACATAGTTGTCTAACAGTATCTTCAACTATTCCATCATTATTATTTTCAATTGTAAGAAAATGAAATTTAAATAAATTTTGATTGTATGTAGTATTAATATCATGTACATCAGTATGGGATATGAATTTTTCTTGACTTAAATTTTTATAATTACTAATATTTTTATAATCTTTGTTACCATTTACACCTTTTTCAGATGTTTCAGAATCATCATTTATATTATCATCATCTATATTATTATCATTATTATTATTATAAGATTCTTTAAGATCGGGCAAAGCCCTAGAACCTTCGTTTCGTTTATTATGATTATGATTATGGACATTGTTAATAGTATAAGGTGTTGTCCACATATAAAGTTTTTCTTGTTGAGCTAAACCATCTATATAAGATTTTAACAAATTAATATTTAAATTTGAATATAATCCTAAATAAGTATCATCATCATATATTTGGGGCATTTCTAATGTTTCTTGTTTATAAATTGTATCTCTGTAATAAACTTGACATAATAATTCTTCATTATGTTTTTTACTTTCTATATGAATATTATATTGGTTTTGTTCATCAACAAATAATCTAATTTTTTCCTTGGAAAACGATTTTAATTTTTTAACAAATTCTCTAATATTGATATAATTGATAATTTTAGTTTCTATCCAATCAGTATTACTAATCGGCAAAACTGCCCTAATGAATCCATAAACATTATTATGACCAATGATTACCATATTTTCTTTATTCAATTCTACATACGCAACATCATTATATTTACTTACTATATCCATAAATTTTATAAATGGATCACCTGCAAATAAACAATAATTAGTTTCTATAGAAGGTAAACCTTTAGTCTGTTCTCTAAATATTTCGGCTTGTAATTGAAACAAAAGATTAACATCAATACATGGATTTGTAATAGTATTATTATTATTATTATCAAAACATTTATTTTCAAATCCCGTTGATCTCGTGGAATAAGAAGAACAGGATGATGCGGACGAATATAATTTTTTTAAATTTGGATTTTCCATTTTTTTATTTTTATTAGAAAAAATTTATTTTTTTATTTTTAATAGAAAAAATTTTATTTTTTTATTGTTAAAAAATGATGTTACCAAATGTTGGTGGAGGTGCATATATCCCGAATAATCGTGAATTAGAAATAGAGATAGAAAATTATATCATGAAAACTGTAGACGCTTTATCTGGTCCATTGCATCTTTCTATTCTTCCGCAACAAAATACAGAGTTAACAAATAAACAATATGTTGATACACAAATCAATGATTTAAAAGAAAAATATATAAACGATGTTTGGGTTCCACTGATGAATGAATTAAAGTTGCTTAAACTTAATGACCAATCATTAAACGAAAAATTATTAAAACTTGATAAAAAGGATAGAGAGCTAGACTTTCTTTAAATCTAAAATCTGCTGTAATTAAAAATAAACATCAGATAATAATTAGATGTTCTTAAAGTTAAGTTAAATGCTCTTAAAACGGCGTTGAAGATTAATCAGCAGAAAATGCAAGTTAATGGAAAAGAAATTAAAGTACATCACACGCTGCTTGACGCAATAGATAAAGTGCAACAGTCAATTAATAAAGCTATCTCGAAGTTGTTGTCCATTCACAAACGTAAATCTTGATCGACGAAGTCTTGGGTTTCTAACCTATCGGAGCAAAGCTACTCGAGGCATTAGCCGATCGGACCAAAGGTCCTCAGGTTACTAACCAATAGAACTTTGTTCAGAGGCTTTAGCCGATCGGACCAAAGGTCCTGAGGTTATTACCGAATCATACTAGGACTTAGATATATTCCAGAACCATCTTTTGTTTCTTTAATTTCAATCAAATCATCAACATTGTGGAGAATATTTTTAAGAACTCGTTTTCCTTCATCAACTAATTTTAATTTACTAATAAAATTATCTACTATTCCGTCACCCCTAGCAACTTTCTCTAATTCTCTATTATGACGTTTTTGTTCTTCTAATGCTGCCTTCTCTCATTTATTTTTATTTACTGCTTGGACAATACCAGCTGTCCCACCTGCAACACTTCCTGCAGCTGCTATGCCACCTATTATTAGAGGAATTAATGGGAGAATCCCGCCATTCTTTTCTGCTTGTAATTGAATATTCTCTATCATTGGTTTACTTATGTAATACTTTTTTTTGTTAATCGTAATAGTTTTAGGGGTATTTTTGTCAACAATTTTACGTAATTTTAATTCAACAGTTTTATTATTATTACTTTTCGCGTGCGACATTTTTAATAAAAAAATTTTAAGTTATCAAAAATTTTAATCTATTCTAGTTATGAATAAATTTTAAATTAGGAATTTCTAATCTATTCTAGTTACAAAAAAAATTTTATTACTAATTACTAAAAAAATTTAAGTTAACAAAAATTTTAATTAACTTATCCTAGCCATCTTTCCATTAAGAATTTCAATAGAATATTTTACATCTTCTAGCAATAAACCATAAGCCATCAATGAAGTTGTGGAATCTTTCTTTTCAATATTAATTGTTACATCACAACCAGTCTTGATAATATCTTCAGATTGTGCACTTAAATCGAAACAGAAAACCGGATATAAAGGTCTCCAATCTCCAGGAGTTAATTGTGGTTCAACTCCAAATTCTATACAAAGATTTCGATAAGAATCATATACCTCCATAAATTGATTATTGGTATCATCGAATCTTAATGGATCAATTGGATATCGGGTTTGATTTAATGAAACTTGTAAACTTCGAATTGTATTAATATGAAAAAGATTGTTGTTCTTATCAAAACTTGGAGATTTATTTCTTTGAAAAGTTAGCAATAAATATCTTGGAGTATTCGCAGTTCTAGTAAAATGCCAGTTAAATCTTTGTTCGGAAAAAGTTACTGAACTAGCAGTACGCTTTAGAAAATTTACTGGAATTGGTTTGTTAGTATTTAATCTTTTTGCAATAGCTGTTTCAATCTCTAAACTAGGAGTGATATGCTTAATCCACCATTCAAGTCTATCAATTTTTAAATATGCCTTTTTTCCAGTCTTACCAAAAAAGATTAATTCATTATTTGCTGTACGATGAATTATTAATTTAAATTTTAATTGATATGATATTTTATCATAATCTAAATAACCGAATAATGGAGACAATGACCAATTTACTGTCTGTTTACTTTTCTTGTTAAATTCACGTCTTTCTTTATATGCACTATTGTTTGTTTTATTTAAATGTTTTGCAATATTTTCTACATCTTTCGCAATTCCTGCTGCATCTGTTCCAGCGTGAGTTAAATCATCAACAATTATACCATCATTAGTATCAGGAAACTAACCTTCGATTTCATACTTTTTATTATTTTCACCAATTGTTACAAATCTAAGCATTGTATCAATTACACCTGGAGAATCACTTATTGTTTCTATATTTTGAGTTGCAACATCTAAACGCATTTGTGTAAATAATCTTGGAAAGAAATTATTCTCTAGTGCAATATTATCCGTTTCTGGTAATGGTGTTGTAAAATTGGCATCACTATACAAAGAATATTCACAGTGTAAAAATGAATCAGGTAGATATATATAACTCTGCTGATTATCAACTTCAAAAATTAAATCACCTCCAGTATTTACTCTACTGGAAGATCCGGGATTCATAGCAATTCTTATATAGTCATTCTTTTTTTGATTGCAACTGACGAACGGAGGATCGTCTAATCTAAATTTATTTTCGATAAGGGAAGACATTTTTATAAAAAATAATTTGACTTTTTTTTTCTCACACACAGAAAAAATTCTGCTAAAATAATTTTAGAATTATGCTAGACCAGCTCCGCTACAGCTTTGCTGGTTAGACCGAAGGTTGCTACTCACACCATTTCCTCTTATTTCGTCAATTGAACGTTTTATGGCTACGCCTGATTTCTTCTTATGTTTACTATCAGACGGAGCTCCGCTCCTCAAGGTTTCCCGAACAGCTATGTTAGCAATTTTATTTTTTGTTTCCTCTGAAAGTTTTTTTAAATTTTTTAGTTCTTCGGAATCATTCCTAAGTTTACGAATAGCTTCTAGTTGTTTTAATTCGTTTTGAGACTTGACAGCATTTGATATTGCACTAGCTGTACTACCTATAGCAGCTGCTCCTTTTGCAGCAGATGTAATCAAATCTTTATTATTTTTAATTAAATTAACGATACTACCAATACCAGAAAAGATGCCAGCCCCTTCTTTTTGAACGGCACCTGCGGTGCCTAGGAACTTTTGTGTTCCGATTGTTTCTCTATTATCATAATGATAAACAGGATTCATGCGTGGTTCATGAGCAATTCTTTGATTTGAAGCAAAATGTTTAAGATTGTGTTTATAAATTATAGGCATTTTTAGGATTAAATTTGACTTTTGGGAAAAATATTTACGATTGGTTAGTAACCTGAGTACCTTTGGTCCGATCGGTTAAAGCCTCTGAACAAGGTTCGATTAGGTAAAACATCTATTTTATCTTTAAAATTTTTTTTATCTTTAAAAATGAATTCTACAAATTCCGAAAATTTAATTAAATTAAAAATTGCTAATTTAGAGTTATTAAATTTTCTATTAAACAAAAATAAAAACTCAAATTGTAAAATTTATGAAGGTAACGACATACAAAAGACTTTAGAAAACTTTCCTGGATTTATTTGGAGTAAATATTCGAAAGAAAAACATCTTCCCGGTCATTCATATACCGGTCCAGGAACTCGATTAGATATAAGACTAGATGAGAATGATAATCCAAAACCAGGTGAAGAACCAATAAATAGAGGAGATGCCGCAGCTTACAGGCATGATTTAGCTTATCGAAATCATGATCTAAGTTCTCGACATGCAGCTGATAAGAAGATGATTCAAGAATTAGATAGTATTCAAAATCCTACATTTAGAGAAAGAATTGAAGGAATGTTTGTTAAGAAAGCTTTACAAGCTAAAATATTATTCGGCCAGGGTTGAAATGAAACGACAGCAAAGCTGTCTGAGAGCAACGCTCGAACCTACGCGTCCGAAATGTCGAATGACCCAAGCCGCTATGCGTCTGAAATTCATAAAGAATACAGAAGGCCTAAATATTTATTGAAAGTAAAAGTATTTAATAAAGATGATATTTGGAGTGCTGATCTTATTCATATGCCGAATGAAAGGGACTACAAATACGCATTGACCGTTATAGATTTATATACACGATACGCTTGGGTAAAGCCTTTAAAAAACAAAAGTGGTCTATCAGTTAAATATGCGTTTGAAGAAATCTTTAAAGAAAGTAAGAGAAAGCCAAGGAAATTGTTTGTTGATAAAGGGTCGGAATTTTTTAACCGAAACGTTCAGCCACTATTTGAAACAGACGAAAGTCATCGCCAAGGCTCAGTTTATTCAACTGAAAATGCAGAGAAGGCCGTAGTGATAGAAAGATTCAATCGGACGTTAAAAAATAAATTATTCAAAAAATTTACTCAGCAAGGAAATCAGAAATGGTTAAAATATTACTAGGAATTGTAGAGCAGTACAATAATAAAGTTCATTCAGGTATTGAAGAAACACCAAAGAATGCTTCTGACGACCCTGATTTAATACGAAAGAAAATATTCGAAAATAATTATTCGAATGAGAGTAATCCGAATTTGCAGAAACTTAAGCCGAAATTTAAAATTGGAGATAGAGTTAGAATATTTAAATATAAGAATAAATTTGAAAAAAGGCTTCGTTGGCTATTGGACTAAAGAAATATTTGAAGTTTGTAAAATAAATCAAACTTATCCGATTACTTACGAAATCAAAGATTTAGATAATGAAGATATCAGAGGCCGATTTTATCAAAATGAATTACAACGAAGTGATTTTTTATTATCATTATTATTATTCAATTCTAACATAATATCAAGAAATGGCACTCCTTCTTGCAATTTAAAAAAAACATAAAGACATAATTGACCACAATAAGTTGTTCCCGGTTTTTGAATTTTAAATGTATTATAAATTCCATTGCCAAGTATTTCTCTTACTTCATTCGTAGGTGGAAGTGCGCATGAGTCGAACCAATAGTTCTCAGCCTCCGGGCGGTCAGAATAGTAATTATCTCCATTTTTATTTCTATGCCCCGCTGACCAATGTACGCCTTTTTGGTCTGAAGTGTGAAGATTCGTTATGAAATTTACAGTTGGCTTATTTTTGATCAATTGTAATTCGTCTCTCATTAGGACATAAAAATTATTTATTCCCAATTGATTAGCAATTTTCTTTAGGTCGAAATTTGTCGTGGTTTGCGTTCCATATAATTTAAAAAACTCATTTATGTTGCTCATTTTATAATTAAAAAAATTTCTTATGGGGACCCCTAGAAGTTAGAAGGGGCATATTGATTTAAAACTGTTCTCTAATGATGACTTTCCTTACTACTTATTCGATTTTGAAATGATTATATTATAATTATTCTAATCTATATTGTTTTACATATTTTCATTTTCTTAATGAACTTCATTTGTTAATATGTTTATCGTTAAAATGATTGTTTAGAATTGCCATAACAACTAACCCGCATATCGGTGTTTATGCGTTCTGAGTTCACAAGAAGAATTTTATTGTCATTTGCTTTTATTGTCACTGCACTCTTATGTGCTTAAACTATTCATGTCTTCACAATGGGAAGTACTTTTAATCAATACAGCGAAGAGAAGAAACGCTAAATGAATTTTGAAAACAGACTTTACAAATGGATTTTGAAAACAGATTCTGAAAATAATTTACGTAGGGGTAAATTGAAATGTCAAAACTTTTACGCACGCGCAAATTGAAATGTCAAAAGTTTACCGATGGGTAAATTGAAATGACAAGAGATAGCACGATAATTTTAGGGGAAAGCTGCTAGATGTTTCTCTCTCTCTCTCTCTCTCTCTCTCTCTCTCTTCAATCTCTCTCTCTCTCTTCAATCTCTGTCTCTCTTGAATTATCAGCCAGTGTACGGGTTCATTGAATAATTTTGAGTTTATGAGTTACAATGATCTTCTAGTTCACACAATTAGTACTTTAAATAATGTTGAGAATACAATAACGAAGAATGTCTAAGTAATAATTGCGTCTTCTTAATTTATCATAATGCTCTAATCTTAATAATAATTGAGATCCATTTCACTTGTTTTTAATTGAGATAACGAAGGATATAGTCTTGCGGTTTCTTCCATTTCTGAGGTTTCTTCCATTTTTAAAGAAATATTTTGAATAAATATTTTGAATACAATCTTCTGGTATATTGAGAGTGCGTGATATTTTGAGACAACTTAAATTTTCGTCTGCCTAAATTTTCAAAATTCTTAGACCACGTGATATTTTGAGACAACTTAAATTTTCGATTACGTGATATTTTGAGACAACTTAAATTTTCGCCCTTCGGCCTTCGGCCACGTGAAATTTGAAGCCTACCTAAATTTTTCAAATTTTGATTTTTTTGAAAATTTTGAAAAACCCCGCAAAGTGTGACATTCGGCGCAAGCGAAGTGTCGCGCCGGATGTCACACTATATACTACTGACTTTTGTGTAAATTTTTACCGAAAAAATATTAATTACACAAGTAGCTACATTAAATTTACAAGTGAACTCCTCATTTGCTTTCAAAAATTGGCTCGCTATACATGCGTCTCATTGCTTCTAATGTTTCACGACGGATTCAGCAACAGCCAATGAGAACGCGATCTAAATAGTAAGACAGCCAATCAGTGTAGGCGAATACGATGGTACATGTATAGGAATTTCCTCAAGTTATGTTATTCATTTGTAAGGTGAGTTGGTAAACTTGGTATGCAACAATGTAACTAGCACTGTCTTAATTTAACATACTTATGCATATAAATCCTGGACGAAGTCCGGGGGCCTTACTAGTATGTAATATAATACCAAGTAATCATTAGGAATAATTTAACTATGCACAAAATACCTAACATCCCAATAGATGCAATCACACTAGGGACATGGAAGGCCCTCATTAACTAAAATAATTCTATATGTAGTACTATATAGCCTTATTCCTATTTTCATTAATAAGTTTTGAATACTTACCCAAGATACCCAATACGGACAAATATAAGTACATACATTTTATTTTCAACATCTATTAAATCGCAATCGTAGGCATATATTTTGTCCATATCTAGGAATATGATAACAACTCGCGTGAGGATATGGCATCCCTATGGAGATTCCACAGAAATTCCATGGGGATGAGGATAGGAAATCCATCCCCACGGCATCCCAGGCGAATTGATGTAGGTATAGTTATATACAGCTTGGCTACTTTTCATGTTTAAAGTGACATTTAATGAAATAAATACATTGCAAGTACTACGGGGTGAGGTTAGAAGTTGCAATTCATCACTTTGTATAGCTTGCTATTTTCTTTGTGTAGAGTGTATTTTTGCTGCGTACTTGCAGTTCCTTCATTTAATTTGCGTCGTAGTGTTAATTTTCCATCATGCTTGCTTTCAGATTAGAAATTGTACAATGACTAAAGCTTCTGAATTTAGACTTTCTATTACAAATGTGAATTAGGTTTAGCCTGATGAAATTATATTCGATGTCATGAGATGCTTCTTCTTTTGTGTTCATTTACTGCTATCTTCCTTTTGATACATTTATAGCATTTTGAGTACGTTTTGTATCCATTCCGTAAAGTGAATAAATAATTTTTCTTGCAAAAATTTGTATTCACTTATGAATATTGTTTGATGAATGTATACTGCTTTTATAAAGTATCAATGCAGGTATTCCGCATATTTAGTCAATTTCTTCTAAATCAACGTGCGGCCGATGTACAGTATTGGCCAGAGTGGATGACTCAGATGTGTGTTTATGTCTCTGGTGATAAATTTACTGTGATGCTTGTAAGTGTACATAATTTTGTATTAAGTGAATTATAAACGGAAGTCAAAATTATAATCCAAGTAATATATTTATCTAAATATTACATGATTGACCACCGGTCAATACTTGGAGTGCATCCCTATTTCTGAATTGCCCCACAAATGCTGTCAGGCATCGAGGAATTTTAACTTTTTGCATACAATTCCATTTATCAACTTCGTCCACACTTCCGTGATAGCTTTCTTCAATTCTATTAACCCTTTCAGTGCGTCTCCCGGTAATTACCGGGTTTTCCCATCGCTTTACCAGTGCGTCCCCCGGTAATTACCGGAACATCTGTTTACGTTGTTTCTGCGCACGTCTTTTTTGCTTCTTAAGTGCTCTACGTCATCTGTGACGAACCGAAACAGTCACATAGTCTGCTGGAAAAAATTGCAGTGAATGCGTCACACGCAAACTGTTACAATAGACATCTCAATCGATCACAGTTTTGATGCCGCCGGCAAGCGTTCCTGCTATTATTCGTCTGCGGACTTGTGCGTATTGTTAGGTTCACGAGCGGTGTTCATTGCAACGACAAGATCTCTTGTGAAGTTATTACTTTCAGTCATTCGATTTAGCAAACTTCTGTGTGACTCTTCCTTGGTTATGGCATCACGAAATAGATTATCAGCTGAATCAGTAGCCCAAGCTATCATAGGCGAAGATTCCGACGATGAAGATTTTTATCATTCCAATTCTTCCTCGAGCGATTCTGCTTCTGACGATTCCAGCAGTGATTCAGACACCAATGATTTGCCAGGTAGTACTATTGTTCGAGGCCGTGGACGAGGGCGTGGCCAAAGACGCAATCAAGGTCGCGGTCCTGTTGGAAGTGGGGACATTGCAGAACAGCGCCCGTCAGCTGGCCAGATCACCAGTCGTGATCACGATAATGTATCTCAAAGCCAACAATTGACTGATGCAAGGTGGCAAGCTACCAACAATATGCCGGAAGTTCCGCATTTCGTTGGAGAGGAAGTGATCAATTTTTCAGACAATTTTCGTGAAACTCCTAAACACTATTTCGAACTCTTTATTGACAATGATTTTTTGGAACTAATAACGACTGAGACAAACAGGTATGCTGAGCAGTTCATGGCTTCTGTCAGCGATCTACCAGAATATTCCCGCGCACGAAAATGGATTCCAACAAATCGAATTGAAATGAAACTGTTCTTGTCTTTGCACATGTTGATGGGAATAACTCATCTCCCTGATATGAAACTCTACTGATGTTGTAGAGAAGCTCTTCGTACTCCTATTTTCTCTGAGTTTATGTCTCGAGACCGATTTTTCTTGATTTTGAAGTTTTTGCATTTCAATGATAACTCGGTGCAACCAGAAAGAAATAGTCCAGCCTACGATCGTCTTTTCAAACTTCGCAAAGTGGTTGACATGTTACAGGAAAAGTTTATTCATATGTTCACCCCTCGTGCAAATATAAGCATCGATGAAGGCCTATATTTGTGGAAAGGGCGATTGATATTCAAACAATATATACCAAATAAGCCCGCAAAATATGGCATCAACCTTTACAAACTCTGCGATGGAAGTGGATACACATGGAATTTTCTCGTTTGTACTGGCTCAGATAAAGAAACACCATATCTTGGTCCCGCAAATGAGGATCCATTTGTAGGACAGTCAACTGGTCGCATCGTTGTGAATTTACTGAGAGAAGGAACATCCGAATCACTCCTGAATGCTAACCACAGGCTATACATTGACAGATTTTACAATGGAATAATACTTTTTACGCATTTATTCAACGAAGATATGTACTGTTGTGGCACCCTTCATACAAGGCGCGTTGGAGTGCCTATAGACATTCGAAATGTAAATCCAGAACCAGGCGAAATGATTGTGCGTCAAAATGATTTGATACTTACGATTGTGAAATGGCGGGAATCAAAATCCAAGAAGCCGTGTGCCATTCTTACTTCTCTTCACAACGGACAGCTTGTTGAAACAGGCAAACAAAAGAAAATGAGATGTGGACAAATCAGACCAAATGTTAAATGATTACGGAAATACAAGAGACGTTCAAATGATCCAACAAACTTTTCTTTCATTTAGTCGATATTGCTTGTCTGAATGCCTTTCAGTTGTTCCTCAAACGAGTCCAGCCAAGTAATCGAATTGAAGTTACCCATCTTGAATTCATCTTGCAAGTGGTTGAAGGTGTTATGGAAGAATATAAGGCAAATAATCCTGTTCCGAAAACAAGTGGTCGTTGGTCGCATCCAACTGGAAATGACGCAACTCGCTTGGAAGCCAGGTTTTCTGAGCACTGGCCAAAGGACTTACCGAAGCAAAATTCTGCCGATTGAGAACCAGAACGAAAGAAGACTCAAATTTGTGCTCAGTGTCGAAAGCATCCCAGTCCATACATGGAATGGAAAGGGCTTCGGGAAACACTAAAAAGGCCTGAATCGAACATCTGCTGTCAAAAATGTCAAGTTGCTCTGCATGTGACGCCCTGTTTCAAAGTATGGCACACAAACAAGTAACAACTACCTGTCCAAATCGGTTGTGGGTTTTGTATGTGAAAAATTTGTACTAATGATCATGTAAAATTCTACATGTGATAATTATTTCATAAACATGCATATTATGTTTCATTAAACATGTTTTAATTCATATTAATCAAATCAGAACATCAATCATTTATACTGAAGATTTATTTTTGCCAATAACAAAAAATCAGATAAAAGTTCTACTTTTTTAAAGTCATTTTTTAAAAAAAGTATGTAGCACTGAAAGGGTTAAAGATGTCTGGTTTCATAGGTAAGGATGCCAGGCTTCGTAGGTTTGTTTCAGCAAGACCCATCAATTTTCAATAGGATTGAGTTCTGGTGAATGTTTGGTAATGGACTCAAGGCCTCAACATTCAAATTGCTTCCAATTTCAAGGGCGAAATCATGTTGAGTGAAAAGCACTGCTTAGATAACTATGAATGGCAGTACTTTCATTTTCAAAATTTCTTGTCAAGCAGCTTTCATGCTTGTACTTTCGGTCAAAAACCATAATCCATAGTTTTTCAACAGCAAAAAATTTCCACACGCTTTTTCACAGTTGAGACCGTGTATTGAGATACACCTATTTATCTTGTTGGTTTTCAAGCGTTTCACATAAAATAGGCTAGGCTGCGTCTTTTGGTTTTCTACAAGATCGTAACCGGAACCCGTTCGTAGTATTCCAATTTCCATCAAAAGAATGGCCAAAATCTTTTCAGCATTTATCTTTTTTGGATAGCTCTAATTTTCGTGGTCTGTGTGACTTCAAGCCGACAACCACATGTAATGCTAAGCCATGACAGCTGAGTTATCATGCAGATAGTCCTACAAGACAGTTGTTACAAAACCATTTCCGCAGAGAAGTCAGGGTGTCTGCAGATTCAACCACAATAGAAAACAATACAAATTGATTAACTGAGTCATCCATTCTGGCCAATACTGTATTATTGGAGATGAATTGGATACAAAACAGCTGTTTTATCGTTAAAAGTACAGTCGTCAATTGATACGTCGTATTTCCAGATAAATCACGCCAAAACGTTCACAAAGTGAAATAAAAGAAAGTGGGTTAAAGTCAAAAGTCAGAAGTCAGAACCAAGGTAGCATGAGCGTCATCACTCTTTGCTTTTGCACACGCAATTTGGGCCTTGTGACTTTGATGATTGTCGCCTCTACAAATGGTAGAAACGCTGTATTATGACGAGCGTTGGAGACCTTTATGAAGAATGACATATTTGTGCGCGTGACGTCAAACTGCGGACAATTGAGAGCGTGTCTTGCAACAGCAGTGCTAGGAGGTTCTGATGATCGTGGTAGGGGTCTTTTGTTCATCAGCCATGCCGGAAGATGCTCGTCCACTCGCTTTTCCAGCCACCGTTCAGTCCGTCCAACATAATAGTCCGGCAGCCAGAACGAGTTTCTGCAGGGAACGAGGCCGGAAATGAGACTTTCACAGAATGATGTACACCCTATGCCTACTGCTAATCGGTGCGTCTGCCGAGTTCTAGTGAGTTCCTCTTCTTGTCAAAAAAGATCAAAGAAAAACACATGTAAACTCAATGGGACGCACATTGCAGTTTTTGGTTAAAATGAAATTTTCTACATTTTCTCTGATTAAACGAAAATAATCAAGCCCAGATTCATAATTTTTGGCATGGAATGTCTTCAGGTCATTTCTTTTCATGCTCATGCAACCCTGTCTCAAAATCTAAACTCATTTAGATGTGGCGAGCCACTTAATGTCGGCAAACACAAACATTTTGAGCAACTTTATCCACACTCAACCACATTGTCACATACATTGCCGATCAGAACCATGATAATATCACGTGCACATGCACATCATAGGAAAAATGATGTCAAAAATTATAAATTTGGGCTTCATACTTTTCGTTTAATCAGAGAAAATGTAGAAAATTTCATTTTAGCCAAAAACTGAATCTGCGTCCCATTGAGTTTACATGTGCTTTTCTTTGATCCTTTCTGATAAGAAGAGGAACTCAACAGAAATCGGCAGACGTGCAGATTCGTAGTAGGCATAGGGTGTACATCATTCTGTGAAAGTCTCATTTTCGGCCTCGTTCCCTGCAGAAACTCGTTCTGGCTGCCGGACTATAACTGTCTCCACAGTCAATTCAATTGTAACTGTGGAGACGGTATGTTGGACGAAATGAACGGTGGCTGGCAAAGCGAGTGGACAATCATCCTCCGGCATGACTGATGAAAAAAGAGACTATCCGGGGACATCCGAACATCGACCGTTGAAGACACTGGTCGCCGAAGGCCTGTCTTTATTATATCGACATGCATACTGAAAAGGGGAGTTTCGATTACAACTGTCTAACTTTCTCGTCTGGGATTGATATGTTGATTAGTTATCGCTTCTTTCTTCTCTCTATCTATCAATGTGATGTCTGGTCTATTTGCAATGATTCCTTTGTCCGGATCCCGAAATGTAATGAAATTTTGAATCTTCGATTTTCGATAATTGTTTCTGGATTGTGTTTCCAATATTCCTTTTGCGCTCTTATATCGTAATATCATTTTGGTCTTCCACGATTTGATATCTTCTGGACATTTTGCGCAGCCTCAATATTCTCTGATTGTCACGATCAGGAGGTCATACATGTAGTTTCTCCTTTTCCCTCCTATTAGTAAGCGCCTGTCATTGCCATTAATACATTTGTCAATGATAAAATGGCGGGTTAGAATCACTGTTTTGTGCAAGTGCTTTGTCAATCAAAAAAGTGTGTATTTTTTTAAACCTCTACATAGATTTCTGATGTATTCTATAATGAGTCATTATCTTACACTTTATGACCATTCGATTCACTTAGTCATTCGTTGCAAGAATTTGGAAACTGCGTTAACTCAAATATATATGTTTTGAATTATGGTGCCTTCGATTTCCTAAATCGTTGCACAGCCCAAAATTTCTTATTTATTTTCCATTATACTCATATAATTTATTCTCAAACAAAAACGACTAGTGTTAGTCGATCGATTTCATGTTATTATTGAACATGTCATCAGGACAAAGTTACAATAAAGATAAAACCACTAAATACATCAATTGAGCACTTGTCAAGCTAAAAGAACTATTCACACTTGCGTCTAAAACCTCAGAAATTGGAAGCATGCTAAAAAACAATACAATAGAACTGATTTGCAATTACAATGACCTCTAAAACTGTGGAATTCATTGCCACAATGATAAAACAATAAAATTGGAGCTGAAGACTCCTGTTCGTTCATCAAGGTTGAAATACTGATTTCTTTCATGACCAGACTTTCAGCACTGTGCATGGACTTAGTGCGAAAAACTATTTGGAATCTTGAGATGTACATACTTTCCAAGTGCTCACGAGTTCAGGTGATAAATTGTCTACGAGTCACATTACCAACATCTAAATTTCTATACAGGATTAGAGGCGAGACTCATGGACACTTTCTCTTTCTTCTTTTTGAAAATATCGAAAACGACAGATAATTTGCAGGTGTCATGCAAGATCTGATTCATTGAGTGAACAGCTGTGAGAGTTTGTTTTTCCTGGATATACGGCAAAAGCCAATGAATGCAATCACGATCCAAATAATTATCATTTTGACCATTGCTAGGTCCGGAATTCAAAAGTTTGTCTATAATTTTCTCAATGACTTTGGCATGAAAACCCTTGCTAATAAAAACAGACGCGATTTTATTATAGGCACTCTCAAAATAAATATCTTTGCTAGAGAGGCGCGTAGTACGATAGGTAAGCGAATAACAAAATGTACGAAACCTCTGTTGTTCGTGTTCATAAACTACGAAAACGATTAGCTTTCCTATTGGAAGATTAAGATAATCCAATAGCAAAGCCAATCGCTTTCGTAGTGCATGGTCACGAACAACAGCGCTTTCGTACATTTCGTTATTCTCCCTTTGTACATCGGTTTCGTAAGTAGTTTTCGTATCGCACAGTTTTGCAGGGTAACTACTGAATTTATTCACTTGGATAGCCGAGACAACAGTGCTTCTTGCCTAATTTAATGAAGCAAATAGTGATTATCTGCTTTGTTACATCCAGTGTTACTTCAGAATTCATGTTGACCGTCGTGTCACTCACTGTCTCGTCATCATTGTTGAGCATCTCTTGCATTCTTGCGTCGTGAAGAAAATGTTATTGTTTGTTGTCAACAGGTGCACACGAGACAAGACCTCGTGTGATCTGAGGTTCGAAATCGTCTGACCTCAACTGAGGAAGATGATGAATCACCCAATAACTCAGCATGGTAATAATACAAATTTTAGCACTGCCAGTGAACGGATGGATGGATCTTGATAAAACTTACATGATCTTGTAGCTGATAAAACCAAAATTCTTTTTGATTCAAATTTGAAAGCTTAAAAACAAAATTGAAAACAGAGGTCATTAAATCATATGCAGTTGACCGTTAAAACATTGCTTTATCCATCAAACATCCCATTAGCAGCTAAAAGTGATAAAATAGTAAAATGAATGCCCGCTACAATTGTATCAAGCACCGCTAAAATTTAAAAATCTGATATCATCTTAAAGCTGATCAATAGCGTGATTCAGGATGATGATAATCTTGATCTTCTATGCATTTATTCCGCAGTTTCGTTTGCAATTGTCGGTGAATAAGTAGACCAAGAAGTCATATATTGACCAAAGCGAAACAGACATAATCTAAGCACTCCGTCATGGAAAAAAAATCGTTGAAATTGAGAATTTTCATCAATGAAAAAATCGTGTCACTTTTTAGCGACATTTTGTCGTTGAAACTACGAGTAATTAGTATTGTATGTTTTCGTACATTCAACAAATCTTCATAAAAACTTAGCTCTATAATGAAGTTAAATGATGTCTGTCAAATTTATAAAAACATATGGAACAGACGGTTCCATAAGGCGCATGATTTATGAAAATTTAAGCAGTACTTCAACACGAAGATAACATTTCAAAATGGGATAACTTTTTTGTATAATTATTTTTGAAATGGTAGGTAGTCGATTGCATTGTTGTAGAAGTTTGTTGCTTGTCCAATGTGATGTGTTCGATTCACATGGAGCAATTCATGTCATCTATTAATTGTTGGCTTAAAGTTGTGAGAACGCTTTTTGTGTTTCGACTGCTTATATTCCCAATATCGCCTATGTTATCATATCTCCGCGCCACAATTTATTATTAGAAGAGTGCCTATCTATGTGTCTCTTGAGTTTGACATGTCTGTTGCAATTAAAATTTGCGGACCGTCTGACCCACACAATTAGATTGTTCAATCATGTCACTTTGCTAAAAATGCAAACTGATTCAAAATGATGGCGGATGAAGGAGCTTACTAAGTGGGCAAAAAGAACTTTTCAATGCCTTTCAGAGATAGGAAAAATAGGTGGGCGTCGCTTGAGGATTGCTGTGAATTCCTTCAAAATGCTCCGATCGCCACGATTCCTTCAGATTCAAAGGAATCAAACTTTTTCTCGATAATGTTGGTCCTCTCGACCAAAATCGCTCACAAACTTCTTTGTAGAACTTGACATCGTTTGTGTCTCTTTCCTGTGTGATCCGCTTGATAGCTATCACTGAAACTTCGCTCTATTTGGCGTGTTTAATGTTGAACTGGCTGCTCATTGCTCGATAGCTATGGCATTATGTCAGCAGATTGTGCCATTTTATTAGCGTTACATGTTCCAATGCTTCCTTTCTGGACAAATAGAAGAAGAGGCGGCCTGTCAAATTCTGTGGTGTGACTTGTGTAATATGAAGCTTTCCTTTTGACCAAACTCTATGGCTTTCCTATAGGAGACGTCCTATGAACTCTATGGGACTAATATATTCCCACTTCCAGTTGGATCCAATTGAGTTCGATTGAGTGCTGAGGTGTTCTACCGCATTCCCATTGCGTGTCATAGAATGCCATAGAGTACCACTGAATTTGTTTCTTCGGCTCTCCGCAAAAATATCTCATATATAATCAACACAGTTGAAGACATCAAATAATAGCCGAACTTTTACCCGCTTTAATTCTTCGGATTTCATGCTAATGTAATGATTCTATTGCAGAAAAGGAAAGTCGTTGGGCAAGACAGAAGGGCTGCATTGACGATGACGAGTGCCCCAACAGAATAAGAGAATTAATTACTTCTAACGAAATCTGTAGCAAAGAACTGATGAAAAAATGTCCAGTGACATGTGGAAAGCGCAGATGTAACAGATATGTAACTAGAAGAAGAAAGAAGTAAATGTCACAACTCTTCCAAAGTCGAATATTCAAACATTCAAATACATACAATTTCTTCTATGAATCATTGTTGAAGCTATTACTTAATTTAATAAAAATATTTGTACATAAGTGGTTTTTGATCTTCAAATCGATTACAACGGTTGGACACAGAGACATCCGACTTTTGATTTTGTTTAAGCTGCTCTGTAAACTGTAGAGTGCGAAATCTGACTGATTTTGACTACGAAACCGATGTACAAAACGAGAATAACAAAATTCACTAAAGCGCTATTGTTCGTGCTCATACACTACGAAAGTGATTAAATTTCCTACTGGATTATCTTTATCATCCAATGGGAGAGCTAATCGCTTTGTTAGTGTATGAGCACGAACAATAGCGCTTTCGTACATTTTGCTGTTCCCGTTTTGTACATCGGTTTCGTAAATAGCTTTGGTATTGCACAGTTTACAGTGTAGCGAGAAGAGAATTCACAACAGCTGTTCGGTGATAACAATTTCAGCCGCCTGTCTATGCGCCGATTGTTAGATCTTTAGAAGAAGCAAATTTCTGAAATATCCGACAATTGTAGGTTCCTGACGCAAAGGGATCTATTAATGCAAGTGCTTTTTATCAAAATGCTTTCATACGCATTTTTAGAAATGATGGGAATTGATTTTCTGCAGAGCACGAGCCCGAAAATGAGACTTTCACAGAATGATGTACACTTCATAGTCCGGCAGCCAGCACGAGTTTCTGCAGGGAACGATGTCGAGAATGAGACTTTCACAGAATGATGTACACCTCATAGTCCGGCAGCCAGCACGAGTTTCTGCAGGGAACGAGCCCGAAAATGAGACTTTCACAGAATGATGTACACCTCATAGTCCGGCAGCCAGAGCGAGTTTCTGCAGAGCACGAGCCCGAAAATGAGACTTTCACAGAATGATGTACACCTCATAGTCCGGCAGCCAGCACGAGTTTCTGCAGGGAACGATGTCGAGAATGAGACTTTCACAGAATGATGTACACCTCATAGTCCGGCAGCCAGCACGAGTTTCTGCAGGGAACGAGCCCGAAAATGAGACTTTCACAGAATGATGTACACCTCACAGTCCGGCAGCCAGAGCAAGTTTCTGCAGGAAACGAGTCCGAAAATGAGACTTTCACAGAATGATGTACACCTCATAGTCCGACAGCCAGCACGAGTTTCTGCAGGGAACGAGTCCGAAAATGAGACTTTCACAGAATGATGTACACCTCATAGTCCGGCAGCCAGAGCGAGTTTCTGCAGAGAACGAGGCCGAAAATGAGACTTTCACAGAATGATGTACACCTCATAGTTCGGCAGCCAGCACGAGTTTCTGCAGGGAACGGGGCCGACAATGAGACTTTCACAGAATGATGTGCACCTCATAGTCCGGAAGCCAGAACGAGTTTCTGCAGGGAACGAGGCCGAAAATGAGACTTTCACAGAATGATGTACACCTCATAGTCCGACAGCCAGCACGAGTTTCTGCAGGGAACGAGGCCGAAAATGAGACTTTCACAGAATGATGTACACCTCATAGTCCGGCAGCCAGCACGAGTTTCTGCAGGGAACGATGTCGAGAATGAGACTTTCACAGAATGATGTACACCTCATAGTCCGGCAGCCAGAGCGAGTTTCTGCAGGGAACGAGTCCGAAAATGAAACTTTCACAGAATGATGTACACCTCATAGTCCGACAGCCAGCACGAGTTTCTGCAGGGAACGAGTCCGAAAATGAGACTTTGACAGAATGATGTACACCTAATGTTCCGGCAGCCAGCACGAGTTTCTGCAGAGAACAAGGCCGACAATGAGACTTTCACAGAATGATGTACACCTCATAGTTCGGCAGCCAGCACGAGTTTCTGCAGGGAACGGGGCCGACAATGAGACTTTCACAGAATGATGTGCACCTCATAGTCCGGAAGCCAGAACGAGTTTCTGCAGGGAACGAGGCCGAAAATGAGACTTTCACAGAATGATGTACACCTCATAGTCCGACAGCCAGCACGAGTTTCTGCAGGGAACGAGGCCGAAAATGAGACTTTCACAGAATGATGTACACCTCATAGTCCGGCAGCCAGCACGAGTTTCTGCAGGGAACGAGGCCGAAAATGAAACTTTCACAGAATGATGTACACCTCATAGTCCGGCAGCCAGCACGAGTTTCTGCAGGGAACGATGTCGAGAATGAGACTTTCACAGAATGATGCACACCTCATAGTCCGGCAGCCAGAGCGAGTTTCTGCAGGAAACGAGTCCGAAAATGAAACTTTCACAGAATGATGTACACCTCATAGTCCGACAGCCAGCACGAGTTTCTGCAGGGAACGAGGCCGAAAATGAGACTTTGACAGAATGATGTACACCTAATGTTCCGGCAGCCAGAGCGAGTTTCTGCAGAGAACAAGGCCGACAATGAGACTTTCACAGAATGATGTACACCTCATAGTTCGGCAGCCAGCACGAGTTTCTGCAGGGAACGGGGCCGACAATGAGACTTTCACAGAATGATGTGCACCTCATAGTCCGGAAGCCAGAACGAGTTTCTGCAGGGAACGAGGCCGAAAATGAGACTTTCACAGAATGATGTACACCTCATAGTCCGACAGCCAGCACGAGTTTCTGCAGGGAACGAGCCTGAAAATGAGACTTTCACAGAATGATGTACACCTCATAGTCCGGCAGCCAGCACGAGTTTCTGCAGGGAACGAGGCCGAAAATGAGACTTTCACAGAATGATGTACACCTCATAGTCCGGCAGCCAGCACGAGTTTCTGCAGGGAACGAGGCCGAAAATGAGACTTTCACAGAATGATGTACACCTCATAGTCCGGCAGCCAGCACGAGTTTCTGCAGGGAACGAAGCCGAAAATGAGACTTTCACAGAATGATGTACACCTCATAGTCCGACAGCCAGCACGAGTTTCTGCAGGGAACGAGGCCGAAAATGAGACTTTCACAGAATGATGTACACCTCATAGTCCGGCAGCCAGAGCGAGTTTCTGCAGGGAACGAGGCCGACAATGAGACTTTCACAGAATGATGTACACCTCATAGTTCGGCAGCCAGCACGAGTTTCTGCAGGGAACGAGGCCGAAAATGAGACTTTCACAGAATGATGTACACCTCATAGTCCGGCAGCCAGCACGAGTTTCTGCAGGGAACGAGCCCGAAAATGAGACTTTCACAGAATGATGTACACCTCATAGTCCGGCAGCCCGAGCGAGTTTCTGCAGAGCACGAGCCCGAAAATGAGACTTTGACAAAATGATGTACACTTCATAGTCCGGCAGCCAGCACGAGTTTCTGCAGGGAACGATGTCGAGAATGAGACTTTCACAGAATGATGTACACCTCATAGTCCGGCAGCCAGCAAGAGTTTCTGCAGGGAACGAGCCCGAAAATAAGACTTTCACAGAATGATGTACACCTCATAGTCCGGCAGCCAGAGCGAGTTTCTGCAGGAAACGAGTCCGAAAATGAGACTTTCACAGAATGATGTACACCTCATAGTCCGACAGCCAGCACGAGTTTCTGCAGGGAACGAGTCCGAAAATGAGACTTTCACACAATGATGTATAGCTCATAGTCCGGCAGCCAGAACGAGTTTCTGCAGAGAACGAGTCCGAAAATGAAACTTTCACAGAATGATGTACACCTCATAGTCCGACAGCCAGCACGAGTTTCTGCAGGGAACGAGGCCGAAAATGAGACTTTGACAGAATGATGTACACCTAATGTTCCGGCAGCCAGAGCGAGTTTCTGCAGAGAACAAGGCCGACAATGAGACTTTCACAGAATGATGTACACCTCATAGTTCGGCAGCCAGCACGAGTTTCTGCAGGGAACGGGGCCGACAATGAGACTTTCACAGAATGATGTGCACCTCATAGTCCGGAAGCCAGAACGAGTTTCTGCAGGGAACGAGGCCGAAAATGAGACTTTCACAGAATGATGTACACCTCATAGTCCGACAGCCAGCACGAGTTTCTGCAGGGAACGAGCCTGAAAATGAGACTTTCACAGAATGATGTACACCTCATAGTCCGGCAGCCAGCACGAGTTTCTGCAGGGAACGAGGCCGAAAATGAGACTTTCACAGAATGATGTACACCTCATAGTCCGGCAGCCAGCACGAGTTTCTGCAGGGAACGAGGCCGAAAATGAGACTTTCACAGAATGATGTACACCTCATAGTCCGGCAGCCAGCACGAGTTTCTGCAGGGAACGAAGCCGAAAATGAGACTTTCACAGAATGATGTACACCTCATAGTCCGACAGCCAGCACGAGTTTCTGCAGGGAACGAGGCCGAAAATGAGACTTTCACAGAATGATGTACACCTCATAGTCCGGCAGCCAGAGCGAGTTTCTGCAGGGAACGAGGCCGACAATGAGACTTTCACAGAATGATGTACACCTCATAGTTCGGCAGCCAGCACGAGTTTCTGCAGGGAACGAGGCCGAAAATGAGACTTTCACAGAATGATGTACACCTCATAGTCCGGCAGCCAGCACGAGTTTCTGCAGGGAACGAGCCCGAAAATGAGACTTTCACAGAATGATGTACACCTCATAGTCCGGCAGCCCGAGCGAGTTTCTGCAGAGCACGAGCCCGAAAATGAGACTTTGACAAAATGATGTACACTTCATAGTCCGGCAGCCAGCACGAGTTTCTGCAGGGAACGATGTCGAGAATGAGACTTTCACAGAATGATGTACACCTCATAGTCCGGCAGCCAGCAAGAGTTTCTGCAGGGAACGAGCCCGAAAATAAGACTTTCACAGAATGATGTACACCTCATAGTCCGGCAGCCAGAGCGAGTTTCTGCAGGAAACGAGTCCGAAAATGAGACTTTCACAGAATGATGTACACCTCATAGTCCGACAGCCAGCACGAGTTTCTGCAGGGAACGAGTCCGAAAATGAGACTTTCACAGAATGATGTATAGCTCATAGTCCGGCAGCCAGAACGAGTTTCTGCAGAGAACGAGGCCGAAAATGAGACTTTCACAGAATGATGTACACCTCATAGTTCGGCAGCCAGCACGAGTTTCTGCAGGGAACGGGGCCGACACTGAGACTTTCACAGAATGATGTGCACCTCATAGTCCGGAAGCCAGAACGAGTTTCTGCAGGGAACGAGTCCGAAAATGAGACTTTCACAGAATGATGTACACCTAATATTCCGGCAGCCAGAGCGGGTTTCTGCAGGGAACGAGGCCGACAATGAGACTTTCACAGAATGATGTGCACCCCATAGTCCAGCAGCCAGCACGAGTTTCTGCAGGGAACGAGCCCGAAAATAAGACTTTCACAGAATGATGTACACCTCATAGTCCGGCAGCCAGAGCGAGTTACTGCAGGGAACGAGTCCGAAAATGAAACTTTCACAGAATGATGTACACCTCATAGTCCGACAGCCAGCACGAGTTTCTGCAGGGAACGGGGACGACACTGAGACTTTCACAGAATGATGTGCACCTCATAGTCCGGCAGCCAGCACGAGTTTCTGCAGGGAACGAGGCCGAAAATGAGACTTTCACAGAATGATGTACACCTCATAGTCCGGCAGCCCGAGCGAGTTTCTGCAGGGAACGAGGCCGAAAATGAGACTTTCACAGAATGATGTACACCTCATAGTCCGGCAGCCAGCACGAGTTTCTGCAGGGAACGAGCCTGAAAATGAGACTTTCACAGAATGATGTACACCTCATAGTCCGGCAGCCAGAGCGAGTTTCTGCAGAGAACGAGGCCGACAATGAGACTTTCACAGAATGATGTACACCTCATAGTTCGGCAGCCAGCACGAGTTTCTGCAGGGAACGAGGCTGACAATGAGACTTTCACAGAATGATGTGCACCTCATAGTCCGGCAGCCAGAACGAGTTTCTGCAGGGAACGAGGCCGAAAATGAGACTTTGACAGAATGATGTACACCTCATAGTTCGGCAGCCAGCACGAGTTTCTGCAGGGAACGATGTCGAGAAGGAGACTTTCACAGAATGATGTACACCTCATAGTCCGCTAGCCAGCACGAGTTTCTGCAGGGAACGAGCCCGAAAATGAGACTTTCACAGAATGATGTACACCTCATAGTCCGGCAGCCAGAGCGAGTTTCTGCAGAGAACATGGCCGACAATGAGACTTTGACAAAATGATGTACACTTCATAGTCCGGCAGCCAGCACGAGTTTCTGCAGAGAACGAGCCCGAAAATGAGACTTTCACAGAATGATGTACACCTCATAGTTCGGCAGCCAGAGCGAGTTTCTGCAGAGAACGAGCCCGAAAATGAGACTTTCACAGAATGATGTACACCTCATAGTCCGACAGATAGCACGAGTTTCTGCAGGGAACGAGCCCGAAAATATGACTTTCACAGAATGATGTACACCTAATATTCCGGCAGCCAGAGCGGGTTTCTGCAGGGAACGAGGCCGACAATGAGACTTTCACAGAATGATGTGCACCTCATAGTCCAGCAGCCAGCACGAGTTTCTGCAGGGAAGGAGGCCGAAAATGAGACTTTCACAGAATGATGTACACCTCATAGTCCGGCAGCCAGCACGAGTTTCTGCAGGGAACGAGCCCGAAAATGAGACTTTCACAGAATGATGTACACCTCATAGTCCGGCAGCCCGAGCGAGTTTCTGCAGAGCACGAGCCCGAAAATGAGACTTTGACAAAATGATGTACACTTCATAGTCCGGCAGCCAGCACGAGTTTCTGCAGGGAACGATGTCGAGAATGAGACTTTCACAGAATGATGTACACCTCATAGTCCGGCAGCCAGCAAGAGTTTCTGCAGGGAACGAGCCCGAAAATAAGACTTTCACAGAATGATGTACACCTCATAGTCCGGCAGCCAGAGCGAGTTTCTGCAGAGAACGAGCCCGAAAATGAGACTTTCACAGAATGATGTACACCTCATAGTCCGACAGCCAGCACGAGTTTCTGCAGGGAACGAGTCCGAATATGAGACTTTCACAGAATGATGTACAGCTCATAGTCCGGCAGCCAGAACGAGTTTCTGCAGAGAACGAGGCCGAAAATGAGACTTTCACAGAATGATGTACACCTCATAGTTCGGCAGCCAGCACGAGTTTCTGCAGGGAACGGGGCCGACAATGAGACTTTCACAGAATGATGTACACCTCATAGTCCGGAAGCCAGAACGAGTTTCTGCAGGGAACGAGGCCGAAAATGAGACTTTCACAGAATGATGTACACCTCATAGTCCGACAGCCAGCACGAGTTTCTGCAGGGAACGAGGCCGAAAATGAGACTTTCACAGAATGATGTGCACCTCATAGTCCGGCAGCCAGCACGAGTTTCTGCAGGGAACGAGGCCGAAAATAAGACTTTCACAGAATGATGTACACCTCATAGTCCGGCAGCCAGAGCGAGTTTCTGCAGGAAACGAGTCCGAAAATGAAACTTTCACAGAATGATGTACACCTCATAGTCCGACAGCCAGCACGAGTTTCTGCAGGGAACGAGTCCGAAAATGAGACTTTCACAGAATGATGTACACTTCATAGTCCGACAGCCAGCACGAGTTTCTGCAGGGAACGATGTCGAGAATGAGACTTTCACAGAATGATGTACACCTCATAGTCCGGCAGCCAGCACGAGTTTCTGCAGGGAACGAGCCCGAAAATAAGACTTTCACAGAATGATGTACACCTCATAGTCCGGCAGCCAGAGCGAGTTACTGCAGGGAACGAGTCCGAAAATGAAACTTTCACAGAATGATGTACACCTCATAGTCCGACAGCCAGCACGAGTTTCTGCAGGGAACGGGGACGACAATGAGACTTTCACAGAATGATGTGCACCTCATAGTCCGGCAGCCAGCACGAGTTTCTGCAGGGAACGAGGCCGAAAATGAGACTTTCACAGAATGATGTACACCTCATAGTCCGGCAGCCCGAGCGAGTTTCTGCAGGGAACGAGGCCGAAAATGAGACTTTCACAGAATGATGTACACCTCATAGTCCGACAGCCAGCACGAGTTTCTGCAGGGAACGAGCCTGAAAATGAGACTTTCACAGAATGATGTACACCTCATAGTCCGGCAGCCAGAGCGAGTTTCTGCAGAGAACGAGGCCGACAATGAGACTTTCACAGAATGATGTACACCTCATAGTTCGGCAGCCAGCACGAGTTTCTGCAGGGAACGAGGCTGACAATGAGACTTTCACAGAATGATGTACACCTCATAGTCCGGCAGCCAGAACGAGTTTCTGCAGGGAACGAGGCCGAAAATGAGACTTTGACAGAATGATGTACACCTCATAGTTCGGCAGCCAGCACGAGTTTCTGCAGGGAACGATGTCGAGAAGGAGACTTTCACAGAATGATGTACACCTCATAGTTCGGCAGCCAGCACGAGTTTCTGCAGGGAACGAGGCTGACAATGAGACTTTCACAGAATGATGTACACCTCATAGTCCGGCAGCCAGAACGAGTTTCTGCAGGGAACGAGGCCGAAAATGAGACTTTGACAGAATGATGTACACCTCATAGTTCGGCAGCCAGCACGAGTTTCTGCAGGGAACGATGTCGAGAAGGAGACTTTCACAGAATGATGTACACCTCATAGTCCGGCAGCCAGCACGAGTTTCTGCAGGGAACGAGCCCGAAAATGAGACTTTCACAGAATGATGTACACCTCATAGTCCGGCAGCCAGAGCGAGTTTCTGCAGAGCACGAGCGCGAAATTGAGACTTTGACAAAATGATGTACACTTCATAGTCCGGCAGCCAGCACGAGTTTCTGCAGAGAACGAGCCCGAAAATGAGACTTTCACAGAATGATGTACACCTCATAGTTCGGCAGCCAGAGCGAGTTTCTGCAGAGAACGAGCCCGAAAATGAGACTTTCACAGAATGATGTACACCTCATAGTCCGACAGCTAGCACGAGTTTCTGCAGGGAACGAGCCCGAAAATATGACTTTCACAGAATGATGTACACCTCATAGTTCGGCAGCCAGAGCGGGTTTCTGCAGGGAACGAGGCCGACAATGAGACTTTCACAGAATGATGTGCACCCCATAGTCCAGCAGCCAGCACGAGTTTCTGCAGGGAACGAGGCCGAAAATGAGACTTTCACAGAATGATGTGCACCCCATAGTCCAGCAGCCAGCACGAGTTTCTGCAGGGAACGAGGCCGACAATGAGACTTTCAAAGAATGATGTACACCCTATGCCACTTCGAATCGGCAAGTCTATCGAGTTCCAGTTGGTTCCTCTTCTTGTCAGACAGGATCAAAGAAAATGAGGATGCAGATTTCTGTAATTGGTTAAAATGAAATTTTCTGTGTTTTCGCCTATTGCGGTAAACATGCTACGTCTAGCGTCAAAATTTCTGACATGGAATGTCAACAGGTCATTATTAGCATGTGTTACCTTGCTTCTGATCGGCAGTTTACGCGAGAATGTGGTTGAATGTGGGTTAAATTGCTCAAAAGCTTGTGTTTGCTGACATTAGGAGGCTTGTCAAATCTCATTGTGCCTTATTTTATAGACAGGGGCTGAAGACACGAGATGAAGACAACTGTTATTACATTTTTATAATTTTATTCTTATTGCAACAATTACATTACCACCAATACTTTGTAAAGAATGCAAGGTCATATCTGTATTGGCCGCCTTTTTTTAGAAGCAGTCCTGTAGAAAGAACCACACGAGTTTGCATGGTTATCAGATTTGTAATATATGTTGAATTTATTAATTTCATCAAAAATTAAGAGCATTTGATGCACTAAGTTATCATTGTCTTATATATCCGTGTGAATTTTACCTCTACAGACACTATGACGAAGATGAGAATCTTTCAGTTGTAGATGGTCAATTCAATTGCACATTTCAACCTCGATTTTAATCCTTGCCTCTAGATCTGAGGGGAAAACAATCATAGAGTGTGTATAAATAGATAGAGTTTTATATCAAAATATTCAGTTTTCAGATTGCATTCCTGCTTTCTAAAAAATTATTTGAGCCCCTTTTAAAAAACCAAAATTTTTCAAATTATTCATGTATAATATATATATATATATATATATATATATATATATATATATATATATATATATATATATATATATACCGAGATGATGTTAGTAGTGTAGGAAATGCCAGACCGAAGACCAAATGAGCAACCCTCCCCTCAACCTCCCCTGGAGCAGGAAGGAGTTCGCCAAAGATGTGATGGAGGCGATTGGACCGAGAGGAGGAAACCATCCCCTCCCCGTCCCCTCGTTTCTGACTTTGGTTGTTGGCTGTATGACTTTGGTTTTCCACCCTTAGGATATGCAGGTTTTAGACGTTTTCGGATGACAAAACGGTGGGGTGAAGCAATGTCAGGAGAGGAAAACCGAGGGCAAATTCGGAATATACGTGAAATTTTAGTTCATGGAAGTTGTCTTCAGCTCCATCGGAGGAAAACTAGAAAACCGACCACTCCCCCTCGCCCCCCCCGGCAAAGGCAGTTGGGTTTCACAGTATATTCTCTCTAGAATTGGAACGCGACATGGCATCAAAAAGAAATGGCCTTCATATTTGGAATCCTCATCACATTTCCTCATCTTTCGATCGACCCATGTCGCTCTCCTGCCTTTTCAACTGTCGAAGTTTCTAAACGTGAAATTTTGGGTTCCGAAGGTTGTTCCCAGCTCCATCGGCTGAAAACTTCTTGACCCCCCCCCCCGGCAGAAAAGGAAGCAAGCAAGCAGGCAGAGCAGAGGAAAGTTTGGGAAATAGGAGAAAGTCGACTGGGAGGCAGGAGTGGAAAGACTTTTCTCGACCGACTGGTCTCGGCTATAAAAGTGGAGTCTCTACCTGTAGGAAACAGTTCTCCTCCCGCCTTGGTCAAGACAGGTGAGCTCCGCAGCTGCGATAACACACGAAAAATCAGTGTGTTACATCTCATGAAACGAAACGACATATTCAGATAAATCAAGAACGCTTTCAACTACGAAGGCTACATGCCGCTACGACGTCCAACTCCTGTCGTGTGATTAGTTTAGGAAAAGGTATTGCATTCATTCCATTCAAGATATGATTCTACATAATGATCCCTGCTACATCGTTTTTCCAATGCCATCATGGGAAAAGTATGAAAGGGAAGTTCACTCAAACCTGATGTCTTTTGTGAATCATGAGTCTTCCCATCCGCATCATCAAGGCCATGCGCGAAATGAATATCGGAAGAAACATCGATTTAGTATAGCTGCACGCCCATCTTCCCGAATCAGTGTATCATCGCGGTCGTTCACAAATGTTGGTCATCCGCATAAGCAACTGCAATGTCTTCCACTGCGGCAAAATACAGGTCCTAGGAAACGTCATTCATTTCATGATGCAGCTCATGTGTTACGGAGACGTCAAAATAAATACGAACATTCATGTTTCAACTACGTCTCAGGCCACAGCTCGTCAGAACTAACTTTTTATGCTTTGAGATCCATCGGAGCTGCGACCTAAATTTTATTAATCTAAAGCGTAATGCGATTCTATTCATGTCAATTTAAAAAAATCGATCGGTGAAATTTCGAGAAAATTTCGATTAAACATTTTATACTACTTACTTTTAACAATATTCTAAGTAGTTGGTATAAAATGTCATACGAACCCAGTATGATTACCATTATTTCTTTCAGAAAATTGAGTTAATATGATAGCCTAAGACGGAATTTCATCGCTTGCTTCATTTTATTTGGTTTACTTTATTGACATTTACCTGTAGATACCGAAGTCATGGGTGGGATTGTAGGTGAGCCTATATACAATTTAGCTCTTTGATTAATTACGATTAATAACATCACCTTCAAATATATTGCAAATCAGTTATCATGTGACTCAGATCGTTTCTAGTCTTCCTTCATGTCTTCTCTGATTAAACTACTTGTGCGAACGTAATCTAAGCCATTTATTTTGTATCTCCAATATTCAATCACCTAGCAAGTTTTCTTTAGCTTGTGACCGAGAGCGTTATGAACGAGAATATGATCTGATCATCATTCATTATCATCTGATTTCCATAGTCTTGCCAAATCTTCTATAAGATATTGCTTGCGACAGATAGATGTCTATGCTCGTCTCCAAAAATAAGTAGCCCTTCTAGTTCAATGAACCGCACTTTTTCTGCTGACGACATATCAGATTTACGTCTATATTTAGGACTGAGTGAGCGTCAGAATTTAAAGCTTGGGCGTGACATAAGACAATCAGCAAATTGTAGAAAATCAATTGAGCCTCATTTAAAATTCAAACTAGAAGATAAGGATCATATCTTGGACAGTTACTCTGATGATAAGCAGATGACTTTCAGAAGTATGGAGGGTGACGCAGTTGTTAGTACTGAATACTAGAGATGCAGTTTTATGTACTGATCTGAATTTGATTAATTGATCATGATGAATGATGATCTGAATTGATCATTTTGATAGGACTCCGACTCCTAGGTTTGATAGGACTCGGGCATTTGATAGGACTCCGACTCCGGATGGCAAGTATACATGTATATAGCCTAGTTTCTTGAAAACACTGATAACCTACATCATAGATCATCATAGGTTTACCTGAATTTATCTTTAGTGATCATTTCTGTATCAATTATCAGTCACTTCGATGAAAGTTTATTAAATGTCGCTTTAAGTTGAATCCATGTGACTCTGCTCCTCTCATCTTGTTGATGTGAGCTTCACACGGTTTTCTCCAGTCTCTACCAGGAAGGAAAATCCCCACCCTTCTAAAAAAATGAGTACACTTTCGATTTTAATATTTGCTTTGGAGGAGAGATCACACACGATCAGCGTGATGGTATGAGGCAACGTTCTCAAACAAACTAGTATTTCATTTTTGTCTCTTATGTGACCTTTGGTGCGTAGGTGTGATCGAGGCTAGGAAGGTTTGGCTTCTCTATTAAATCGCCGAGTGAAACGACCATCCTTTTTTCACTATCACGGTTCATTCCCTCAACTATTACAAGCTTTGCATGCAGCAGTGTCTCTATACTTCTGTTTGACGGAGAAAATTGACACCAAGACAGTGCAGTTATGCACGACGATAAATAATTTGTTTGTATTATACTTCGGGTCTAGTCATAGGCCGGAGTCTGGAGTCCTATCATCTGATAGGACTACGACTCCAGAAAAATGGTGGGACTCCGGGACTCCGACTCCGCATCTCTGGTTTGTTCAATCAAATTGTTCATGAAAGACATGACTGAATAGCGAGATTTCATTTTAAAATCGGCATTGATGGTGGAGGTGGTTTCCTCAAAATTTGCATGTCAATATTTCCAAAAGATGAGAACAAATTCCGCAGACATTTTAGAGATTCGGGTGTTAAGCACATTTTTTACTAGCGATTGTCAACGCTATTCAAGAAAATTATGCGAACATTAAATCTTTCTTGGTTGAGCTTGGACTCAACCATTTCGCAAAGGAATTCACAGTGGCAGCTGATCGAAAATTGTGTAGCATTATGACCGGTATAACATCACATTCTAGTATGCATCCATGTACTTGGTGGAATGCAAATAATCGTCGTTTTGATCTCTCTGGAGCTCCAAGAACTATTGGATCTCTCCATAACCTTTTTTGGCAATACTTTGAATGTGGAAGCCAGTGAGCTACAGCCAAGCGATTTGACAACGTAGTGAATCCCTCCCTATTGATAGGGCTGAGGCTGACTTGGTATTGGATCATCTACCACCCCTGAGTTGCATTTACTGACTGGCCCAGTTGCTACCATATACAGTGGTCTTGTTTCGATATGGCCAGAAGCATATATGTGGCTAAAGGCATGCAACGTCGAAACTGAGTCATATCACGGGCAATAGTACCAGGTGACTTTTGAAGAATGTTGACAGACGTCAATCTATGTGTCCGATAGAATGTTTGAAGTACGTCCAGGCCTTCCGTGCATTCGAGCTTGTTGTTACGTCTTGCTTCGGTGGTAGTCTTGATTCTAATTACGTAGATGACATACAAGGATTTCGTGATGCATATACATGCATGGATTTATCAATTGAAGTAACCATAAAAAATCCATGCTGTTTTTCACCATATCGCCGGATTTTATGAGAGGAGGGAATTTGATCTGGGACCTTGCAGTGAGCAAACTTCGGAATCGGTGCACTATGATTTCAATAAGATCTGGCTTCATTGTAAACGCTCATCTTCCAATTTCGAAGTTGCCGATCATTTATTGAAGGCATTACAGGTATACAATAGGCGAGACATCTAGATAAATGTTTTTCACCTCTTGCCTACATGTTTATGCCTGTGTATTCGTTTTTCAAGTATGTGAAATTGCTTTATCAATAAAGATAAGATATCTGATTCTGTCAGAATTCAGGTCATTTTCAATTACTCACGCTGACATTATAGATTATTAAATGGTTATGATAAACATGCGTACATATGTCCGTATATCAAGGTAGCTTAGGGTTAAACAAACTACTCAAATAAGATTTGATAATTATGTATATGCATACGATTATTCTCATTATCAATTGAATATATCACGAGAATATGTACTTAGAATGAGCATTAAAATAAAACTACTTGTGAAAACCTGCTGTTTTAACACTGAGTTGATGATCAGATCATATTCTCGTTCATAACGCTCTCGGTCACAAGCTAAAGAAAACTTGCTAGGTGATTGAATATTAGAGATACAAAATAAATGGCTTAGATTACGTTCGCACAAGTAGTTTAATCAGAGAAGACATGAAGGAAGACTAGAAACGATCTGAGTCACATGATAACTGATTTGCAATATATTTGAAGGTGATGTTATTAATCGTAATTAATCAAAGAGCTAAATTGTATATAGGCTCACCTACAATCCCACCCATGACTTCGGTATCTACAGGTAAATGTCAATAAAGTAAACCAAATAAAATGAAGCAAGCGATGAAATTCCGTCTTAGGCTATCATATTAACTCAATTTTCTGAAAGAAATAATGGTAATCATACTGGGTTCGTATGACATTTTATACCAACTACTTAGAATATTGTTAAAAGTAAGTAGTATAAAATGTTTAATCGAAATTTTCTCGAAATTTCACCGATCGATTTTTTTAAATTGACATGAATAGAATCGCATTACGCTTTAGATTAATAGAATTTAGGTCGCAGCTCCGCTGGATCTCAAAACATTAAAAGTTAGTTCTGACGCACCGCACCGTGAGGTCCCTGACATTGAAGAATATAGTAGTGTCCATCCAAATGAAGATGCAAGTGCATCAAGCAAACATTAAAGCAGCTGGGAGCAATCTTCCCAACCGAAAATTTTCACGTAGAGTTCGAATATAATAATAATAATAATAATAAACATAATTCGCATATGGACAGCAATGGAAGACTGCCTCATTACATGATTCGAAAATATAACATGAACATAAGAGATATTGATGAAGTGTATGAGGATGCGAAGCAGCGCCTGATAGCAATCAGTCATAGACTAAAGAGATACGAAGATCGAAATGAACAATTCAAAATCAACAAGTTATTCCAACAAAATCCGAAGATAGTATATCGAAAATTGAGAGGGCAAGAAGCGAATGAAGGAAAAGTAGAAGACAAGAGTGAAGTAATACAATACTGGAAAAACATCTGGGAATCCGAAGCTCAGCACAATGAAACCGCAGACTGGTTAGATGCTGTTGAAGAAAAATGTGAGAGCATACCAAGTCAGGATTCTGTAACGATATCGGAAGCCGATACACACTACAAATTGACAAGCATTGCAAATTGGAAAGCACCAGGCCCCGACAAAATACAAGCATTCTGGTTGAAGAAGCTGAAGAGTATGCATACAAGGTTAACAGCACACTACAATGAATTCCTAGGGATCCCAAGTTCCATACCAGAATGGATGGTCACTGGAAGAACTGTGCTGATACGAAAAGACGAAAGCAAACCACCTCGCCCCGACAACTTCGGCCAATTACTTGCCTCCCAACTATGTGGAAGTTATTCAGCGGGATCATCGCGAGCAAGATTAACCGGCATATCGAATCAAACAGTGTAATGCATCACGAACAGAAGGGATGTAGACCCAAGTGCAGAGGGACCAAAGAACAGCTGGCCATAGATCGAACGATCACAAGTGAAAGCAAGAAGAGAAAGAAGAACCTATCCATGGCCTGGATCGACTATCGCAAAGCATTCGACTCCATCCCGCACTCCTGGATAGTCAAATGCTTGGACTTGTACAAGGTCGATAAAGCTGTACAAGAAGTAATTGCCGTATCAATGACCATCTGGAAGACAAGGTTGACACAAGCCAATGACGACATCGGTGTAGTGAAGATCAAGAGAGGCATCTTTCAAGGTGATTCATTGTCCCCGCTGCTATTCTACCTAGCGATGAACCCCCTCAGCGATATCCTAGGTCAGATGCAACAAGCCTACAAGCTAACTACGGGGCATCGAGTGAACCACCTCCTCTACATGGACGATCTGAAGTTATACGGAAGAACAGAGAATGACATCAACGCGCTAATCAATAAAGTAAAGACCTTCAGTGATGATATCAACATGCAGTTTGGAATCGACAAATGCGCACGCCTTATCATCCACAGAGGCCAAACAATACACGCGGATGGATTCGAAACAGACGGGAGTATCATACAGGACGTGAATGAAGAAGACGGATACAAGTATCTTGGAATCCCACAGCACCATACCAACCTCGATGACGCAGCAAAGGCGCAAGCAATCGCCGAATACAAGAAAAGGCTGAAGAATGTCATGAAATCAAAGCTATACGCAATGCACAAGATTGAAGCAATCAACACGTTCGCAGTACCCGTCATTAGCTACACAGGGGGAGTGGTAAAATGGAGAGTCCAAGAACTTGATGAACTGAACCGCAAGACTCGCAAGATCATGAATATGTACGGTGGACTGCACCCAAGAGCAGACGTGGATCGCCTCTACTTGCCGCGGGATCGGGGAGGAAGAGGCTTGAAGAACTTGACCGACATAGTGGAACAAGAAAACCGAAGTCTAACAGAACACCTCCAGAACGTTGCTGATGACCCACTGCTGGCGGTGGCTCAAGCAGGTGATCTGCATAGACAATGTGAGGAAACAACAGCAGAATGGAAAGAAAAGAGAACGGAAGAGCGGTATCAGAAATGGAAAGACAAAGCAATGCACGGCCAATATGTGCGACAAATGAAAGAAATAACATCAGGGAAGGCATGCTATAGTTGGTTGAAAACAGTCAAGTTGAAGATAGAAACGGAAGCACTACTTGTCGCAGCCCAGGACCAAGCCTTGAACACGAAAGCGCATTCAACGTACATAACAAAAACAGGCACAGATCCGAAATTCAGAATGTGCAAGGCTACAGATGAGACAGTCGCTCACATCCTAACTGGCTGCTCAAAGCTAGCCGGAAACGAGTACGTCAACCGGCAGAATGAAGTTGCAAGGATAGTCCATCGAGGCATATGCATGGACTACGACTTGCCCGTATCACGTGAACCCTCGCAGCATGTGCCTGTGCCAGTGATAGAAGACAGCGCAGTGAAGATCTTGTGGGACTTCGAGATACGGACTGATAGAAGAATCACAGCAAGAAGACCAGACATAGTGATAGTGGACAAAGCGAAGAAGACTGGCATCATAATCGACATATCAGTACCCGAAGACTGGAACATCGACAACAAAGAAAAAGAGAAAATCACAAAGTATCAAGATTTGAAAATGGAAATACAGAAGCTGTGGAACATCAAAGTAACGTGCATCCCTGTTGTGATCGGATCACTTGGAGCACACACAGGAAAGTTGACGAAGTACCTGAAGGAAATCCCCGGACACCACCATGTACCTCAATTGCAGAAGGCCGACTTGCTTGGCAGTGCCTATATACTCAGGCGAACTCTTGACCTCCCTGAGTCCTGGTAGGACTCCGAGATCTTGAGCATTGTTCCGACTTGTGAGAGTCGTGTACCAAAAAAAATAAATAAAAAAAAATAAAGACGTATATTTTCAGATATCACACTCCCCAATACTGAGAATCGTGGGGCTAGTACAAAGTGTGATTAAACCAAGAAAAAGCAAACTTGACAAAGATAATGTGTCGAAGGAAAATTCACAGACAGAAGTCAGAGTTATAAAGTCTCGTCATGCTTGAGATGAAACATCTGCTACGCTGTGCCGACTTTGATATTGGGAGACGAAGCTTTCCAGAGTAAGGTAATACGGATGGAATCAGATGATATAATGGATGATCAATGTTCGCCATGATTTTCTGAAATAGCTTAAAACCAATAATTTTCGCCTGTACTCCAGAGGAGTAAATTTAGAACATTCACAATGATGAGCATTGCATAATAAAGTGGGCTCAGTTTTGAATTTGCTCCAACTTATCGATTAACGTTCTCGGCAAGTCAACAAACAGAGGAGCTCCATATTCCAGTAGACCTCGTATACAGTTCTGATAAACAACCGTGAGTTCTCAAGGAGGAAGATAGTCACGCAATTGTCGGAGAATATACAACCTTGACGACGCTCTTTTGAAAATTTGCTGTATATGCAATTTCCATTTCATGTTACGATCTAAAAGGACACCCAGAATTCTCATATCCTCTTTCATTGGAATATTGGCTACCGTAAACGGAGACGTAGATATAGATGCAACTCTCTGAACAATCATTTGTTGGCACTTATCTTCTTTAACACTCATGCCCTTCTGAAAAGTCCATTTTATAATTTCATCATAGACTGAAAACAGGTTCGATGTTGAGTCCTTTTTCGTATAACATCTGCAGCAATGATGTCATCGGCGTATTTCAGAAGTAAAGAGTCGTGAAAAGGCAAAAACAGATCCGCTATGAAGTAACCAAAAAGAATTGGACCAAATGATCATCCCTGCGGAATACCACTAGGAACGTCAGATGAGGAACTTGATATTCTTTTCCATTTCACTTCAAATTTTCGGTCTGTTATATAATTCTGAGTAAACGTGATGGTAAAACCATTAAACTCATCATTTATCATTTTTGCAATCAAAAGGTCATGCGGCATTCGGTCAAAGCCTTTGAGAAGATCGATGGACATGATATGGCATGCGAGTACTTCGGGATCATCGAGGTTTGTTGTCAGATAATCTTCCAAGGCGATGAGAGCACAAACAGTGGAACTGCGTGGTCTGTAAGAAAACTGACTATTGTCAAATTTAGTGAGAAATTCATGTTTCATACGCTTTAACTAACATTTTTCAAGCAACCTGGCCAGCATTGGGAACAAGGATATCGGTCTCAAAGAGTTTGAAGTTGGTGGAGTACTTTTTGGTAAAGGAGTCACAGGCTGATTTCCATTTCCTAGGTAAATCTGCATGTTGTAGGCAAGAATTGAAGATGATGGTGAGTGGCTCAGCAAGGTGAGACCTTCCAAACCTTAGATGGAATATCGTCTGAACAGGGGATTTTTTCGGATTGACATGTTGTAATAAATCATTGAGTTCAGCCTCGTTTACTTGAAATGGAACAGTAAATGGATACGGACGAAATGTTGAGGAGGAAGCAGTCTGTGTAACAAAACTTGAATGTAGAGTTTTTCTAATGTCTTCAAGAATACAATCAACAGGTTTGTCAGGATCACAGTTTAGTAACCAATTACTCATTGCATTCTGATCTCCTTTCACCCATTTGTATACATCCCATACCGATTTTCCTTCTATCAACATACGATTTCCCCAACCTTTTTTGGCTTCATAAATAGCAGTTTTCACTTTCTCCTTGTAATGATGGTACAGATGCCAATCTTTACTCCTGTATGCTTTATAACGTTTATTGATTAGGACCTTAACCACATTTGTCATCCACGGTGGGTCTTTTATTGACCGATTTACATAATCTGTAGGCAACATGTTAAGACTGGCTTCGAGATAAAAATAAAAAAGCTGACACATTTGATCAAGATCACAATTAAGGAGATTGCAACTCCAATCAACGGAAGAAAGATATTTCAAAGCAGGTAACAAGTTGAATTCACGGAAATCATAGACTTTAACAAAATAATCATCAGAGACCAAGGTACATTAAGAATTCAGTAAGACAATGTTATGGTCACTAGTACTCAAAGGAGGAAGAATAATGCATGACAAATAAAACTGTACATGTTCTTCAGGAATCAATATCAAGTCTAAGATAGCATCTTTGCGTGTTGGTTGTTGTACAACATTTCGCAGACAAAACTAGATAGAAAAATGTCTGTTTTAAAAGGATTAAAGTCTCCAAGAAAGTTAACTTTCCATAGCGGAAAACTTTTTAAATGACAATCAACTGAATTGAGGATATGATTACAGACAGAATTGAACTGATTTAGATTCAAAGAACTGCCGTGGGGAAAGTATAAATTGACAATGATGCCATGAAACTCTTTGCATTTAACGCGAACAATCAGCATCTCAAATTCATTAGATTTAACAAAATATTCAAGACTCTCTGATCTGAAAAATTGCTTACAATACAACACAAAACACCTCCTTTCTTGGAGGTATCTCGATCAGCACGATGGGTCGTATAACTAGGAAAAGATACGAAATTTAAACCAAATGAATCGTCAAGCCATGTTCCTGTCAGACATACAATGTTAGGACGGTAATCACATAAAAAGAGCGAAAATTCGTCAACTTTATTAACAATAGACCTACAATTAATGGTACAATAGGAAGGAAGAAAAAATATTTCTCAACTTCAACGTTTGCATTCATAGGAGATCTAGGAAATTTGTAATTCAGTCAAAGCTCAGGAAAAATGTGCATCAAAGGTTTTTCGTAGTCTGTTACCTCACCGTCGACAAGAACTTTTCCTTTATACAGAACGATATTCTTCTCAGGGTGGTTTGCTTTTAAAAGACTGGTAACACTACCCAAACGATTGTGTTCCTTGCGATCAAACGCGCATCTGTCAGGGTTAATATAAACATTTCTATAGGTAGGTAACTGTCTTAGATGTTTTGCACAATTGAGAACTTTATTTCTCTCTCTGGTGTTCTTCATAACTACTTTTATGAAATATGTACTCCATTTTCCTCTCCGAAGTCTCGTTCACCCGAAAACATGGCCTTTCTCTTCCCAAAACGTCCAAAACCTGCAAAATCCTAAGGGTTAAAAACAGGAAAGGAAGCGTGTCTGAACTTTTGCTATAAATCTTTCCATCTGATGCAGAAAGCGATGAGGATTTCAAACCAGAAAGCCATTTCATCATGCGTTGCAGCGTTCCAATTCTTGAGAGAATGCCGTGAAGCCCAACCTTTCTTTCCCGGGGGGGGGGAGGGGTCGGTTTTCCTGTTTTCCTCCGATGGAGGTAGAAACAACTTCCCCGACCTGAAATATTGGTTAAAATTAAATTAAAATCGGTTTTGCTCTCCGACCACTGCTTTACCCTGCCCCTTGTCATCCCAAAACGTCCAAAGCCTGCATATCCTAAGGGTGGATAACCAAAGTCTTGCAGTAGTTTGAAACAAGTTGGATATCAAAGGAATGAATATTTGCTAACGAGCATCATAATCAAGCGGAAATGAAGTTGATAATAAGGAAATTTCGTGAGCTGCATTATCATACAAGTCCTTGGAAGTCCTTCAGCGGCATGATTTTATGATTCACAAGACCTCTTTTCTTGAATCTGAATAGTGCTGAATAGGAATGTTGACACATTTAAACATTTTACCCTATTCGTACCAAGGGGGGCGGAATCCGCCCCCCACACGCATTTTTGCTGTAGAAACTTTCATAGCAAATGGATTGGATTGAGATTTCATGACTTCTAGTTTTTAGGTATTTTTCAATCTTCTACGAAATTTCGTCAAATTTATGTTATTGGAAGAGCTAGATCTAGCCTCGTTTTCAAGAGATAGGTTCTAAGAATTCAGTTTTGTTTATGCTGTGTGCAAGTAGAGATTGTATTCTAGCAATAAAACGTATATCTTGAAGTCTCAACTCCCTGTATACCATATACATTATACTACAAAGCAATATACAGTCTATGTCTACAATCATTGGACACCTGGAATCAAAGGATATAGGCCTGGTAGAACCTAGTATCTAGTATTTTCTTCTAATTCGAACCACATATGTAGAAAATTGTCATACTTCTTCGATATCTTTTGATTCTAACTTGAATAAAAATTTTGCGATAGACATAGATCAGATTTAACAAATGTTATCTACTTATACAGTATAGTGGGAGCTAGGTATCTAGTTTTATCTAGTTTAGGCCAATGAACTGCTTGATGATTATTTCTTTCTTTTGAAGAAAATATTCTACAAATTATGAAACTACATGTACAGTAAATCTACGATATTTATTAGCCACTGTATAAGGTTCTGGCATTTTTCGTAAATAGAATTATACCGCAGGTGATTAGTAAGTAGTATGCGTAGGTTTGTGTAATTATTTTATGATGCAGAAATTTATAAGATGTGCCATAATTTCATTATGCAACAATTTGAAATATGTTCTATGCATGTATCCGAACAATGTTAATTTCATAGCATGTGAAGGACCCAATTTGAAAAAGAGGAAATATTTCATGGCTTTTTACCAAAAAATGATATATGTACATGTACATGTCATTTTAAATCGCTATCTATGGCGCCAAAAAAATTTTATCATGCTAAACCAATATCACCATTCGAAATAGAATACCGTAATTGGGAAAGCAGTATACTCGAAAGTTGATTTGCATGATTTATCAAAGGACAAATTAAGAAAAAATATAAAAGATAAGAAAAAATAATTTTTGAATTTAAAATGCTATTTATGGCATCAAGACGAAAACATTATGCAAAATGAATACCACCATTAGATTTAGAATATCCGAATTGTATAAAATCCATAAGATCAGGTCTCTTTGATTGATAATGTAGGAATAATACTGGGAGGGGGTAGGGCGGAATGCGCCCCCCCCCTTGGTCTGAGCGTACGTCAAATATTGGTATGAATAGGGATAAAGATCATTTTCTTTATAATGACGCTTTTGCTCTTTCAGTGGAAGATTTTGATAAGAAAATAATCTCATCATAGTAGGGCATGAGCTTTAAAGCAGTGGTAAGTCACTGAATTGCAGATATGATAAACCATATTACCTCTCAAGGTTGTCATGATGTGGAGGATTTGTAAATTACTTTTCTTTCTTCTCTATTGCTGTCATATTAAATGAAATTCGTGTACATTTCTCCAAAATTGCAAAAATTCGTATATCTCACATGTGGTGATGGGTTCCGTAACACGTTCATCTTATGAACTCGAAAGTGTATGCACATTGGGGATTTAAGAAATGTTGAGTCAGCACTCTACCTAAATATACTTACTGTATGGAAACAATTTTGTAAGTGAGCATTTTCCTTTACAATGTGGCGAGAATTCGGTCTGACGTCCTAGAACGTTGAAGCAGAATGCTTTTGTGCACGATGTCACACAGGAAATAGATGTATGAAACTATGATCTCCGCACACGTCGTGGTATTGCAGTCAGACTCACTGGCATTACATTCTTCGGATGAAAATTGCACTAAAGCAAAAATGGAAAATGACTGTCACGATCGTGCTAATCGAAGACTCCTGAATGAGCCCGAAGCACACGAGAATATACTGTAATGCTAGTCAATGCGAATAAGCATGTGACATCATTTGTGTGATGGAAAACCCAAGGAAAACGATATGATTCTTGATAGCATAGAGTAACTATATCAGGTAAAGTAGTAACTCCGCATTTATTAAATCCCCAATGTGTATACACTTTCGATTTTATTAAATAAACTCAAATGAGATACAGGTAGTATTGTCACCAAATGTCAGATATGCAAATTTTTTGCAGCTTTCAAAAATTGCAACGGAATTGACTGATCATGATTGTAATGCAGAAAGAATGATCTTATTTCACCGATTCTCATGGTTTCTTTGGAGATTTAATGTTTGTTAAATTATCAATTCGATGGGTTCCTATACTTTCATGCTCTATCTCAAGAGTATTTTCTTAAGCGTGATCGTGAAGGAAACTGCTTTGTCTCTCTTGATTTTCGTAGAGCCATGCTCTCTGACAGGTTTCTCGTGAAAATGATGGAGACTGATCACATTCTCCATAAGTAGTCATCCCGTTGCAGACGCAATCGCAAAATGAGCAACGATGAGTCGTCATGCTGACTCAGCCCCCCTCTGAAAGTCAGGAAGGAGATGGCCAAGGATGTGCTGGGAGGAATGGGTCCGAGAGGAGGAAACCGCCCCTCCCACGACGACGACTGAACCGGCTAAGTTAGTCATCCCATCGTGTTCCTCATCGAAAATGGCGTTTTTGACATTTTCATGAAAAATCCCCCCCCCCCCCAACGATTCAACTGACCAAGTTAGTTGAAAAGACCAAAGTTGTTCAGAAAGTTCTGAAATGGACTTTGGTAAGGTTTCAGTCGAAAAAAAATTTTGAAAAATTTTTCACTACGATGGTCGAAAATACTTAGGACTTTTCAAGTCCAAATGTGAAATGTCGCTTTTTTAGCCAACTTTGACGATTTCTCACTCAGGAATGGAAGTGAGTTAAGACGTCGGGTTTCCTTTAGGGGTAGGACTGCACTTTGTTTTCTAGGCTCCTTCATTTTGAGACCTATGGCAGGCTCCGTTTCCAAATGAGAGCTTGTTTAAAATCGAATGTTTGCGCATTTTCCAATATTTTGATTATTTTTGAAGAAATGGGCGAGTGTTTTAACTCGACTTCTGGTGATCGGAGAAATCCATGAAATCTGAGTGTTAGAAGACCACCCTATCAAAATTTGAAGTCAATCAGAACACTAGAACCGGAGATAGACGTGTTTAAAGTTTTTGGATAATGGATATTACGTCATCAGCTGACCGCCACAAACTACATGTATATATGTGGAAACTCTACTTGTGGAAATCAGTTCTCTTCCAGACTGGGTTGGGGTAGGTGAACTCCGGACCTCCGATGATAGCATCGGACATTCCAAATTTCGGGTTTCCGTAGGACCCTAGGATAGCCAGGAGATGGCCTTCGTCTCCAGGCCATAAAAGACTCCAAAACTTTAAAGGCTTGTAACTTTGCTTCTACAAGTCCGTTTGAATTGATTTAAAAAAGGTTAGGTTGCTATTGATCAGACCTATATTGACAGACTACTGATAAAATTTCATAAGTAGTGCTAAATGCTGAAAAATTTAAATTCATTATTTGTGGAGGTTTTCTGGGGTTTTCGACCCTGCTGCAGTCAACTAAAGGATTTGTCATGATGTCTGAGCCACATATGAACCAAGCGGCTTTTCACTGAAAGCAAGCATGACACGGAGAGTTTTGCTGTAATATTCCACTGATAGGGTGTTCCTTCGGGACGGCGGATGATGCCATAGTGATAAGTGTGGCAAGGGAGTGTGTCATATTTTAGACCGAAATCGCTGGGGCAACTCATGTTGGGCATTTGACACAGTTCTCAACGTAGCACTTTGAACGCCAATGGGTTGAGTCTTAGCTATCTTGTCATGGGTGGCATCTAAACATCTCCATTTCAAAACGCTTGTAAATCACGGCTTGCTATCAAGCTGATCAAAGCAACGACTTGGGATGTTTCCTCTTGTAAATAACTCCACCGGTTTTCATGTCTGGCTATCAAGTCATGGACGGTGCAAGTCACGGAGATTTTCGGTGTCATACTTCCTGTTGGTGGGCGTTCTTTCGAGACAGCGGTGAAGTCCGTAGTGATGAGTACTGCACGGGACGTGGGCAATGGTAATCCTTGTGAAACCTACTCGTGAGACGAATTCATGAATGGAATAAAAGGGACATTCATGCACCACACTCAACCACAAGCTCATTTCTCTCTTCGCTAGTGAACAAGCTCTTGTGAACGTAGTCAGAAACTTTATCATGTTGTACAAAAGTTTCACTGCAACACAGGTTGATGTATAGTTAGAAAGTTTGATCATGACGTTTTATGAAACACAAATGTCATAAAATGTTAGCGTTAGTGTAGTCAAATAGTTTTACCGCGACGCACGTTTGAGAAAGTAAAGTTTGATCATCGAAGTTTTATTCGTGAGTGTCGTCAGAAAGTGTATCATGGTTTGCAAAAGCAACGTTCAGTGTAGTCAAATAATTTTACCAGCGACGCACGCTTTTGAAAGTAAAGTTTGATCATCGAAGTTTTATTCGTGAGTGTCGTCAGAAAGTGTATCATGGTTTGCAAAAGCAACGTTTAGTGTAGTCAAATAGTTTTACCGCGACGCACGTTTGTGAAAGTAAAGTTTGATCATTGAAGTTTTATGACTGACCGAACTCATCATAGCACTAGAAAGTTTAATCGAAAAGGTTTTACTGCGCAATGTAGATTGTCTTGTAACTTACTTTCACAGTGTTAGAAAGTTTTATTGGAGACAGTTGCCAAATGTTTCCCTATTAGAAAATTCAAACTCCATGACTGTTAGATTGCTGAATGCTTCATCAGGTTTTCTAAAACCAGTTTTCTACTGCAGTGAGACTGAGAGTTTAGAATGTTATATGAAAACATTGTTCACCACAGCGCTAGAAAGTTTTACTGTACTGTGTAGATTGTTTCACAGCGTTAAAAGGTCTTATAGTAAGTACTACAGCGTTGAATGTTTTATAAAACCAGGTAAAGCCGTGTCACAAACGTTGAGTGTGTGAGAGCTAGTTCCATGATATTGAATGGAATGGGTCCTAAGGTCCTAAAGTTCATAATCCAAGGCTAGGCTCCTCTACGGTTGGATTTAGGGATTTAGGGTTCTATATGACATGCGTTAACCGTTTGTGTAGAATACGTAACCTTTACTGATGAATGATGTTCATATATTCCTATCTTTGATAAAAAGAAACTTTCATGCGTTGACTATTATATATTTTCCTAATCAACTCTTTACACACTTATTATTCCAATTACTAAGATACATACAACTCTTCTATTGAACATGCATCAATCAACTTTCAGCTGCCCGCTCCAAATGTAAAGTGTATAACATAACGAATGTGTAACTATCCCTTATCAACGATATGAAACCTGTTTTTCACCATGAAATTAAGTCTTACATTCAAAGTCGTTTTATAAAGCATATGCATTTCATAATGCATCATGTGTTGCATGTATTCTACACTAAAAGAGATCGTTAATTTGTGTTATCTAAGACTCTAAATCTTTAAATCCAAAAGTAGGTGCCCTACCCATTAGATGATGGACTTGGGCAATTTATAGGTAAAGTATCAATAAAGTGACAAGCATTTCAGTGTCTGTAGGATAGGTAAAGTATAAAATATAGTCACAAGCATTTCACTGTTTGCAAAGTTAGAAATAAAGTTGTCGTTTGTAAAGTATGAAATCATGTTAGAATCCTTTCAGTGTTTGTTAAGTTAGATATAATAGGATTAACAAGCACATTGGAGAGTTGACTGTACTGAGATCTAAGGATGTGATGGTCACATTAGAATTTAAGTGATTGAATGTCATCTTAATGAAGATAGAAATGTGTTTATGGCTGCATGTGGTGCAAGTTTGGCTTCCCTTTATTCCATTTCATCATTTATCCTTCCATTTGCATTCCATATCCGAAGATATGTGGCGGGTTGGGACCGCTTAAGCTGCATTAGAAGGAAGTTCTTATAAGAGATCATGATGTTTTCACAAGGAAATGTTGTGAAACAGTGTGCTGTATGTATGCATGATGCTTTTATGAACTAAGAACGCCCATCACTCACTCCATCACTGAAAGAAAACATGAACGAGTTGAGATGACAGCCATTCGTATGCATGTGTAAAACTCTTACTTCATCATCTGATATCACTTGCTTCAACTTCTTCACTTTCCAAGTCTTGACTCCACATCATCTCTCTTTCCACCGTCTCTGCCTCACATTTGCCACCGTCTCGGCCTCACTCGTCACCGTCAGGGCCTCACTCGCCACCGTCTCGACCTCACTTTCCGCCGTCTCTATCTCTTGCCGTAGTCGACGGCTGATATCCTCATTCAAGATGAAGTATGAATAATGCTTCATTATTTTCACAGTGATATACTCACCGTAGATATCACTGTGGAACTCTTCTCCACGGTGTACGATGCGAAATGGCATAACGCACGCTCTCGGCTTATCGGACATGATAGTGAAATGCAAGAGACTCTGCTTTATATGAGACTGATACAGATTTTCAAATGTCTGGTTCGCGCAATCATATTGCTCTAAACGTATGGTTGGAGGAAGAAAGGGAAGACATATTTTCATTGACGGCCATCCTCAACCACTCAACAAACTTAGATGCATTTATCGCGTAAATTTTCCTTCCGGTGCGATTGCAATGAGCTGTGTGGGAATCAGCTAGGTGGGAGGTCTAAGATGACGATAAGTTCCTGTATCCTTGCTCGTCGGACAGATGCGATAGAAAATTCAATCAGTTTAATGTGACAGATGGGTGCCAGAGAGACAGCGTTATCATTCATCTTTGTGTTCAACTCTATCTGCTGAGGAGGGCAGCGCGACAGACGCCGCCAACCGGCTGCGCTGTCATTCATCTTTGTGTTCTACTCTACTTGCTGAGGGTGGAGGTCGACAAACAGGCGGCAGAGTGCATTGGTTATTCTTTGTGTGCACAGGTGGGTTATATGACATCTGTTTCACTGATAGGTTTTATGATGAACGTTTTAGCTGCTTGAATGGTGGCGTGTTGAATATTACAAGCAATGTTAAATGTCAATCCGTGTGTCATTTTCACATCGTCTGCATTCGCACAGAAAATCACTTGATGCAGGTTTCAATGTTGATTCTATTATCATATAGCATTGCACGATTAGTTTAGAAATGAGACACGTATTCATTTGTCAAGCACATGAAAAGCAAACTTTGATTCTAGCCTTTAATGATCATGGACAGTCCTAATGTAATGTTCGCTGTTTTATACCAATGAAATAATTCCACTGACACAGACTTGTCACTCAGTCTTGATCATTCAATGACATTGAATGCTTTGCTGTTTCCTACTGATGAGAATGTTGTGGTCCTCTTCACAGACTTGTTCATTTTGTTAGTTCAATGGTCGAGTCGTTGAACTGCAGCTAAGACATATGCGTTTCTACAGGTTTTTATATCAACTTTAAACGCAACTGCAATCTATGAAAATTATACCAACATAAAGTTGTTGTCATAAAGTTTTTTACACCACGTTTCATGTCTACGAATTTTATTTGAATGTCAGAAAATTGAAGTTAGAATATATGTTCATCTGTCTATGATGAGTGTGAACGTTCTCGCTACACAGTTCTCTTTTACAAGTTTCCCGTAAAATAGGTGTGAAACTTTTGTGTTTCACTTAATCTAGCAGGTTGATTTTATCTCGCACTTGTTTTGAGTGTTTCCTAACTGAATTGCATTCGACTTACAACGTTACAGGTTGTTATGTGTATACTTGTATGCTGTCGATGCAGAGTGCAAAAGCGTTTAACACTGTCTTTATTTACAAAACAGCCTACATATGCATTTAATTTGATAAAGGCAAACAACACAATTAGTAAAGCTGGTACGCTATATAGTGTGACTGCAGCATATTCTATAAAACTTTTTCAACGTTCGCTAAGTTTCACAACAGCATGTCAAAGACTTCTTCCAAAACTTAATTCAACATTGCGTTTAGACTTTCAAGCAAACATGTGCTTCACGTATTCTACACGAACGGTCAACGCATGTCATATAGAACCCTAAATCCCTAAATCCCTAAATCCCTAAATCCAGCCGTAGAGGAGCCTAGCCTTGGATTATGAACTTTAGGACCTTAGGACCCATTCCATTCAATATCATGGAACTAGCTCTCACACACTCAACGTTTGTGACACGGCTTTACCTGGTTTTATAAAACATTCAACGCTGTAGTACTTACTATAAGACCTTTTAACGCTGTGAAACAATCTACACAGTACAGTAAAACTTTCTAGCGCTGTGGTGAACAATGTTTTCATATAACATTCTAAACTCTCAGTCTCACTGCAGTAGAAAACTGGTTTTAGAAAACCTGATGAAGCATTCAGCAATCTAACAGTCATGGAGTTTGAATTTTCTAATAGGGAAACATTTGGCAACTGTCTCCAATAAAACTTTCTAACACTGTGAAAGTAAGTTACAAGACAATCTACATTGCGCAGTAAAACCTTTTCGATTAAACTTTCTAGTGCTATGATGAGTTCGGTCAGTCATAAAACTTCAATGATCAAACTTTACTTTCACAAACGTGCGTCGCGGTAAAACTATTTGACTACACTAAACGTTGCTTTTGCAAACCATGATACACTTTCTGACGACACTCACGAATAAAACTTCGATGATCAAACTTTACTTTCAAAAGCGTGCGTCGCTGGTAAAATTATTTGACTACACTGAACGTTGCTTTTGCAAACCATGATACACTTTCTGACGACACTCACGAATAAAACTTCGATGATCAAACTTTACTTTCTCAAACGTGCGTCGTGGTAAAACTATTTGACTACACTAACGCTAACATTTTATGACATTTGTGCTTCATAAAACGTCATGATCAAACTTTCTAACTATACATCAACCTGTGTTGCAGTGAAACTTTTGTACAACATGATAAAGTTTCTGACTACGTTCACAAGAGCTTGTTCACTAGCGAAGAGAGAAATGAGCTTGTGGTTGAGTGTGGTGCATGAATGTCCCTTTTATTCCATTCATGAATTCGTCTCACGAGTAGGTTTCACAAGGATTACCATTGTCCACGTCCCGTGCAGTACTCATCACTACGGACTTCACCGCTGTCTCGAAAGAACGCCCACCAACAGGAAGTATGACACCGAAAATCTCCGTGACTTGCACCGTCCATGACTTGATAGCCAGACATGAAAACCGGTGGAGTTATTTACAAGAGGAAACATCCCAAGTCGTTGCTTTGATCAGCTTGATAGCAAGCCGTGATTTACAAGCGTTTTGAAATGGAGATGTTTAGATGCCACCCATGACAAGATAGCTAAGACTCAACCCATTGGCGTTCAAAGTGCTACGTTGAGAACTGTGTCAAATGCCCAACATGAGTTGCCCCAGCGGTTTCGGTCTAAAATATGACACACTCCCTTGCCACACTTATCACTATGGCATCATCCGCCGTCCCGAAGGAACACCCTATCAGTGGAATATTACAGCAAAACTCTCCGTGTCATGCTCGCTTTCAGTGAAAAGCCGCTTGGTTCATATGTGGCTCAGACATCATGACGAATCCTTTAGTTGACTTCAGCAGGGTCGAAAACCCCAGAAAACCTCCACAAATAATGAATTTAAATTTTTCAGCATTTAGCACTACTTATGAAATTTTATCAGTAGTCTGTCAATATAGGTCTGATCAATAGCAACCTAACCTTTTTTAAATCAATTCAAACGGACTTGTAGACGCAAAGTTACAAGCCTTTAAAGTTTTGGAGTCTTTTATGGCCTGGAGACGAAGGCCAACTCCTGGCTATCCTAGGGTCCTACGGAAACCCGAAATTTGGAATGTCTGATGCTATCATCGGAGGTTCGGAGTTCACCTACCCCAAACAAGTCTGGAAGAGAACTGATTTCCACAAGTAGAGTTTCCACTTATATACATGTAGTTTGTGGCGATCAGCTGATGACGTAATATCCATTATCCAAAAACTTTAAACACGTCTATCTCCGGTTCTAGTGTTCTGAATGACTTCAAATTTTGATAGAGTGGTGTTCTCACACTCAGATTTCATGGATTTCTCCGATCACCAGAAGTCGAGTTAAAACACTCGCCCATTTCTTCAAAAATAATCAAAATATTGGAAAATGCGCAAACATTCGATTTTAAACAAGCTCTCATTTGGAAACGGAGCCTGCCATAGGTCTCAAAATGAAGGAGCCTAGAAAACAAAGTGCAGTCCTACCCCTAAAGGAAACCCGACGTCTTAACTCACTTCCATTCCTGAGTGAGAAATCGTCAAAGTTGACTAAAAAAGCGACATTTCACATTTGGACTTGAAAAGTCCTAAGTATTTTCGACCATCGTAGTGAAAAATTTTTCAAAAATTTTTTTCGACTGAAAACCTTACCAAAGTCCATTTCAGAACTTTCTGAACAACTTTGGTCTTTTCAACTAACGTGGTCGGTCGGTTGAATCGTTGGGGGGGGGGGCGAATTTTCACCGAAACTTCACCGACCCAACTTTTGACGACAAACACGATGGGATGGTTCTCGGAGCTCAATCCTAGCATTTTGTAATTTTTTGGTTACTTGGCCATATTTCATCGATTACAGGCCAACCTTTCGCTTAGAAAAAGTCGTTAATCAAGCAGCAGAAATTGTAAATAATATATTTCACAATTTTTCAGATATATTTCAATGGTTAAACTAGTCTTCTCAGTTTCCAAGATGGCCGCCAAAATCAATAAAAGCCATAAATTACAAATTCATGCATATTCTCATTAACAAATAAAATAAAATCTGCATCATCATCATCACTGTAGTTATAATATCTATATAACTTTTCAAGTAAGCTACGAAATACTCAAGAAGGAAACTTTGTTCTCTACAAGATATCTATGCAATATGATTGTGTCAACGTTGCGCTATGCAAAAGATCAACCATTGATTGAAGGTTTCATTGACGCTAGCCGATTACATTCAAATTTTTAATCCTAGATATCTAAGCCACGTGTGAATATTCGTAACTTTATCTACTATGTCGATTTTGTTTCAAATATTTACTTCATTCGTTGATAGACGGTGAGATAGTGCCATGCCGAGAGAAAAACCAAGTCATGAAAATAATAGAAAACGGGTTTGCTTGCTTTGCTTTAAGAAAAGAAAAGAGATGAGAACAATAACTGATCAGCAAAAAACGACGATCGAAGAACATCTGATAAATGGACTTGACTGGAACGACGATCGACTACACTGCGTCCTTTGTGGATCGTGTAGAATTGTGATTTTAGAATACTCCAGAGGAATATTCCATCACAGGATCGACGTTTTTACCGATTTTTCATCGCTATTGTCCAGTCGACTTCCACATGTATTACGGTCAAATACATCGTGTACGTGTCTGATTTGTGCAATTGCCGGCTCAAGGATTGGTACCAACCTCGACTCATCGAACATCTCATCAGCTTCTAGTGATCCATCTTCACGAGTTTCGTCATCAGGATATCCAGAATACAGTGACAAAAACAAAATGTTCTCATTTCGTTTCGTCCCAGAAGCAATGAAGGTCTGCAGCTTTTGTTTGACTATCCTGAAGAAAGGAAAATCACACGTATGTACAAATACGAAGCGACATGAAAACTTGAAAGAGCTCTCTTCACTTGGCGCTACAGCAAATCCTAGTGAAGTTAGCATCATATCTAATCAATGATGTAGCAACCGACGAATCAACTGGTTGTGTAACTTTACCAACTCACACCGGTCGCCCTGTGAGATATCGACGGGATTCCACATGCGCAAAGTCGTTCGACAAGTGTCCTCAACGATTCTCATTTGATGACATGCTTGATATACAAGTTGATATGCAACTCCCAGGCGGCAAACTTTACGCTTGGCTTCTCATCTTCGTGCGAATAATGATCGTTCTATTGCAGAACCCAGATTGAAAGATAGGCTTGACGACAGGAGTCATCTTTTGGATTCTTACTTTACTGAAAAGAAACTTGAATTCGTCGTGTCGTCGAATCAGGGTAGTGAAAGTCTTATCTTTTGCCACGACTTGGAGAGCTTTATCAACGATATTGTCCAGCGACGACGTATTTCATAGCCGGTTCTGAAGTTTGGTGTTGACGGAGGAGGCGGCTTAATGAAAATATGCTTGAGCTTCGTCGAAACCGGTGAGTCAGATAGCATGAATCAAAGCTGTCGGAGGAGTATGTCCTCTTCGAAGGATGCCGGTGTCAAGAAACTTTTTATTGTGGCACTTGCTCCCAATTTCAGAGCCGGTTCTGAAGTTTGGTGTTGACGGAGGAGGCGGCTTCATGAAAATATGCTTGAGCTTCGTCGAAACCGGTCAGCCAGATAGCATGAATCAAAACTGTCGGAGGAGTATGTCCTCTTCGAAGGATACCGGTGTCAAGAAACTTTTTATTGTGGCACTTGCTCCCGATGTAGACGAGAGCTATATATGTATATATATATATATATATATATATATACGAACATGCTCAAAATATGTATTCACCTTCGCATGAGAGAGCTTTGGAATAGCACGCGCTATCCTCTTCGTTTCGCTACGGATCTGAAGATGGCGAACATTCTTCTAGGACTTATGAGTCATTCGTCTAGTCACCCATGTTTTTGGTGCCGTGCCCACCGTGACAGTCTGAAATCGAATGCTGCCCCACGCACACTCGGTAATATAACAGAACAATTCTGGAAGTTTTACCAGCAGAACTGCCGCTAAAAGGTATGACAATGTCATCCATGTTCCGCTGTTGAAAGGTGAGCTTGATCAACGCGTTGTTGAAGTGTTGCCTCCACCGGAGTTGCATCTTTTACTTGGAATTGTGAATAAGATTTATAATGAAATGTTGAAGACATGGGGTGGCGCTCTGCAGTGGAGCAAGTGTTGTCATGTGGAACGTAGCGCCATTCATGGCGGTTCATTTGATGGAAACGCTTGCAAAAAGTTGTTGACCCGAATTGATTTTTTGTGGTCAATGTGTCCCCTTCGTTGTTTACGATATGTCACTGCTTTGGAAGATTTTAATCTCGTTGTGAATTCATGTTTTGGAGAAACTTTGAATCCTCAATTTCGCAGACACATTGAAAAATTTCGTGATAGCTACATGGCTTTGGGAATTCAAGTTACTCCAAAAGTGTATGCTGTTTTTTATCATGTTGGAGTATTTTGTTCTTCGAACAATTGCTCTTTAGGTGTTTGGAGTGAGCAAGCCAGTGAATCGGTACATGCTGACTTCAAGAAAGTATGGAATAGGTATAAAGTTGTATCTAGTCACCCGAATTATTTCAAAATGTTGCTGCGTGCAGTATGTGATTATAATTGCATGCATTTGTAGGCAAACTTGTCTTTTATTTGTAATGTTTTGTAGTGTGTTTTTGCAGTAACGTGCGTGATTATAATTGCATATATTTATAGGCAGAGTTCTCTTTTCCTTGTAGTCTTCGTTTATGAATGTGAATTACATTGGTTCGATCATTACTACATTGCTTTTATTGTTGCTTAATGGTTTTAATGCGGTATATAGTTACCTACGATTTAACCTTAAATTTATGACTGCAAATATATAGGCCTACATGTATTTAATTTAAGTTTGACCATAAATACATGTAATCATGATGATAGGATTGTCAGATAGCAAGTAGATGAGGCAGTAAAAATGATTGATTTATCCACAACATATTTATGTCTTTACAACTGGAACAAAGATTCTTATAAGTAAATCCCACCAAGCTTCGATATAATTCTAACGATGAGTATGCATGAATTTGTGATTTATGGCTTTTATTGATTTTGGCGGCCATCTTGGAAACTGGCAGGACTAGTTTAACCATTGAAATATACCTGAAAAATTGTGAAATATATTATTTACAATTTCTGTTACTTGATTAATGACTTTTTCGAAGCCAAAGGTTGGCCTGTAATCGATTAAATATGGCCAAGTAACCAAAAATTTCGAAAAAAGGCGCCATTTTGGATTTTCGTGGATTCCAAAAAAGGACACAAGCAGAAGATTTCGTTTTGGGTCGCAAATCGCTAGTATGGATCCACTAAACACGATTATGAAGGAATTTTGAATAGAGGAGTTGTGACCACTAATAGTCACGCCAGACGCACCGTGTGAGTCGTTGGGGGGGGGGGGCGGTTTTTCATGAAAATGTCAAACACGCCATTTTCGATGAGGAACACGATGGGATGACCAACTTAGTCGGTTGAGTCGTCGTCGGTTTGATATAAGTAACATGAAATCCAGGGTTTAAAGCCACCAACGTTTTCTGTTGTCGTCGATGCATCAATGCCATATGAAGCAAAAGAATACAAGCTGAAAGGAAACATTTTATATTCATTGATGATGCTTTTAATAAGAAGAGCGATGATCATATCACCTATTACATTATGCATGGAAGCTACCATCGGGAGACGTTATGGGATTTTAACCAACTTTACATCGACTTACATGCACTTCATTTGCATGGCAAGTAAAATGGCACTGCAGCTGAAACAATAACAATGTCCACATGACCAGATCATTGCTGGACCATGGATGGTGGCGAAGTTTGCAAATGATATCCTCACAGTCACTTGACCAGAGGAATTTGGCTTATAATTTAATTTACTTTAACTGATGACATGGTACCATTGAGGATAACCTAAAATGTGGCAGATTATGCAGACTGGAAGTTTTAAGAAAGAAGAAACATAATCATCACATTCAGTCAGAAAAAGTGGTTTGCATTGACGCTTCAGTGCTGCGTGAGAACTTTCTCGAAGGATTGACTGATCAATTTCGTTGGTGACTGAATTCTAATGAATTACATTTTGAGCAACAGACATGTGAGTACCCATTTTGTATCATTATGAGCTTTAGGGTGCGGTTCTAAAACTATCGATCTGAGGTCGAAGTTCGTAGTAGTTATCAAGAGCTCAATAAATTTTTATTTGGCATTGTATGGTTTTAAAACTCAATCAGCTCTATATCACTTATTTTCATGTATTCCATTTCCATACACAGCACTGTCGACCACAAAATGCATGCCCCATAAACCGGTTCTCCTTAATAGGATGTAACAGGGAGAAGCGCATAGCAGAATCGACTTATACAGTATTAATTCAAAACAGAATAAATGTAAACAATGCTTTTCCGTCCATCAAGTTCTACTGATCCAATATTTTCAGACTGCTGTAGAAGTCGTCAAAACACTTTACGCAGACGCAAACACCACAGTTCTCGTTAACAATGCTTGTGGAAACTTTCTTCATACCTCAGTTGGAGTACGACAGGGCTACCTACCTTCTGTGGCCAGTCCTATTTAATATCTATGTGGAAAGCATCATGAGACTCTTGAAGACTTAATCTTATCAGTCTCCATCTGAGGACGCCCACTCAGCAATCTGAGGTATGCGGATGATATCGATCTCTTTGGAAGCAGAGCTATAAAAGGAGCTCACCACATTAGACTGGAGAAAGCGGCACGAGCATTTCATATGGAAAAAGGCACGGAAAACTATAAGGTTATGATGATCACATCTCAACAGCGATCAATGACTTCAATTACATTGAACGGCTAGGTACTAGAAGAGGTTACGAGTTTTACATACATTGACTCCAAATTGGTCACTGTACTTGTACAAGGACCATCAGGTTGGAGTACATTGGTTGTCGCATCCACCGCATCACCCCAACGAACATCCACGACGTTCAGGGTTGAGTGAATAAATGAACATCTATTCACTGCTCAATGCAGTAGGCAACATTGCCACGAGTAAGTCACGCGTAATAACGGAGCATCCGAAACATCCGTATTTAAGGCAGTTTATACTTCTATGCCAGTACATAAGCGCTGCACTAAGAGTAAGCAATCACGTGATCTGATTATGTCAAAGCATGGGGAATGTTTATGAACAAGCGCGGGCGAGCGTTTATAGTTTCCGCGTCGTCTACGGTTGTCTGCGTTGCCGCTTGAACCACGGATGAACCGCTTAGCATGTTCTGTTTTCCCTGAGCATGAAATTGAGGTCCTATCACATTGTTCAGCCTCTGATACATGCAGACACATGAGACGCAAGTCTACGTATAACGACTGCCGACAAATGTTGTACAAATGTCACTCGTAACCACGGATGTTAAGGATCATGTGTAATTACACGTAGTTTACGCGTGAATTACTCGTACATAATGAAGATTGGCATGTCTCCTATTGTAGTGATGACTAAAAGTGCTTTTGTGCACTAGGTGTTGGAGAGTGCAGAGTATTGAGAGTGGTGTTGGAGAGATCACTAGTTGACCGTGGATTTTTTTTTGTCTGACAAATGACTGTCAATGGTCAGTTGATGGTTAGTAGATATATTTATCCCGTTTTATCCCCTGCTATCACTTTCAACTCGCCTATATGATATCGCTAAGTTTCACATGAGAATTGCAACTGAATTTCAGTTTCATCATTCAATCTGTCCACTTATGGAACTCTGGCATTCAGTTATGAAGCTAAAAGTCTCTTCTAGTGAGGAGTTAGGCCTATAATTCGCATCGGCTTGTCCATGTAAATAAATCATCTGTCACTTAGCTCCCATCGTGACACACAAGCGTCTTTCATTTGTCCTTTCATTTAACGAACATATTTCTTCTCAGCAGCTGCTAGCAATTAATAAAGGTATTAATTATAATAATAAAAAAGGCAATTAATAAAGCACGTCATTTTCCTACGCGCGCATCGACAGATAGATTGTGTGAGGAGCAGGTCACCTGATATTGGAAGGGACTGAGGAACTGTTGAACAGTGTCAATACTTTATTTTTAGCAACACCAAATGGGTATCTTATTGAATCAGCGTCTCGGTGTACAGATATTCTTGTCGTGAAGAAGTCGTCTCATATTTGGATATAATTGATCCTGCAGTGACCTATCTGACTGTAACAAATACAATGGCAATGTGTTCTTGATTTCATTGAATTATAAATCACCAAGGGTGTTTTCAGATTCTGCTGTATTTCTGCCTGACGCATAGTAATAAACAGTATTTTCTCAGAAAAGGATTTTGCATGATAATTTGGGGCGTGCATTTAGAGGTCGAGAACAAAAACTAACCAAAAATGCATTACCAATGCTGCATGTTTGATTGTTCATTTCAATACAATCACTAAATAATATTTCTCACAATTAGCCTTAGATTAACAAATGAAAATTTAAATAGTTTATTAAAATGAAATTGTTGACCCTATTTGCCTCAGGGTGGGGCATTGTCCCTCCCCACAGATATTTATCTCACACCGGAAAGAGTTATTGTTTGAAGATCTACATCAGTGACTTCTCCTAACATAGTGTTGACTTTCTCTGAGTGGTAGCTGTTTCAAGACTGATTAAGTAAGCACTAAAGATGTTTAAGTACTGTTCTTGTAGACCCAATATTTAACTGTTTATGTAGACCCACATTAGCTACTTGAAAAAAAATTGCCACCACATTTTTCGACATTTTGGATTTCCACTTCTATTGATAAGAATTTTGAATATAATCTAATTTTGCAACTTCTGCAGTTTGTCCGTTCAGGAAAAATGGTCGATGTTAATTGATACTCAGATACATTTTACCTCATTATGATGACTAATATCATGTATGTTCTATACATACCACATGTATAACTAGAAGCAAAATTTTTTATAAAAAATGATTGTTTGAATCTTAGAATGCTATTTATAGTAACAAGCACCGCTAAAAATTTAAAATCGACAGCATCACCAGACAGAACATTTGTTTAAATAATATGCTCTATAGTTATTTTCACGAAATTCTGTAGACTATTTTAGATACAATTAAGAAATTTAAAGAAAATGTTATTTGAATTTAAAATTACCATTTACAGTACAACTTTATAGATCACCTTGGAATGAAAACTGATACTACCATCGGGTAGAGCACACTAGGTGACATGACACGCTCAATTGCGCGTAATTACACATTACCCTAAACATCCGTGGCTATTCGTGACATTGTCGGCAGTCCTGTTATAAAGACTTTACGTCTCATATGCATGTGTCTGGATGCATCAATAGGACCTCATGCTTAGAACATGCTAAGTCACACGTCCATAAGTGGACAGGTTGAATAATAAAACTGATATTCAGTTGCAATGCTCATCTGAATCTTAGCGATATCATATAGTTGAGTTGTAGGTGATTGCGGGGGATAAAACAGGATAAATATATAAACTGACCATCAACTGACCATTGACAGTCATTTGTCAGACAAAGAGCTGACCACGGTGAACTAGTGAGCTCTCCAAAATCTCTCTAAACTTCATCTCAGCTTATGGTCGAACTGCAGAAAATTTTGTCGTGCACAAAAGCACTTTTAGTCATTACTACACTAGGTGACATGCCACGCTCAATCACGCGTAATTCACGCGTAAACCATGCGTAATTACACATGACCCTAAACATCCGTGGCCATGCGGGACATTGCTGCAACATCTGTTACATAATTTAGTATAGTTGACAGTCCTGTTATATACGTAGACTTTGCGTCTCATGTGTCTGCATTTATCAGAGGCTAAACAATGTGATGGGACCTCAGTTTCAATGCTCAGGGAAGACAGGACATGCTAAGCGGTTTATCCGTGGTTCAAGCGAACGCAGACAACCGTAGACGACGCGCAGACTAAAAACGCTCGCCCGTGCTTGTTCATAAACATTCTCCATGTTTTAACAGCATCAGATCAAGTGATTTCTGACTCTTAGTGCAGCGCGTATGTACACGCGTAGAAGAATAGAATGTCCTTAACCACGGATGCTTGGGGTGTTTTGTAATTACGCGTGAATTACGCGTGGCAATGTCACCTAGTGCACACACCCTATTGTGTTGTGCCAAGTTAATGGTTCAGAATATCTTAGGGGCATAATGCCAGCCCCCCTTTACACTTCATTGACAAGAAAAAGCCTAAGGCTAATAGGGTTCAGCTATGCTTCATATTTCATTAAATATTTTGTTCTATAACATGCTTGTGTTATATCCTTGCGCATCACTTTATGAAAGAATGAAATGTACATGTAGTAAGCTCTATAAGATTACAGTATCAACATGCATGATAGTTGCATGATCGATAGAATTTCGGGGGAAATTCATGCTTATACTACAAGATTTGAGGATATCTGGGTAGGATTTCCTTTAAATCAGTTCTTCATACCCCGTATTTACTTCGCGAAAATAAACAGGAGATCGTGAAGTGTTGTAGCCCTTAAAACGTACGCCGAAGCCGAGAGCAGGTGGCATTCGCTGACATCGAACCCCATTCGAATCCAACTGAAGTGCGGCTGCCAGATACTCTCAAAACCGGGAGGTGCACTGTAAATTGTGCAATACCAAATCTACCTACGAAACCGATGTGCAAAACGAGAATAACAAAATCTACGAAAGAGCTATTGTTCGTGCTCATACACGACGAAAGAGATTGTTTTTCCTATTAGATGATAAAGACAATCCAATAGGAATGCCAATCGCTTTCGTAGTGTATGATCACGAACAATGGTGCCTTCGTACATATACATTTTGTTATTCTCGTTTTGTACATCGGTTTCGTAGTCAAAATCAGCCTGCTTTCGTGCTACACAGTTAACAGAATGGGAATTGATATTATCTTCAGCATAACAATAGCAACCGCTTAGAGGTGCAGCATTACTCACAGAATTACTTCTGAGAATACCAATTCAATGACTCTGGGTGTTCAATTGCGAAAAACACATAAAGGTATAGACCTGCATACCTTAGGACGAGATTGTGAGTGGCATATTGGTGCTGTGTTGATCTTTACTTTATTATGAGTTATCGGCCCGTTATCTTGTACTTTCTCAAGATTGACGTCTGGTTTTAGTTTTCCTTAGCTCTCAGAGACCTGCATTGGTCTAGCGGACCCTGGAGCCATTCCTTTTTTATTTCACTTCTTCTGCTGATGATGTATGTCCCTTATGTCCATGTTAAATCATCATTTTTGACAATGATTCTGTATGCACAAAACTGGAATCGGACCATTTCTTTCGACCAGAACCCGACGTGGGCCCGCTTCAACTACAAAATATCAGGCCCAGTCGAGGCCCGTGTGAATCCTGAATCTGGGCCCGCGGGAGGAAGTTTAGCGTTTTGCGCACTATGACATCCTTAATAAAGATATCAATTACGTTGGTTGATGATTGCAATCTCCTTAAGAATCATTCTAGATATCTAATTATTGATTACGTGATCGAATGCTTTATGGCCTCTGTATCATCTGTAAATAAATTGGTAGCTGTTGAGCAGCAAGACGAATTTTCATTTGTCTTACATGCTGTGCATGTATAACGCGCTTGTCTATCGCAAATTATTTGGATCTCATTTGATCCGCCGATAGCTACTATTGTTGCAAGTTATATAGGGTAGTGCCTGGAAAGCGAATTGCACTGAAGAGAAAAAGTCTATTTGAAAAGTGAGGTTATTAAGTTAAAAGTTGAACTACACATTCAATCGACTCTTTTAACTAAAATTTCGTATAACCAAATCGTATGCTGTATGTGCGCTTTGTTAGAAAATCCTGAAATGCCAATATTTTGCTTTCACACGTTATCGCGTGTGACTGTTTGGTCAGTCGAACAATTCAGCATAAGGGAATTGTCAAGCTGAAAGTTATCATCATTTTAATAGTTTGACATTAAAAATAAAATGTTGGTGATTGATGAGTTTGAGATCTCTTCATGAGTGAATATGTGAGGTTTTGTTGAAAACATTGTGAAACAGCTTCTTAATGAAGCTGATATTGTGCCAAAGACTGCCATATTTACGGATACTGAGAAGGCTGAAAGACACTCAAAGGAGTAGAATTATCAATCAATTACACGCAAACTTTATTGTTTCAGTTAGCAATAGCGTTCCAATGTTTTGATATCGATTTAAGCCGCTAAGCTAAGAATTTGCAAACAGGATTCACCAGATCCCCTTCAGGTCGCAGATGGTATGAAAAAGCTTAAGTCTCTGGTGGTTTAATATAGAACCATTATCATAGAATAACCTGTAATCGATTGCCTTGCGGTTAAGAGCGAATGCGCATACAGTCGCATGCGCAGAATTATATTGTTTAAGCGTGTCAAAACGATGGCACATGCATGAACTTACTAAGTGGGCAAAAATATTTTTTTGCCTTACACAGAGAGGGCCAACAGTCATGTGTTGCTTGCGGATTGTTGTGAATTCCCTCAAAATGCTCCGATCGTCACGATTCCTTCAGATTTGAAGAATTCAGATCATTCATCACAAGTTTTCTCAATGATATTGGTCCATCCGATTATTATTATAAAAGGTAGCAGGCGCACGAAAAAACATTGACAAACTTCTCTGTAGAACTTGACCCTTTGCTGTGTGATCCCGTTGATAACAGTCACTGATACTTCGCACAATTAGGCGTGTTCAGTGTTGAACTGACTGCTCATTGTTCGATTGTTGTGGGATTATGTGATTGAGCCATTTCATAAACGTTACATGTTCCAATGCCTCCCTTCTAGTCAAGCAGAACAAGAGGCGACCTGTCTTATTCTGTGGTTGCAGTGTCTCACTAATTTAACTCTTCTCTAGATTCGACAGCATTGATATAGATCGGTGCCTTCCGGTGCACATAAATTAACTATCGACAAAGCACTATTGTCCTACTAACTAAACAATAGTGGAAAAAGGGATACAAACTTGATCTCAAAAGATTAGGTGAAAGAAATTTTAGCTATTGTATTATTAAAATCAACGACCCAGTTATCGAAGCACTTTGTCTGTGTAACTGAATCAGAAATATTTATTTGACTTTTTTTTCGAGTGCTAGTTACCGTAGAGTATTCTAAAGCCTGATTTCCACTAAACATCAGATCATCGTTTGGCGGTGCTGACGTCATTGAAAATCAACGAATTGTCATCCGTAGATTGTGAAAAGTCGGATTTCGTCGGTGACAAATTTATTACGGAGAAACATTGAGTCAAACATACATACTTTCCTCTTGACAGGCCGGGCTGCAATCTGACAGCCGAGTTCGTAGGTTCGCTGATAAGAGACACTTCTGTGGGCGCTCATTGAAGAGAGACGAATTTCTATGTCAATCTCTATCTCTTGTTATCATGGCTGGGAGAGGATTGCATCTTCTCCCAGACTCTCATTGACTTAAGGATTCTTCCATTGGTCGATTCCAACGAGCGCTACGGTGCGGTTGAGCGCATGTCGCTGCTTTCTTCATCGACGCTGGAGATGAGCGACTATTTCTATTTGTTTATAATGTAGATTAAGATCCACGGATTACTGCCGATGCTGTTCTTTATTTGATCTTAATTCAGCCACTGTCATTGTCCTAATCATGTCATGTGACGCTCCGAGACTGCTACCATTACAAAACAAACAATAGGCGCCCTCAGACTCAGAGGTAACCTGATATCGATGAAGTGGCAACTAAATTTTTAACGTGCCAGCGCAATAGCAAGATGCTTATCTAATTGTGTCATAGGTGAGTACAGCCTACAAATTCATCTAGGAAATGACTGTGAAAAATGAGCTTTGTTTGATCAATGATTGCACCCTGGATGATATTTCATTTGCTACGCAATAGATGATTCTCAGAGAATCAATAATTAACACTAGAAGGACCAAGAAATTTCACTACCTAGAAGGACCAAAGCGGTCAAAATTGACCGGCATATAACTTAAGTACTAAATTAATCTATTTTCATCCATTTAATTATGAATGTTCACTTATATTATTACATCACTTACTATTTTAGTGATACCCATTATGTTCGATATCATAATATCATATTTAAACCTTATTACGCCGTATGACATACACATATTATCATCATGTATGATGTTGTGATATTATGAGAAATATAGAGAATAATGATAGTATGACAACTAAAAAGGTGCCATCACGTCGACTTCCACAGAAATCAGGTAGCCTCCAAGAAAAGCTTCTTTTGAACATCCAATCAAGTTATGAGTTTGGCTCAAAAATAGAACAACATAAGCCTAGCTACTTCACTTCAGTAGCAATGAATACATGTAGCAACTGCATATGCGTAGCCTATGGTTAATCTGTCATTACTCATGCAGATACATTTCATTCAGCTTTTACAATGCACCAATCTGCTTTGTGACTACACAATTACTCCAACTTCTATTCAAAAATAGTCCGAAATGCAAAAATTATAAGCGATGTTGACAAGCGGTCATTTTTGACCGGTCCGGTCCTTGTAGGTAGACACATATAAACCAAAGGAAATAATAGGTCCAATCAAATTTTGATGCTTCTAATATGAAGCCACCGCATATTCAAGAAAAGTCAAGAAAAACTAAGTCTGAATATCAAATTTAATAGAAGCTATGACATTTCGCATTTTAGTAGCGGTCAAAAATGACCGGCTGGTCCTTCTAGTGTATTAAATGTGGAATCCAATCACTTAAAAAATCAAAACTTTGCATTTGCTTGAGTTGAAAGTTTGAAGAGATTAATACACAAGTTTATCAATTTAACTTACATGTTTTTTCTAAGAAGAACATGCGATAGTCTATAATATCAAAAGACTTGAACGAACATGCCGAGCAAGATCGTCACCAACATGATCAACCCCACGGATGGTGTGCCTTGAGAGGCGGTTTTATTTATTCTACGGTTTCTGATGTATACAGTATCTTTGCATGAAATTTTCGAAAATCAAAGTGTAAAATCACAAGAATAGCTCTTTTCGTGAGAATGACGAAAATTCAAAATGACGAACATAAAACCGAAGCTGCACTCTACAGCTCGATAAAAAAATCCCAGCTATTTCGTCAACACTGTCCCATGTAATTCAACCCGTTCTTTTGAAATGAAATCAAAATCGTATGTTAGAAAATCAAATGATTAGCCAATTTGAAAAACTTACAAGTTTTTGAAATTTACATGAAACCGAAACTGCACTCTGAGGCTAAAGTAAAAACATTTCAAGTTACTTCGCCAACAGTTTCCTGGGTAATTTGACCATCTCTTTTCCAATTAATCGGCTAAAAAATCAAGTGGTTGGCCCTATTCGAAGAAACGACGAAATTTCAAAATGGAGAGCATAAAACCGAAACTGCGGTTTGTTCATTTTCCTCCAAATGTAGATAGCTTATATTGATTAGAGATTCTACAGAACACTTCCACAAGTCATCTCTTCTTCCGTTTGACTAGAAAGGAAGTATAGTGTACCGCTAATGAAATGGCATAATCTGCTGAAATCACAGAATTAGATTGTTTAATCGCATCACTTTGCTAGAAGTGCAAACTGATTCAAACAGATGGCACATGCAGGAACTTACTGAGTGGGCAAAAAGAAATTTTTAACACCTTACAGAGATAGGAAAAATAGTCGTGCGTCGCTTGCGGATTGCTCTGAATTCCTTCAAAATGCTCCGATCGCCACGACTCCTTCAGATTCGAGGAATTCAGATCAATGCGCAAAAGTTTTCTCCATAATGTTGGGCCCTCCGATCATTTAAAAAAAGTTAGCAGGTGCATGAAATAACGTTCACAAACTTATCTGCATAACTTGACATCGTCTGTGTCTCTTTGCTGTGTGATCCATAGAAATAAACTGTTTATCTGAAGTTCGCTAGAATGGAAATTGACTCAAGGTCGCGGCACGGGGGGGGGAGTGGGGTTGGAAAGAACCAATACCAAAAAGCTCGATTTATGTATCAGGTGACTGATTCCCAATGAAACAGACGTGTTGGAGGTTGCATCTAACGTAAGTGATGCGTGCGATTTATGTGCCGTTATTGTGCATTGCATGAAGCTTAATTTCCATTCTAGAGGTTTTATTGTTGTCAATTTCTATGGTGTGATCCGGTAGATAACAGTCACTGAAACTTCGCACAATTTGGCGTGCTTAATGTTGAACTGGCTGCTCATTGTTCAATTGCTATGGTATTTAGTCAGGAGATTGTGCCATTTCATTTACGTTACATGTTCCAATGTTTCCTTTCTAGTCAAACGGAAGAAGAAACGACCTGTCTAATTCTGTGGCTGAAATAATAACATAGCAATCGAAAAATGAACAGACAGTTCAACATAAGGCGCGTCAAATTGTGTTTCACTGACTCTTATCAAACGGATCACACAACAAAAACACACAGACTAGGAACGTTTTCTGTCGATTGTCAAAATTGATGTCCCTAACTCAAACAATTGATGTTGCTTGATATTAACTGATCCAGATAGTGATATTAAATTATACAATACAAGCTACTTGCAGTCTAATGTTGGTTGATGATATCGTTATAGCTAGATTTTTAGGTACATACTGCTTTTATTGACTAGCTATGATAAAGAAAAGCCTCCTCTACTGCTCGGTTTAAATCACGCCATAGCTAGTCAATGGAAAGCAGTATAAACCTCAAAAGATGGCTATAATTATGTAGTATACACTGAAAACCAACCTGTGCCCAATATGTGACCGATTATAGGCCCAACAGATGTGACGTTTGCAACTGCCTTTTTGTGAACAAATGGCCAATCGGTCACATTCAACACGGCTGATATCTGACTTAATGTGACTAATATGTGCCCGACCATTCATAATTGGCGCTTCTTCCAATCATTGATAATTGAAACCCACTACTTATTTAGGTTTTGCAGAGTAGAATTTATGTCTCTAATTAAATTGAGTTATAAATTATGGTTTACATAATTTCACTTCCTGGTGGGAAGAATAGACTATACTTTCAATTAAGGAACTTATGGAAGAACAACAATTATTTTCAAAGCACTTGATGCATATTCTACTTTCCATTTACGTTTAAATTAACTAGAAATGCTCAATTCAGAGTGTCTTAATCATTGTGTGTTGCTGAACGTCAACCGCCACCTGATGTTCAAAAACAAGTAGATAGGCTGATGTAATACACACCTTAGCTATACGCTAAAGAAGCAATCGATGACTGTGGCAGCATCTATTACTGTTTTTACCGATAAAATTGTTTGATTGAACCATCTATGCATGAATTCAATTTTGTATGGACTCATTTCTCAGGACATTGCGATTGAAGATTCTATTTAGGAATATTACGTCACTATATAATGTGTCCCAGTTTGAATGTAATAAACAAGCAGACCATTGACAAAGCTCATTTGTTTCACGCTGTCTAAGCAAGATAACACAACTTCACTTATAACACGATGATACATTTTCCCGGCGAGATCATGTAGATTAAACGAAGACATGTATGAACCTTTGAATCACACAACCGTTATCCTGATTGAAACAGCTTTCAATATGATATCATCTTCTTGCCAGTGATATTCTTGAACAAAACACACTGTAAAGAATTCGGAAGGTCAATTTGAATTATTCTCATCAAGCACTCGCCGCATATGTAAGATTTATGGTGATTCATTTTGTGACCGATGTGACGAAAATGCGTCGGGCACATTATCGGCCACATATTGTGCACAGTTTGGTTTACAGTAAATGAGAGATTTAGGTTGCACACGCCTTCTATTACACCGACTTCCTTCTGCAACAAGTATTCCTAATGTTGGCATTGTATTACTGATATCTTGCTTCGGCAATTTGGCTTGACGGTTAATGCTATGTTGTCTTGTAGGATAAAGCCATCTGATTCAATATCGTGGATTCTTCAATTGAAGACTTATGTCCTTCTGTTGTTCATCGATACCTGAGTTGGTAAAGCGTTGGCCTAGAATGTCCAAAAGTCGGTGGTTCAAATCCACCAGGGCCCGCAGTTGTTTTCCGTCTGCTAAATCTCTTTAAACCTACACATTATTTCTACTCATTAAACCAGTGGAAAGATGTGGAAGCAAGGGGAGAATCATTTTCAAAACAGGATGTTTCGAAATTTCATTCACCACACACTTCATTCCACTCGAAAGACTCAGCATCTTTGTCAACAATACCTCCACGAAACTTTTTGAGCAAGGCGAGAATTTCGTATTATGAACTTTCGTGCAACATCAGCTTCATCAACATCTTTGGTAAATGAAATATATAGGAGTCAAAACACTTGAGCCTGCACTTCAATATACAGAGCAGAAGAGCTCTGCTTTCATGTGCAGATCTTTTGTAGACCTTTTTATTTCTCTACTTCTAGTTGTTTTTCCTGTTTAATGTAGCGTGCCAGAATGTCTCTTGAATACCATTGTTCGCTGAGAAGGACGAGTTTTCAGGACATTAGTGTAATTTTTCCGTTATCATGGAATCGCTAAATGATGTCGTCAATTGAAATTTCTTCTTCTCATCCCTTGCGTGCAATGCTTCAACCGCACATCAGCGCAAGTTCTGTCAACCTTTGTTGCAAAAACTGAGCATTTTCGTTACTTTTTATGAAGTGTTGTGTGTATAAGTGATGATGACTTTTTCTCTTTTGTAATTTCAATCTGTAGTGCGTTCACCGACTGTCACTTGTGTCATTTCGGAAGCAATAGTGAAATTGCTACATAATTACATTATTCTTGAATTTCTACTAGCACAGTTATAAGTAACATGGGTGAGGTCTGCATAATTCAGAAAATTGAGTGTACTCTTAGATCACTGTTCGTATATGGAAGTCATAGATTTTGTCATATTGTTCCATATTTTGTCATTGTTGCGACTCCTAGGCTCAGTAATGTGATTCATTCTTCTGAATCCATAAACTGAAAATCCTCGTCAAGAAAATGTCAAGAAAATCCTCGCCGTAGACCGACAATTATCCTACAAAATTACTAACAAAATCAACCGACGATTGTCATCACCAATATTCTGCGATATCCGACGAATTTGTAGGTTCTCCACCGACATCGAAACAGATGCCTTGAATGCAAATTAACTAAACAGAAACTGCTGAATATTGATTGATTTTTTCGACTGGTGATTGCTTGACTTTTAGGCAATCTTTATTATTCTGTGGCAGAACCATGATTTATTTTGACATAATTTAATTAATTACCTACATTTTTGATAAAATTTAAGCTATAATTTATTGCTATATATTTTGTCGCTTTTTGTCAGATATTGTAGGTGTTCAATAGCAATCATCCTACGAGAACTAACAATGACCGACAAAATAGATTCCGTAGGATAAATGTCTGTCAATTATCAGTCAACGGTTTACAGTATAATCGTAATTTCACCTTAATACTCACAGCTGAATTCTGCGGTTCATGAGAAGTTGCAAAAATGTATAAACCGAATTTTGAAAAATCAAACTTCACATTTTCCATTATCTTGCCTCACTTAGAATCCCATGTTCTGCAAAATGTATTCAAATGCTACCTTAAACCTCGCTGTCCTTTCCGAACGCTGTTGATCTCCCAAACTATTGCACCAATTTTGCCAAACGACACATCAATCGAATAGGCATTAAATAGGGATTCATAAAAACAGCATTATTTTTATCTTTTTGTCAGTCCCAGGCTGAGTTGAAGGTCAAAGGTCAAAAGACGCTACAGTTTTTAAAAAAATTTCCATTAGATCACTCACTATTTGAAATGGAAAATGAGAACAAAAGTAGTAAAACATGTACTAATCGAAAGACTTTATCAAGGTGGTTAATAAAATGATGACTATTTACCGTTGTGAGATTACATCATTGTATTAGATCAAGTCAAAGAAAGGTCAAATAATTCAAACATTTGGTTCAACTGAAATCGCACTAAAATCGGACATTTTAGCATTTAGTTTCTGCACGTAAAGAAAAAACCCAATTCCGTGAGCTTTTATCGAGACACTGAGGCTAAAAGCAATATGATTCTGAAATTTTTCAATAGTTGCTGATCAGATGCAGAACTAAAAACACCAACAATCACATAGTGGAAGTTGTCCCAAACTTCATCTATCTGGGGTCGACGATTAGTAGGCGAGGTGGTATTGACGAAGAACTGGCTCGAAGAAGAGCTCTAGCAAATGATGTGCTCAGAAGACTTTGGAGACCTCTTTGGAGACATCGGAATATCAGCAACCGGACCAAAATGAGAACATATAACGCGAGTGTTCTTTCGGTTTTGCTTTATGGCTCCGAAACCTGGCCCCTTTCCGCAACGCAAGGTAGAAGAACTATGGGCTTTGACAACCGATGCCAACGTCGAGTACTCAACATCAGATGGCAAGAGCGTATCACCAACGACGAAGTGCGCAGACGCACACTCCAACCACCGTTACCACGCCTTCTAGCTCAAAGGCGCATGCGTTGGCTGGGGCACATGCTCCGCATGCCTAGTGAACTGCCAACGAAACGTGTGCTCGATTTCAATCCGACAGCCTCTGGATGGAGAAGACCTCGAGGGCGCCCACACACACGATGGATGGACGTGGTTGTCGAAGATCTCAATCAACTCGGTATCTCCATGGATGACGCATCGGAGTTGGCCCTGAATCGACCATCTTGGAGACGAATGGTGTCAAGAGCGGCCTCAACGCCTCACAGGCACGAGTCATAGGCAGGTAGGCAAGAGAATAAAGCAGCCATTAATATCAAGGAGAGAAAATAAGGAGAATACGAAAAATTGGAAAAAGTACATAGTTAACCTAGGTAGACTTTAGTGACTTTTGCATTTGTTATCTCACCCTTACATTTGTGAATAGCTTTATATTGATAGAAGAATCTTTTTGTAATCTCAACTTATTTCATCAAGAGTTGATGCCTCAATATACCGGGTGTCCCAAATGTTTTTTTTTGTAGCAAACTTTTAAACTTTTGAAATTTTTTAGGCTTTTAAGTCTTTTAAACTTTTAAAACAGACTATGTTGAATACTGTACAGCATACTGTATTTACAGCCATTTCAAAAAGAAAATTAATTCATCCCACTGTGTTCAAAATAAGCACCAGATTTGTTGATACGTTTACGAAAATCTCCCAAACTGTCTCTGAACATTGACAAAGGAGTAAAGGGGATTTGCTCTTCAATTTTTTCTCTCATTTCATCCAAACTGCGGAAAGCTCTTCCAGATGGGACGAAAATTTTGCTTTTCATGTAACACCACAACCAAAAATCTGCAGCAGTGAGATCAGGGCTCCTTGGTGGCCATTCAATAGCTCCTCTTCGACCAATCCATCTACCTGGTAGGAAGTTATTGAGAATTCGACATGCTTCAATGCTGAAATGAGGAGGAGCTCCATCCTGTCGGTAGAACCACGTTTTTCGATTACTACTTCCAATGTATGGGATAACTTTTTCGTTGAGAATAGAGCAATACCTTTGAGATGTCACTGTTTGTGGTGAGAATGCCACGACTCCGTGATAACTATTTGCCATCCAAACAGTCAGCAATTGTGTTTTCACGGGCATTCGGATGATTTTGTGGGGATTCTGTTGATCCCAAACGTTTGATGTTGTGCTTATGAACAGCACCATGTAGCTCGAAAAGACACTCGTCAGAGAACACCGGCTTCCTCAGAAAAGATGGATAATTGTCACAGAACTTCAACATTGTTTCACAAAATTCATGTCGTCTGTCGTCGTCGCCATCTTATAAAAATTGACAATAGCTTGGTTTGAAAGGATAGAAGCTTTCTTGTTGAAGGATTCTTCCAACAGAAATTTTCGAGATATTCAGTGACGATTCAACGGAGCGAATGGATGTAGTTGGGTTTTCCTGAAATGTTGGACGATGTTTTCCTTATTTTCTTCACTTGATGCAGTGCAGGGTCGACCTGATGATGAGCGGCGTTGAGCGAGGCTACCAGTTTCTAACAACTTCTTGCTCCAGAATTTTATGTGTCTCTTTACCGTATTTTTGTTTAACACTAGAAGTACGGGAATACATGCATTTCTTAAACTATACGGAGTGAGGTCAAAATGACCTCACGCGCACTGAAAGAAAATAATGATGCATTTTGTCAGAATAATATTCTTTATGAATATTCTATATTAATGTCTATGCATATGCATTGATGCTTTTAATGAAAGAAATATTTGACATTTTCAAATGGTGCATCCAACTGATAGAGGCTACATTTACAAAATATAACAGTGATGCTAGTATCGAATATGCGTGCGAATCAATGACAGAAATATGAACGAGAATTCGGCAATAGTTTAGAATATCAATAACTTCAATAACTTTGTGAAAACAATTCTGCGATACATAAAAACATCAGTGAAGAAGTCAAGGCACAGCTGGGAGTGATGCAACGGCGGATAGCTTTGAAAGCTATTTGCCTTTTCAGCAAGATTAACAAAGAAGCGTAGTTGCATATTTTTTACTCCAGATATCTACTTCTAAAGATAGACAACCACATAAACGATATTATAAAATTACTACGTTTCGCATCCAACAGTGTCCCCTTGTCCTTCATGACGGCGTATTGTGGAACAGGATGTGGAACTGGTTGGCATATATGAACAACTCGACATAAATCGATGTCCGAAATGAAAGCTATCATTATATTCATAGTTGAGTACCAAAAACTGATTGATGACAAACTTTTCACAGCAGTAATGATAAGTTTGAGATCTCCACAGCTGTTTTTGGTTCTAGAAGTACAGCAATTTTGACTCATTTTAGGTCATTTTCTGATAGCTTTGGATAAATTTGAAGGAATGTACAAGTGGAAGGGATTAGCTGCATGAATTGAATCAATTTCATCAAAATCAACTATCTGAGGCTTTATGGTGACACAAAATATCGTAAAGCCGCCCCCTAGTACAAATGATGCTGTACTAAATGTGGTTGACTTACTACAACACCCTATTTTCGCACGTGTTTACTGCGAAGGCTGAAAGTCACTCAAGGGATTCGTTATACCGACCTGCTACACGCAAACATCATTGTTTTACTTAAAATCAACTTTCCTAATGTTTTGATATCGATTTAAGCAGGTAAACTAAGAATATGTTAAAGGGGTCCACTGGGACCCTCAGGTCTCTGAGGGTTATAGAACAAGGTAGAACAAGGTGAAATTTTAAAAAAGAAAAACATTTGGTACACCTTGAACATTGGAAGTGAATCTATAACGAAATCAGCCAAAATATTCCGAACATTCAAATTTTAAAGTAGCTCTCATGCCAAAAGGGTTTTGCCAAATTTATTATCCGTCGGTCAAAAGTTGCATAATGCTACTAGTGAGTTACTAGAAATCTGGTGGCTATATCTTGATTGGTTTAAAAGCAAAATAAAATATTTAAAATTAAATAAAAGTGAAATACTTAAAAATTTCGCCAGGGGGCCCCCGAGGGTTAAGATGCAATTAATTTCCATTTCAAGAATTTATAGACGTCTCTCTCCCTCTCTCTCTCTCTCTCTGATTGACTTGCTAATATCGTTTCCCTAAGTATACATATACACTGTAAACTGTCACCTCCTAAAATCGAAGAAATCTGCATCCTAAAGCGCGACACACTAGAATTTTAGGAGGTTGCGTGAAATAGAATGCTGACATACTCAAGAGAACAATAACACTAGTGCGCTAGCCTCCTAAAACGCTTTGCTTTAGGATTTTTTTAGTAGTTACGAATAGTGTCTCGCTTCAGTGTGTGATTTAGGAGGTGCTGGTTTAGAGTGATATGTTGCACATCTGTACTTCCTACATCCTGTCACTTATTGTATTTCAGACGATGAAAACCGCTTTCAAAGACAGGAAGGATGCATCGAGAGTCACATTTGCAATAGATTGATGTATCGGATCACTTTGCTAACAGTATCATGTGGTGATTATGAGATGAGAATGTGCCCTATCTCCTGCGGAAAATTCAAGTGCATTAAATTAATCAATGCCAGAAGAAGAAAGTAGTCTATTAAAGGTCATTTCTGCTAAACATGACCACTTTTATTTTGCAACTTTCTCATAAATAAAGTTTCTTCACCTAATAAAAAGACTTATTATTCACGTTGGAGAGCCACAGTCTGACGTTGGAATACATGAGTAGCTGCCGCTCCATAGAGTAAGCCCAATGGGAACGAATCTTGCGAAAAACTGGCGGATGTCAGTTGCAGAATATCATGCAATAGTTCAGTCATATTTGCGGCATATTCGCTGGCGAAGTTCGCCGGCGACAATTCGCGCTCTGTATGCCACCTTTTACTTTTGACTTTCTATCTTATTTCCTTTAGTAATCCGCCTCTGCAGCCGAGGCTCTATTTTCCCCCTCACCTCCTCACCATCACCCACCTTTGGCTAATCTATCTAAGAAATAAGTGCAGACTGTCATTCTTTGATAATGATAAGAATATAGACAATCCGTTTATATCAATTTTCATCACATCTCTTGACAATAATTTACAACAATGACAAATATTTGAATAATATAATAGTATTTACTGCGACATTTATGGAAGATAAATACTTTTATAGTTTAAACCTTCGTGAATTAAAAAAGATCCCTTTTTATCAGATCAGAATGAGTAGACAATATATTTTCATGTAAAGGTAATATACGAACATTACTACTTACCACTAATTAGTTGCTACAATATCTACGATTTCGCCGGTTGTCGAAAAATCAGCTCGCATTAGTAAACAAATATCCACCAACTAATTATAGCAACGTTTTCGCCAACTGTCGTTTTTTAATTTTACACATGCTTTTGGATAGATTATGACCATTTTCACATGCGGAGATAGTTTTTACACGAAAATGAACCTTTAAAAAATTATCCGCAAAATCGCTACCTCGCCAGATAATCTGTTGATATTAGCAAGATGCGTTCCCATAGGGAGTATATTAAGTAAAGTAGTATCTCAGTATTTATGAAATCCCCAATGTGCATACACTTTCGATGTTATTGAATGAACTCAAGGGGGATACGGGATACAGGATTTTTTGCAGTTTTGCAGAAATTACAACGGAATTGACTGATTATGATAGCATTAAGAAGGAAATGAAATTATTTTACAGATTCTCAGTGTCATGATCACAACCTTGGATCACACGTAATGTTTGTTAAATTAGCAACTCGACGACCTGCTGTTGCTTTCATGCTGAACCTCAAGAGAATTCTCTTGATCATAAGCAACCTGCCACTGGTAGAGCAAAATAACAGAATCAAGGACAATGATTTTAATCAAATTTGAAGGATGTAGATGAGTCCACATCACTATTCAGATTCTAGTGAATCATAGAATCATGCCAATTAAAAAATTGAAATAATACTTGAAATTGCAGCCCAGAAAGCACGAAGAATATCGCGACTTTTTCATGAAAACTGCCATTATACTTCCATTAAAGGCAAAATTTTGCCTTTTTTGAAACTGCTCAAATATTTTTTTGGACCACGGGAGCGTAATCTCCGCAAAAAACTGAGTCTTTTCATATACAAATTTTCACTGTATACAGATACTTTTTGAGTCGACACTCTACCTATATATCCCTACCTATATACATGTATCTTTCAGAATATTTCTTGATTGTTACTGGTGTTCCCCAAGGAACTATTTTGGCACCTATCTATTCGCTGCATTTTTTGGTGACTGTCATTTTTTTTCGAAAACAACACACTTTGTGAAGTATGCAGACGATTTAACTATAATATTGCCTATTGAAACAAAATGTACGACAGAGATAGAAAAGTCTGTAAAGTTGGAGATTAATTTTATGAATGATTGGTGTATCTCAAATGATTTGAAGATGAATTTGCTGAAGTCTCTTGCTCTTCCATGTTTTAAAAAGAATTTACAAGAAAGTTTATGTTCCTTTCCTGTCGAAACAGTTGACTCAATCAATGTGTTAGGCTTGAATATTTGTAAAAACCTGAGTTGGACTAATCATGTGCAAAAAATTGTTAAAATTGCAAATATGCGTTTTTATATTCTACGAAAACTCTGGCCACTAGTTTCAAGCGATGAACTACACTTATTGTACACCTCGTATATACGTTCGGCTCTTGAATATGCCTGCCCAGTTTTTGTTGGTCTAAATAAGACTCTGTCAAACGTTTTGATTGTTGTAGATAAACGAGCTCATAGGAAAATATACAGCAACAAAGAAAGAAAATGTGAATGCTCTGATGACGAACTTACCAAACAAAGATGCCAGCAAAGCAAGAAACTGTTCCTATGAATCGAAAAAAAAGAAGGTCATATTCTCAATCCAATTATCCCGATGAGACATATGAATTCAGAGAGTGTTTCAATCCCATATTGCAGAACTGAACGGACTAGTACTTCTTTTGTTCCTTTCACTTCCTTGATTGTAAATGATGTACATATATGTTGATTTTTTGCATCTTTGAATCGAACATTTTTGAAAGACTTGTGCTCAACCATATGATGTCAAGCATTAATGAATTGTACGGTTCTCATCAAATTGCCTTCAGGAAGTATGGGTCCACTGATGCTGCACTTGTTCGTATGCATGACTATATAACAGAGTGCCTGGATAAATCTGATGTCAAAGCTGTTCAAATGACATGCTTAGATCTATTGAAAGCTTTTGACAGAGTTTTGCCAAGTCTGATGATCCATCGCCTTAAAAGTGCTGGATTGAATGGTGGTTTTATCCTTTGGATAAAGAGTTACTTAATTTCTCGTTCTCAAAGAATAAAGTTGAATGGCGTTTACACTTCTCCTGTTATTGTGCCATCTGGTCTGCCCCAGGGTTCGGTGCTTGGACCAGTATTATTTGCTTCGTTCATGGGCTCCTTGAATGTTAACTCAGATGCAGTTGTAGTGATATATGCTGATGATATGAATTTAATAGAGCCGATATTCAAGGATAGTGATTTGCCTAATAATCTGCACTACATTGAAAGTTGGATGGATATGAACGAGATGTCTTTGAATCTGAGGAAGTCTCAGCAGCTGATTTTCAAGTAAGGTAACTGTACTTCGGCTGAGCTTGCCTACGATAATATTAGTTTAACCAAAGCAATAAAGATCCTTGGTGTAACGTGGAACGACGGCTTGGATTGGTCTTCCCATATAGAGAGAATTCTGAAGCTTGCGTCACAAAGGCTCTATGTTATTCGTGTCTTGAAACCATACCTCTCTTGTGATAATTTACGTATGGTTTATAATTCCATCAAGGAGTATCTGGTGTCACTGTCGTCGTCTAATTTTACCCATACTCACAATCCCCTACGTATGGGCACTTGCAATGTCCTATTTCTTGACACCATGGTTCACCCCCGACCTGCTCGCGAGTGAGCTCTCAGGCCTTAACATCTCCAGTAGTTAGTTGTGAGACCTATATCAGAGACTACAAATTAATCTGGCGTGGCCACGTCAGTCATCAAATAATGCCAGTTATCATCGCAATAGCAGCTTATCGAAGCCACAGACCGAAAGATCAAGTGTCTCCCCTACGACATTGTAATTATCCTAGGCGACATGAATGCCACCATCAACTCCAACCGCGAAGGAATGGAGCGCATCGTTGGACCTAGTGACAAAGGTGGTCGAATGATGGGCTTATGCTGATCGCATAGCTTAAAGGTGCGTGGCTCCTGGTTCCTGCATCGCAAAATGTATCGTCTAAGGTGGCACAGTAACAACGGTGCGATCACCAAAGTAATCGATCACATTTTGGTTCGCGGCCGCTGGAAAATAGCTTCGCATTGTCGTGGGTACCGCAGCCCTGAACTGGGCAACACGGATCATCGTCTGCTTATTGCTACGATCCACCTTCGTCTGCTCCGTACTACTTTGCCAAATCGTCCTACTTCACGAAATCGATTGTCCTCTTGACCTATGAAAGCTTCGCGAGCATCAATACACCCACCGTTACGCCGTGGAGGTTCAGAATCGTTTCAATGCTCTACAATGTTTCTACCTTCACTCCTACAACCTCATCAATTCTCAGCGATCGTCCTGCAAAGAAGCCAAGGTTCTCAGATGAACGTTGCCTTCGAAAACTCGAAAGAGATGCCTTCGCAACACATTGGGTAAGTGGTCCAGGGGAAGCAGACTCAGCACCAGCGATAAAATTCCTGACAAATTTCGTTTGCTCGGCGGTCATCGTCAATTTTGTACATGCAGATTCGCATAATTAAGCCTAGCATATCGGTGGTTGTACTGCAATTGTCGTTCGTTTTTCAATCACTCACTTCTCCCATAGTTCCATTGTCCTTTTGATTGGTCTAAGAAAATTGAAAGCAGAAATTAAGAAATGAGCAACCTTCGACTCACTTGACAGAGACTTTTTCTGGCTCCTAAACTACAAGGGATAGGTGTACCTTTAAAGTACACAGACATTTTACGTGACCGATACATCGAAAAACGCTAGCATGCAGAGTTCGAGCAGAGGGAGATCTCTCAGATTCCCTTCCTACCACTTCAGGAGTCAGCCAAGGTTGCGTAGCTGCCCCCAACTTATTCAACGTGGTAATCAACCAGTGGTTACACGGTGCACTTGACCGCTGCGACAATCTCGTCGTAGTTATTCACAGGTCGAATCCACGACCGAAGGAAGATGCGAGCTCCACATTTTAGATGTCTTATTTTCTGCGTTTTCGACAGCTTTCCACCAATTTTTAATAACATCGATTTGATATCTTCGTCACTGTGAAATTTTAAAACTTTAAAAGTTCAGCAAACTTGTCGAATTTTGCAATATTTTCGCTTTGAATGATTTCAGGTGTCCTGATTGATATCAAAACTATTCGAATTGATAAACGAAAGGGCTCTCGTCTCAATTTGAACGGAAAAAGATGACAATTCTCTCATAGATTCTATTTACACTTTGACGTTTTGAATTCAAAAATTAAAAAAATGAAATTAATTGTAAACCATAGTAAAAAATCATCTTTTTGACCTTCGACCTTACATTTGACAGCCACAATGACCTTGAATATCATAACGATGATAATATTCTGTTTCGGAAATAAGCACGGCTCCCTCTCAGCAGGGCGTGTTTGTCAAAGCAGCCCAATGGAGCCAAGGTTAAATAAGGGGGCTGCACAATGCTTGAGAATAGGACGCAAATTTGTCCCAATTTTCTCTCTCAAAAAGACGAATAGACCAAATTAGAGATGGAACTATCAACTAACTCCGAAGCCGAACTTGAGATTTTTCCCGATGAAATGAAAACTGAAACTAGGATCTTGGAAACCTTCTAATTCTGTTATATGGTTGTGAAACTTGGTGCCTTTTCCTCAACACGGCAGCTCGTCTAGACGCCTTTCACCGCTCCTGTCCGAATCCACGTCATTTGCTGGTACCACCGTCTGTCGAATGACGATCTGTATGCCAGAGCTGGTGTCTCAACGAGCATGGCAACCACCGTATCTCGAAGGAAGCTTCGACTTCTCGGTCATGTTGCCCGTCTTGGTGCCGATGCCCCCGCGAGGCAGATCGTCGCCGCCTCGGCCCCTCCTCCACCTTCGGAATGGCGTCATCCTCGTGGTAGTCCTCGACCTTCTCGATGGCGCATGTTCAATCTACGCGATCGCGCGCGACCGATTGAAGACCTCATTGACGCTGCGCAAGATCGCCCTGCGTTTCGTGACCTGGTCAGCACGGTCACCTAAGTAACCCTACGACTGCAAGTACAAAGTACGAGATTAAATGGGCAAGCGTTCGAAAGTCGTTCACCGATATAGCTATTGCTTGCGTCATCAATCTTTTGTAGGTTGTCAGCAGAAAACTAATTTTGTCTGCAAAATTTAATTAACTTGTAAAATTGTAAACTGCGCAATGTACCAAAAACATTAATTGAAATTACTCGATATCAAAGCCAGTTTTACTGACGATTATTTGGATCTACTAACTACAATTTTGCAATTCAGAATTTCAATTTATTTCAAATACAGTACATCAAAAACTAATTGACTACTTTATTACATGCTGTCAGCAATCAATAATTTGAGACCGATTTATTGCACGACACTAAGACTCAACAGCCAAGAAGAAAAAAAGTGGTACCCGCTGCCACAGAGATGAGTGCAGCTGCCGCGGTTACTCTAGAGGTGAAGCGATTCTATCTTAGCCATTGTATACAATGGCAGGGAGGTACGTGGAGATATTCGTCTCCCATTGGTTTACGTGTTTGGTCAAGCGCGCGCACTGCGTGAGGAAAGTCGAATTAGGAAACAAACGGGCTAGCGTTTTCACATGGAAGAGTGAACATCTGCCAAGTGAGCAGCACTTGTCTTTGACTCAATGTTTCTCCGCAACACATTCATCAAATGGAAATAGATTTCTCACCGTTCAACTCCTCACGGACTAAATTCATTGACTGTGAATGTTTGATGCGATGTGTTTAATACTTTAATTTGCATTACTTTCAATGGAAAATTGATCTTCTTGCCCCTCGAGACTATTCCTGGCAGTTACCATGTTATCTCCAGACCAAAACACACAGGTCTCTATGAGCGCTTCCTTTAACACTCACAAGCCGGGAATATCTTAGTCTTACATCGACGTAGATCTGACGGCGCGTGGAAACCCATTTTCCAGATTTCTCCACCTCTCTCAAATATAATTGCGAAAGTAAGACAACTCAATCGCGAGACTGGCTTTACCGATATTGATGCCATAATTTTGGCACGAGTCCAGTAAAATCGCCGGCCCTTACTTGTCCAGCGAACGTGGGTGTTCAACCAATAACTGCACCAATAGCGTCGGTCATCAAAGTAGCAGCTTTTCTCAGAAAATAATTTGTAGGAGAATAGATGGCGAATTGCAGACGTCATCTCAGCTACCAAATTTACGTTGCTATTTTTCATTGGATTTTCAAGTAAAAGGCCCCCTGTTTTTTGGCAGTAGTCACTCGCATTTCTTTTCGGCAAGGGTCGAGAGAAATTCAAGTGAAATCGGACAGTCGGGATTTTTAGGATGCAGATATTGTACACAGAGGAACATCCTGGTAGGAACATGCTGCAATTTTCGTGTACATAGTAATCACAGCTTCCAATTGTTGCACTTGAAGAAGTCAGAAGAAATGGAAGCAAAACACATGTTCCGTTGATCTCATTCCAGGTAAATGCAACACATTTCAAGGGTCTACCCTGAAAATAAATAGAAAAATTGAATGAGAATTGTTTTAGCAAAACGTGATCAATGTGAAAGGCGGACAGGTTGGGCTTCGAGCGACGCAGCACACCATAAAGTGTGGAGTACGAAAGCTGGCTGATTTTGAATGCGAAACCGATTTACAAAAAGAGAATACAAAATGCACGAAATCACTACTGTTCGTGTCTATACACTACGAAAGTGATCGGCTTTCCTCTTGGATTATCTTCAGCATCCAATAGGAAAGGCAATCAATTTTGTACTATATCAGAAAGAGCAATAGTGCCTTCGTACACTTCGTTATTCTCTTTTTGTACATCGGTTTCGTAAGTAGCTTTGGTATCGTACAGTTTATAGGGTATGTCGTGAATACTAGAGTACTTCTTTAGCCCTGTTTTAACGGATTCGATGGGTTTTTATTACTTTCATGCTCAACCTCAAGAATATTTTCCCAAGCGTGATCATATCACAGGCAACCTGCCACTGGCAGATCAAAATCAAATAATCAAGGTCAATGATTTCAATCAATTTTTAAAGATGTAAATGGGTCCACATCACTATTCAGATTCAAGAAATGAAACTTGAATTTAGTGAGTCATAAAATCATGCCGGCGAAAATTGAATTAAAAACTTGAAATTGCAGCCAACAAAGCACGAATAATACACTGTAAACCGTAGACCGACAATTATCCTACAAAATTACAGACAAAATCAACCGACGATTGTCACCTCCAATGTCCTGCGATATCCGACGAATTTGTAGGTTCTTCACCGGCATCGAAACAGATGCTTTGTATGCACTCTAACTAAACAAAAATTGTTGAATATTGAATGATTGTTTCGACTGGTGATTGCTTGACTTTTAGGCAATCTTTATTATTGTGTGGCAAAACCATGATTTATTTTCCCATAATTTAATTAATTGCCGACAATTTTGATAAATTTTAAACTATATTTCATTGCCATTCATTTTGTCGCTTTTCTTCAGATAATGTAGGTGTTCAGTAGCAAATATCCAACAAGACCGAACAATGACCAACAAAATAGATTTTGTAGGATAAATGTCTGTCGATTGTCAGTCAACAGTTTACAGTGTATCGCGACGTTGTCATGAAAACTCCCATTATAATGCGGATCATGAAATTCCCTTGCAAATTAGCTCAATTTCCGATTATTTGTTATGCTTATTAGCAAATATTCATTCCTTTTAATATCCAACTTGCTTTGCACTACTCATATAGAGGAGTCATCTCGGTAGTATTTATATTGGCAAATTTTCAATTTTTTCAAAACTGCTCAAATAATTTTTTGGACAACGGGAACGTAATCTCCATAAAAAATTGAATCTTTTTATATGAAAATTTTTACTGCATACAGATAGTTTTTTGATTCGATACTCTACCTATATATCCTTACTCTATGGCCTGCACATCTTTACATCGCTCGCGTGCTTGCAACGCAGCGTGACTTGTTTATGTCCCGCCTTCTCTCGATGGCTTTCGTGACCTGCACTTGGTTTTTATTATAAAGCTTTCACTGACTGCTACTTGTGACATTGAGACTACACTAGGTGAAACGCCAAGCGTAATTCCCGCGTAATTACGGAACACCCCAAACATCTGTGGTTAAAGACATTCTATTCTTCTACGCGCGTACATATGCGCTGCACTTAGTGTCAGAAATCACGTGATCTGATACTGTTAAAACATGGTGAATGTTTATGAATACGTGCGGGCGAGCGTTTATGGTTTGCGAGTCGTCTACGGCTGTCTGCGCTGCCGCTTGAACCACGGATGAACCGCTAAGAATGTTCTGTCTTCCCTGAGCATGACATTGAGGTCTTGTCACATTGTTTAGACTCTGATACATGCAGACACATGAGACGCAAGGTCTATATAACAGGACTGCCGATAGATGTTGCAGCAATGTCACGCATAGCTACGGATGTATAGGGTCACACGTAGTTACGCGTTATTGAGCGTGGCATGCCACCTAGTGTAATGACGATATTATCATTATTATCATCATGCTTGCTCATACTGTACTTAGTGCAATCTTCCCCTTCTACCAATTGACTAAAAGGACAAGTTGTCTTACAATTCCTCGGTTGATTTGTCAAATTATATTAAATGCATTCGAAATGTTTGCAACAAAAATTACCAATGGAAATAATAACTTTCAATTTGCCTAGCGATTCATATTATTTTCTCTACTGATAATCATTTGATAATTGCGTATTAATTCAAGATAGAAGTAGCCCTAGGTGACTTTGTCTGTCAATTTTCGAAGGTGTTTTGACACCCGTCGAATATGCTCATAACACTACCTGTAAGTTAATCGGACCTATTTTCTCCTTTGTACCTCAAATACCACCCATCCAGAATGCGGACGTTATTTGTACCATTTAACCCTCAGAGACCTAAGGGGGGTCCAGTGGACCCCGGAGTCACATTTTTCTATTTCATTTTTCACGCTGACGATATATCAACCACTCAAACCCATACAAAATCTTCATTTCTGACAGTGAATCTGCATGTGTTATTTCATTTCAATTGAATCAGCAGAAGTACTATGCCAGATAGGCCAAAGGGGTCAGGTCCTCAGGTCCTCAGGTCTCAGAGGGTGTAGAAATTCCATCACAAAAGTTTTGTAATTAGATGAAAAATGATTTCGAACATGTCCACGATGGTGTATAAAGAGTGAAAGTCATTTATTCATTGTTTGCATCATGCTCGTAGATGTGCAATGTGTTGGAAGATCGCAAAATGTGAGTATTTTGCTTTCGCACATGATCTCGAGTGACTGGTTGGCCAATATGAACAACTCTACATAAATGGATGTCCGAAATGAAAGCTATCATTATATTCATAGTTGAGCACCAAAAACTGATTGATGACAAACTTTTCACAGCAGTAATGATAAGTTTGAGATCTCCACAGCTGTTTTTGGTTCTAGAAGGACAGCAATTTTGACTCATTTTAGGTCTATTTCTGATAGCTTTGGATAAATTTGAAGGAATGTACAAATGGAAAGGATTAGCAGCATGAATTAAATCAACTTCATCAAAATCAACTAATGTATCTGAGGCTTTATGGTGACACAAAATATCGTAAAGCCGCCCCCTAGTACAAATGATGCTGTACTAAATGTGGTTGACTTACAACAACACTATATTTTCACACATGTTTACTGAGAAGGCTGAAAGTCACTCAAGGGATTCGTTATACCGACCTGCTACACGCAAACATCATTATTTTACTTAAAATCAACTTTCCTAATGTTTTGATATAGATTTAAGCAGGTAAACTAAGAATATGTTAAAGGAGTCCACTGGACCCCCTCAGGTCTCTGAGGGTTAAAGAAGATTTTATACGAAAGTGCTTCCTTCTCTTAAAATTTGTATTATTTTTTGTCATGTCTGGACAAATCAAACATGGAATATGCAATTCAGAAAATGTGTATGATTTAAATTTCGGGCCGTTTATATACGGAGCCTTCTATACACTTAATACGGACATTTTTCATTGCACTGTTTGCGATTTTTCTAGCTTATTAGTGTTTCTGATAAGATATCTATGATTTATCAAGTTCGATCCATGAGAGTGTCAGAAAATGTACTTAAATAATGAGAATTCCGGCCATTTTCTTGTGAAAATTGTGCACTCCAATCAATTCAAATCTCTGACACCGATAAGAAAGGAAATTAAGTTACAATCGACATGTATATTCATTCCAAGAAAGCATCTATGTAATGATTATATTTTGTGATAATAGCAATACATGTATGCTCTAAACACAACCCATTCATGTATGGATTCTTCTTCTCGGGATAATTATTGAGAAAAGTTCTTCAAAGATGGATATTTCATCGGCAGTTTATATTACTTGCTAGCTTTGAGATGACTTCATCCTTCTTGTTCAGATGAAAGAAGAGTTGGTTCACATGACATACAGATGCTAAGTACCGTATCCGAGTTGGATGCGCCCGCTATAGCCTTCTAGGCCTAATGAGGTGAAATATGCGTCACTTGATCTTAAAGGCGTCATCTGAAATGCGATCACATGACAAGATTGGAGAGAGGCAAGGAGAATCTTCATCAGTCACATGATTCTCATGCCAGCATGCATTGCGGGCAGGTCATGTTCGACATCCTGCTATCGTCAAATGCCGAACCGCACCTAATTGCAGGATACTACAAATATTGAAATTTTGCGAATATTGAAATCTTTTAAGCGTTATTTTATTTACACGTACCACTGAGTAAGTATTTCTATATAGTGGATCGTCCAGGGATCTGTACACTGTAAATCGGTGGATACGAAAATTTCATACAATTTGAAATTAACATCTGATACGAGATTCTGGCATGTCTACAGAGATCTGGTATGTTTTTCATACCACACCTCACTTACTTTCGTATGTGATTGGTATGTAGCGATAAGAACTGTTCTATCTGTGATTGGCTGTTTTACACTGAAATACGAGTTGTTGGTATGTTTATATACGAGACCCGATGGAAATTCATCCTTTTTCGTATGCCTCTGGTATCCATTTGGTATGTGCAGCTTTAGGTCACATAGCAAAAAATGTATGTATTACATACTACTGTCAAATAACTTTTTCGGTAATACAAGTCGTGAATAATTTTTGTTTGATAGTGATATTTGAGTACATTAGATTTTTTGTGAATTTTATGCTCCACGAATATGTCGTCGAGGCTACTTGTCTAGCGACATTAACAGGATTTTTATTTAACTCTACTTTACTACCCAAGTTGATAAACATCATTTCATACAAACGCTATCTTGCGTGCGGTCATGTTGACATATTTCTCAAACATAACTATTTTTTGCGTTCATGAATTATAATGTGTTTTTATTTCGGATTGATAATATGCTTAATTTCAAAATTACATAATGCATAATTGTTGATGGTTGAATTCTTATTGATTATTCATGAAATGCCTTAGATTTACGTGTATTAAAATCGAATTCAGTATTGAAAGAATGACTCTTGAATGTCATCATCTCACTACTTGCAGAACAATAGCAACATTAGTGTGATATTTATTGACAAAAGACCTGAAATCAAGATACTTTGGAAATGATTTATGCTTTCTTTTAACATTGTGCTGGTATGGCTTTAGTATGTAAAGCATACCACACTTGAAATAGCATGAGAAAAGCCCACAAATGCCAAGAGAATACAGAAATATACCAAAAAAATATTTTGGTATGCATTCTTCGTATGTGATTGGTATTGAGCGATTTACAGTGTAGCGCTGCAATTTCTCCAGCTCCGCTCCTATCTCCTTCATAACTATAAATTCATATACTAATGCGGTAAAAATTCGAAAAACTACCAATTCTCTCATTTAGTATTATTTTGAATTAATTAAATTATTTCTTCATGCATCAAAAATTTCTAATTTTTTGTAATGCTATTACATAAATTATGATTCAATTTTAGTAAATCATATTTACTTGTATTAAGTTATTTTCCTACCTAGATTTGTCGTTTTCCTAGACTTTTACTGGATGTCGCTTTGTCATTCATCTACTAATCATCTGCTGTTGTATAATGTTAAGCTCCATGAATGTTTATATGTATATTATAAACATTCTCTTATATATTATGTAGAGTAGACGAAAAAAGTGCGTCACTCTTTATGTATTTTGTTGCAATATGATGAATAAAGAGATTGATGACTTTCCTCAAACATGCGCGTAACAGATTAAAAGATTTCTCGATACTTTCGGACTAATGAAGACTAAAGAAATCAAGTACTAACAGGAGTACACTGTAAATCGCTCAATACCAATCACACACGAAGGATGCATACCAAAGTATTTTTTGATATCTTTCTGTATCTATTTTTATCATTTTCGCATTTGATTTCATGTGTGGTATGCTTTATATACTAAAACCATACCAGCACAATGTTAACCCTATCCATACCGGGCTCTGAAGCGCATCGCCATCCCGGGGGGGGGCGATTCGGCCCCCTCCTTAACTTCCCAAATGCTGCTTCGTTGTACATAAAATTGTTCAGGTGGAATATTCTGCGTTTGATCTTTCTAACGGTGGTGTCTGTTTTTTCTAATTCGTCCATCTTGATGCTTTAAAGGGCGATTTAAAATTTGAAGTTCAAAATTAAGCGGAGTTTTTATGTTTTCTTCTCATCGACTGCAAACATAGATTCAGAGATTTTAGTTCAATGATGTTAGTGACACATACAATTAATGATCAGGAAAATGATAATAATCTAATGCTCTAAACTTGTTTGTCTACACATCATGAATTTAAATTCAAAATTTAAATATGTGATATCGCTAATGATAAAAATAAATCATAAACAGAAAAGGCTTTTCACTCAAAATTGACTACTTTTATTCATCTGTAGAAACAATTTAAGAGGTCTTGCTACCTTCCAATAATGTAATTATGAATACCCTCCAATAATCTAATAATGACACTGAATAAGCAGAAGTTTTCAAAACAATATGAACTAACACTACTTAGTTGCATCTTAGTTGACTCATTTCTACTGAAAAGCAAATAAGTAGTATTTACATGACATTCAAGTTTGGATGACTCTTATCGATGTCTATAGTATCTTTGATGTCTATAGTATCTTGATGGTGCAATTTATGGACACCTAGTTGTAATGTGATGCAAAAAATTGATATTCAGTTTGTTTTGTCAAAATTTAGCACACCAGATGTTTGCAAAATCAAGCAAAATTCAGACTTTCAAAAAATGCACTTTTCAAAACGGGCCATAAATTTAACTTTCCCATGAACCAAATGCAAAGATTTTCGGCGAAAAGTTGGGAAATACCCAGAAACTAAAAGACACAAAAGCCTCTGTGTCAATCGGTTCAGTTTTAAAAGATCCTCAACAAAAATGCGACAGGGGGGGACCGATTCACCCCCTCCCCCGGTAGGATAGGTTTAAAGCAAAACATCAATGATGTCTAAAGTATGTTGATTTAAGGCCTTTTGGCAATAAAGATCACACTAATGTTATTACTGTTCTGCAAATAGTGAGATAGATAATGATATTCAAGAGTCAAACTTGCAATACTGAACTCGATTTTAATACATGTAAGTCTAAAATACTTCATAAATAATCAATAAATATTCAACCATCAACATTTATGCATTATGTAATTTTGAAATTGAGCATATTATCAATGCGAAATAATATAATTCACGAACGCAAAAATGGTGATGTATGAGACAAATAAGTCAACATGATTGCACGAAAGATATCGTTTGAATGAATTGATGTTTATCAACTTGGGTCGTAAAGTAGAGTTAAATAAACGTTCTGTTAATGTTGCTAGACAAGTAGCCTCGACGACATATTCGCGGAGCACAAAATTCACAAAAAATCTAATGTACTCAAATATCACTATATCAAACAAAAAATATTCACCACTTGTATTACCGAAAAAAGTTATTTGACAATAGTGTGCTAAAAAAGTTATTTGCTGTCTTTTTGCTATGTGACTGAAAGCTGCACATACCAAATGGATACCGGAGACGTACGAATGAGGACGAATTTCCATCGGGTCTCGTATGTAAAACATGACAACAACTCGCATTTCATTCTAAAACAGCCAATCACAGATAGAACAGTTCGTATCGCTACATACCAATCATATACGAAAGTAAGTGAAATGTGGTATGAAAAACATACCCTCTGTAAACATACGAGAATCTCGTATCAGATGTTGGTTTCAAATTGTATGTGATTTTGGTATATGTTTGTATGTAATTTTCGTATCCAGCGATTTACTGTGTAGTAACCTCAGGTGCTTTTGGACTTCTTACTATAGGATAAGGCGTTACTTTGTTTGACATGTTAATGACTTCATACTTTCACGAGATCAAGGATGTTCTGATCAGTTCAAAATCGTTCGCTCCACTCCGCCCGATTTGCCTCCTGCTCCCAGCTTCGCTCCAGATCACTGGTGCATAATTTAAAGACCTTCATACCAAAAAATCAAATCTGAAATTTGTATTTTCATTATATTCATTCTTTATGAATCTGTGTATATTTTGACTCTTCAAAAATTGTTCATTACAACTACAGTATTTTGCAAACTTTTACTCAAGCATGAGTGTCGTGAGTGTAATATTCTACGTTTACTTGAGTACTATAAATAGCATTTTGAAATTTGAACGTAAACAGTGCTTTTCATGCATTTTTGCATTTTTCTATCTTTACAAATGTCTCGTTCTTATGACTTACTCGTTCAGTCTGGCACTGTAATTTTTTTTAAAAAATATTTTTTGCTTCCAATTACCTGAAAATACACCAACTGTTGCATAGCGCAGCTTACATCTGTTATTTTCGATTTTGACTGCAGTTTGGCACCATGTATCATATATGATACATCCGGACTTAGCGGTTAAATGCAGTATGCATCATTTATGATACAATCGGTCTTAAAAGTATCTTTAACTGTATCGGGTACAAAGTTGTTTGCTTGTAACTTAGAGATATCTTACTTCACAAGTACAGTGCGCGACAGCAAGTTAGAAAGTTGGCATAAATCTACGGACACGTACATTACAACACCTTCCAAATTTTTTTGCTATCAGGAAATATCGACAAATTTATAATCATCTGAAAGAGAATATTCGAATCTATCACTTGAATGTTATTGAATTAATTTCTTTTAAAATTGGTGGTTCCTAGAGGCCCATAAACCCAAAATCCAAAATTTTCTTTGATTTGTTTTGACAAGCACATAAATCAATTTGAAACATTCTCCTTGTGATATTCAAAACCGTCACAAAATAGGCTTTCAGAAAATATATAGTTTGACAGTGTTTTCTTGAAGTTTATAGGCAATATTTTGAAAGTAGTATAGATAGAAAATGTGGCGATTTTTTCATTTTCAGAATGTGCTGCGATAATGACAGAAATAACGCTGTTAACTAATTGGTGGCATTTGTTTACCTCAAAACTAGTGTTTTCTGCTTTTGTTGGGCAAATTTAAGGCCCTTCGCAGAAATATTCTGAAAATGAAAAAATCGCAACATTTTCTACCTATACTACTTTCAAAATATTGCCTATAAACTTCAAGAAAACACTGTCAAACTATATATTTTCTGACAGCCTATTTTGTGACGGTCTTGAATATCACAAGGAGAATGTTCCAAATTGATTTATGTGCTTGTCAAAACAAGTCAAAGAAAATTTGGGGCTTTCGGGTTTATGGGCCTCTAGGAACCACCAATTTCAAAAACAATTAGTTCAACAACATTCAATTGATAGATCCGAAAATTCTCTTTCAGATGATTATAAATTTATCAATATTTCCTGATAGCAAAAAAATTTGGAAGGTGTTGAAAAATGTACGTGTCCGTAGATTTATGCCAAGTTTCCAACTTGCTGTCGCGTACTGTAAAAGTCTATATTCCTCCTCCTTTGTGTTGTTAATATAGCAATGTTAATACGATGTCTATTCGACATTAAGTAATGGTTAAAGGAGGTTTCATTGATATTTTCTGAAATAATGAGGACAATTATCTGTTAAAATTCCCGACGGCATAGCCCGAGGGAATTTTGACAGATAATTGGCCGAGATATCTCAGCAAATATCAATGAAACTCCTTTAACCGTTTTAAACTATGCCAGTTTATCTATATTCGGGTAGGGACAAATTAACAATGTTATAGTTGATCTCTATTCGGGGAGGGACAGATTAACAATGTTATAGTTGATCTCTATTCGGTTTGATTATTTGACTTATTTGATTATATTTTGTTATCTATGCACTTCTTTTCAATATGAGGGATTTCTATGCGTAGTTAATTTGCCCCTCGTTTTAACAGGGACAGGGATATTACGGGATTTAATGAGATCTCTAGATAGCAAGAAATACATTACTAGATAAACTGGCATAGTTTAAAAATATAAAGCGAGCGAAGCATTAACATTGCTGTTGTTGAACATAGACATCACGATCAACCACGCAAATTACATTCAAAGCAGATCATATCAATGAATCAGGCCATAGGTTTTCAGAGATATGTGACGAAGATATCCATGAAATGAATGTCTTTGACATGGAAGTGAAACTTATCAACGACATTTAGCTAAAAGTGATGGTAAAAAGTAATGTTGAATATCTAATGTTGAACGGTTTCAATTTATTCAATGCTAAAATCTATGTCAATGGATTAACATATAAAATGTTAATTTTTTTATTGCATTGACTAGATACAGACATATTTAACAATACCCAATGGCATAATCTTTTGAAAATATAAAACAACATCCAATCAAAAAAGTCTATGAAAAGATTGAGCAATTTTCACCAGAGTTGGAAGATTGATGAAAGTTTTTGAGACAATTTCGACTCGGTCTTATGCACAAAAATATGTTACATTTCTCACACCTGTTTTGTGTCAAAGCGTGACACATTTTGCAGCGACTTCTATTGTTTACTGTGACCATGTCGGGACAAGTGAGCAAATTTATCAGTCCTTGTGTCGATATGAGATGTGAGGCTCGAGTGCCTTCTGCATTTGATGTATCTTTCATCGCATTCGTCTTCGCCACTCATGCTTGGTCGACCACGCTTTCTCGGTGTTGTCCATTAGTCAATTCCTTGCCTTCCCCAAAATGCTCAACGAGTCGACTCTTTCGAGGGGAAAGCCAACAGATCAAGTCGATCTTTAGACGGTACTTCACACTGATCACAGTCTCTTTTGCAATTAATCCATGCATTTATTTTTGCATCAGGAATAACAACGAATGTGCGTACCTGTCGACCGAATCTATTTCATGCATACTCCACATCACAATCCATCGCAATTGAATTGGAAAGGCTCATACGTCTGTAATTCAAATAGTCCTTGTCTTGAAACAGTCTTCTTTCAAATAGCACCTACCCATGCATTTCATTCGGAAAGCAGCCAATCGATGCCACAGAGAGCTTTCTAGCTATGATATTCTGACGTCACAGGAAGCGTCATAGCTATCCACTACAATGCATTCCATCACTCTTCAAAGCTAAGGTTATCGAGCAAGAGTGCTTCAATGAGTTTTGAATATGAGGTGATATCTGTGAATTATTTTACCCGTTCAGTCCGGATGTATCATACATGATACATGGAAGCAAATTCAAATTTTACAGGGTAAATGAAAGGTATAATATTTTTCCCTGTTCATATGCATACCAAATAGGGTGAGCATTGTACCGTAGTGATTTTTTAACTCCTATGACTCTTATGTGACCTTGAAAAAATTAGCATATGGACATCATTTTTCTCCTGAAAATCAATTTTTCGGAATTTTGATTAGCTCTGAGCATTTTTGTGAAGTCAGCTCCTAAATCAGATATATCTCATCAATAGTGTATAGCAGTAAACGTAAAAGTAAACGTAAAGTAACAGTAAAAGTAATTTGGATTTTTGATGCTTAGAATTCAAAATTATCCATATATATCATACACGTATATGATACTACAGGACTGAAAGGGTTAAAAGAAACGAATGCATAAAATCCATGCTTGACATTACATAATAGAAAAATTTAATAAATTCAACTCTGCCTTACCTGAGCTCTCAAACATGTCATCGCACAGTCATATTTGCGAGTTAAAATAAAGGATTTGACCTCAAAAGTCGAGCAAAGATTTGGATTTTTCAATATGTATCTTGCAGTTGAAAGATCAGCCGTTGTGATGTCTATCCAAGTAAAAATATAGCAGATGATGATTGTGACTTTCATTCTGAGAGGACACTACATAATGATTTCAGTGCGTTTACGTTTTGTTTTAATTGTCAAGTTGAGTTGCATTCTTGTGAATTGATTCTTGAAACCTTTGGATTTTGGTTATTTGAATTGCACTCACAAATTCTCAAGACTTCTCAAGCTCACAAATTAAAAATAATTAATGTTTTTGAAAGTCATCAACAAAAGAATGGAAGCATGTCAACATTGATTGCTGTGAAGCAATTCTCATGATTTAAACTTCAAGAGCCTTTTATCATGGAGTGGAAACTCTAAAATTAGTTTCGTCATTGCAGGCATTTTACTAATGAAACATATGTACCACTTATCCAAAGTCATCACCTTTGAATGAAATCATTTTAGCAATTCTCATACGATGATGAAAATCATTCCAGCAAGCCATTTATGCTAGAATATAATCTAACTAATTTTAATTATTGATTGAAGTAGTCCTTATGATGACTGATGGCGCTCTCCAATCCGTAAGTGCACACATGCAATGAATACTACACTGCAAACTGCAGGGCACGAAGCCGAACTTCCATGCCAGCTAGCGCATAGTTAGTGCCTTTCTAGTGCCTCGAGGCACCAGCAGGCGCCACTAGGCTCTAATAGGCACCAAACCAAATATTTGTTCATCCAATGAAATCGAAAGAAAAATCAATGGGCACGAACTCGGCACTACGAACTTCGTGTCTACTCGTGCCTTGTGTTGGTTAGAATTGATGCCTAAATTTCGTGCCTAATTCAAGCGAAATTTCGTGCCCTACAGTTTACAGTGTACTGCAACCATTATATTAATCAGTTCTTAATAGAACTCAATGGGGCTTTCTCGTGGCAATGAATTAAAATTGTTCATTTTTGGCACAATATCTGGTAAAAATAGAAATCTTAGGACTTGCAACACTACTCATTCTTACTGTTAATAAGACCATAGATTCCAAGCACTGTCGCATATACTTTCAAAACAGACGTCCAATATACCTTACCGACTACAGATGCTGGTAGTGGAATAGAATAAGACAATGGTCATCAGAGGTTAAGGAAATTAAAAATGGATATTATGAAACAACAGGAGACCGATGGATAAAAATTGGAAAAGTGACGGTAAAACATGGAAATACAATGATGCTACTACACCGATTACAAGTGAACTAATGCTACAATATATCTGACCCTATACATGGTTGATAATGGTAATAGTGGATAAAGGAGGCTAACAATAGAACTACAATGACACTCTACTACACCGAAAGCAGTGAAACTATGCACACTATACCAATGACTACACATGGAAAATACTATTTCTTCACTTGAATTTGTTATCGCCAGTTTCCTAATCCGTCTATAATATTTCATGTAATCCCACAGTTTGTCATTTGTTCTTCATTTGAAACACAATATACATCGACCACTAATTCAGCTACCGATTAAGGGATATAAAACATAATACTGCAATCCGTCAGTCATCAGCAGGTACTCGTCTAGTTGTGTTTCGACCCCTAATCTGAACACTCAAACCCAGACGAGCGGGGTCCCACACATAGTGGCTGACAAAATACCGGGTACTTAATAGGTAATTACATGTCTTGAAGGATATGTCACAAAGATAATTCAGACATCATTCAAATGTTGCGATTCCCACATGTAAACTAATCCTGTCATGAAATTCATACCAACAATAAATACAGTATGCTTTTTGCGATCCGCACATGTAAGCCAATCCTGTACATCAATCCTTGCATTTTCGATTCCCACAAGTAAACAGATCCTGTTTATCCTTGAATCCCATAAGCATGTAATCGTTGTGTGATACACATGCAAACCGCCTTTAACACAAACTTCGCCTCATGCATCGAGACCAGTGTTTAAAAATTACTGGTAAATAATTTTAAGTTACATTACCGGTAATTTACCATTACCTTACAGGTAAGTTGTCGGTAATTTATATTCAACTCCATATAACTTCAAATTGAGCGCACCAATACACACTTGACTTAATCTGATTCTCATGAAGCCTTGAATTTTGCTGAACGTCTGATTCTTTGTCATAGATATTGCAATTAAGAAATAAAAAATTGACATTTTTAAGAAGCTTGTTGGTATTTCACCCAAATAGACCATAATAATCAAACTTTGACGGCAAATAGTGTTCTAGGGAAAGGCCACACGCTCTATAGGCTAATATTTTGTAAATTACCCTGCAGATCCTTAGCTTTCTACAAATACAATCCAAACTAGTTGTTAATGTTAGAAGGAGTATGAAATCTATGCGTAGTAAATTTAGATACATGGAGACAATACTGTTTCAAGAAATGTATTTTGATTACTATAATTAGTAATAAATATTACTATAATATAAGAGGGAGAGAGAGAGATCCTCAAATTTTATCAAATTTAGTCACATTTGATGTAGAGTAGACTTTATATGTCACTGAGAGATAACACAGCACCGTACTGAGAAGTCTTCCTTGACCCCTGGGAGGAAGGATTGGTCCCTTGGATACCGAGTTAGAATACAGGATACATGAACTTCGATGTGATCATGAACTTCGTGGGTTTGTTGTATACACTGCAGCTACATGTACTTGTACAGTGAACGGCAAAGCATTTTGTGTTATTATGTTCTACAAGCTAGAGGAATTTTGCACACTTTACGCTTTTGCGACGGTAGTGAAACTGCCCGTTGGAGCAAGAGAAGATCGTTGACGATGCAAGTATTAAAATTATTCGATAACATCGAGCAAAGAATACAGATGTGATGTTCTATCTTCTCAGTTCGCCTATTGATAGCACTTCCTATGTTAGGTCCCGCTATACTTATCAGTCTTATGGGCAGGTAATATTGTTTTATCAGTTTATTCAATTTTCGGTTACAAGTGCCACTCGTATGTTTATTTTAATGTACATGGAACGGTCTACTTGTTCAAGGTTGTCTTTCTAATATGACTTACGACTACAGTTGCTATTTGCTTGACATTCGGCTAGCGACCAAAGCTCGCCTCATTAAGGCCTTACAACCGAAGATCAATCGTAAACATGATACAAACATTTAAACATGAGCTACAAATATTACCACTTTCGTATTTTAAAAGAAAAATATGATATAAGCTATATCTCAGTTTAACTGCACCGGCAAATCGTATACATTTGTAACTATGTTCCGCAGTTGACTGCGAATTTTAATCTTCTGAAAGCATGATTTGAAAACTAAATGGGATGTAACTTTGAATGTACATGTGCATGTTCCGGTGTATTCACATCTGTAGCACTGCACAACTTACCTTCCAGAAATATTCATAAAACAGAAAAGTGTATATATCTTGTTCTAGGATTTTGGAAACCGGCAGTTTTTTGCTTTTCAAAAACCGGTTTTCGAATATTGAGGAAGATCTATTCGAAACCGCAGATACCTAAAGACCGACTTTTCTTACAAACCCTTTCTTGAACTAATTCGACTACGCACATTTAAAATTAAGCCTTTTGATTAATTCATTTTCATAAGATATTTAACCTCTTTTGTTTTGTAAAGTGTTTTGATAGCTATCACCAATTTTAAAAAATCCGGATTTTGACACTCACTCCATTAATATATATGAATTAGAAAACAGATGAGAGCTATGGTGCACGAAATGCTTCCGGATGACGTCGATACGATTCACGTCATGTCAGACAAAGTCTTGAAAAAATGTACATTCCTCTTTCCGAAACATTTAGAGTAAAGAGAGACAAGCTGAGTTTCATGATTGAAACTCGACCACCAAACAGGTTCTTATAATCTCCTTTTGTTAAAATGAAATATGCATTAGATTTGTCTTCTTTACATGTACTTCCAATTGGGAATTGCAATTATGTTTTCCGAAAAAAATGACTTAACTAAATATTGAACAACTTTAAAAAATAGATGGGCTACTAGATCTGATAATCGAAGCCTATAACTTGACTGATTCAAGCGAAATTGTCATATTGAACTTAACCTCATTGCGCTATTTAGAATGCCTTTTGATAATACTATGACTTAATCAACAAAATATCAAATTGTATTTGTTGAATATATTTTATGTTTATAAATTGAGAATATATCCCCATAAGTTGATATGTTCCATTTTAAAGCACGTCAAACACAAAATTCTCATGTCAGCACGGTTCACCAATTGTCACAATCAGATGTCGAATCGACTTTGTATTTGAAATGCATGCGGGTCAGATGTTGAGACATTCACTTGTCAGATGGATTCTGTACCAAACAAAAATTCTAACAATTTTCATATTTTCAGCATGAACTAATTTCAGTAAGCAAGATAACTTTTTATATATTTTAACTTTTTATGACAACGAAATGTGAAATGTTCACATCATTCTGAACCGCTTGAACTTTGAATATGAAATCTATTGGACGACAGTTTGTGTTTTTTGAGTTAATTCATTAAGTTTACTGGCGGTGAGAACTGAGATCATTTTGAGAATCATGGATCGATTCGCCTTTTGACGGCTCTTACATACATGCACGATAAAACGTGAAATTTTGCTACACTGCGAATGCCTCGCCACCAAAGTCGCCACTAACTCACCACGAAGCATTGGCAACAAAAGTGAACACCAGGAAGTATGAGTGGCCAACACTCACCACGAGCTAATGCGGCTGTTAAACATTATCATGCCACGCCCTATTGTCACCAACTGCAGGCGAATTTGCGGCGAGTGAGGCCGTGACGTTGGCTCTCCTTACGCTGTCGGTCTTACTTGTAGTTTTAGCTTGTGTTGCCCCTGAGGAAGCGCGAAAGCGTGAATTTCGGGCCTTTAAATAGCTTTTAACGTCATCTCTTAGCCACAAAATTTTAGAGGAAGACAGAACTGGTTTTTGCCTACTCCGATATGACGCCGTGAGTTCATGCACTTTCTGCATTCCTATTGGCTCGCTTCCCTGCAAAATGCATGGCCACGTACAATTTCGCATGTGAGACTGCACTACTGATTTCACTACATAAGTAGACTACGGATACCGAATGTTTTGCTATTGGAAATGATTCACTGAATAGGTTTCCCTATAAATATTAACTAGCATTCCCACCTCATCGATTAATTTTTGTCTATTTCGAGCTATGTAATAATCGCTGATGCTTTTATCATTGACACTTGAGAGACGTGGACTAAAATAAACGGTTCCAGAGAGACCATCAGGAGATACACAGAAAGCAGATGTATTAGTACACAAGTTTTTTTTCATTATGAAGGTTTCATATAATTCCAAATGATGTGCAACATTCTAAAAAATATATACAAATATTCCAGAAGTTTACATGATCATATTATTGTAGGTAGGCCTTATATCAGGACTGATGAGCGTTTCTACAGGCAAGCCAGGCCAAGTCAATTTTTTCACAACACTCAAATTGAAAATTATCATAAAACAATGGGCGAACGAAAATCACATATTATCAAACACAAATCTCGACACCAGTGAGTCACATTTTAGTTTCGTCAGCAGGAAAACCAACCAACGATAAAAAAACTCCTTATATGAAAAAATTCTGAACTATTGCGACACGTTTATATGTTTACACAAGATATGTGTACTGTGGCACCATCTTTAACAAAATGACCTCTGTTAACAAGAATAATTACAATCTTTTTGTGCCGATTCAACAACATATTGAAATGCAAGAAAATACGCAAAATTCTATTCATTTGGCTCGCAAACACATGAATACCCATCTTTCGGTGGATGAGGCTATCTGGAAAAGTTAATATGTATAAAATGTAAAAATGTACTTGCAGTGCGTCAAAAGAAAAAGAAGTAACTTTATCTATTGATGTCTAGTCTGCGAGCATAGCATCACAACTTAGAACAAGCTAATAGACAATTTCTTGAAAAATCTCAACAACACGTTCGATGTACATGTAGATAGAGTAAACAGCGATCACATATCTTCATCCCACAATCAATACTTCCACACCACTGGAATGAAGAAAGATCTTCCTTCACATTACTTAAACTACAGTATGTTCGACATGACCACTACGAACAATATCGGCTGGTGGAGGACGTTGAACGCTGATAGCTAATTCTTTCAGCGCTCTCTGTCCTATAACTTAATTACTAACACAATTTCATGACAAATTTTGTAGTCGACAAATCATCAATCGAGACTAATTGTACGTAATCTTATATTTTCAACGTATTGAACACAATGCTGTATTCGATGCAGAAATACGCAGCAGGCAAAAAAAGATCAATGCGAACAAATAATAAGGATAGCTAGACCTGTTTCGTGTGATAAGCATTTATTCAACATTACCTACACTACACAGTCCGGCAGCCACAATGAAAGAGGCCGAAACTGAAACTTTCACAGAGTGCGTATATCCTGTGCCTACTACGAATCTGCACGTCCATCGAGTTCTGCCTGGTTCCTCCTCTATTCAGACATGATCAAAGAAAGGCACATTTTATTCCAATGGGATGCGGATTGGAGTCTTTTGTTAAAATGAAACTCTCTATGTTTTCTACTACTGAGTGAAAAGTCTAGAGTAAAAATTTTTGACATGGAATGTCTTCAGGTCATTTCCTATCATGTTTATGTGATATTATGATGCTTCTTATCGACGATGTATATAAGAATTTGGCCAAATACGCATCAAAAATCCGCCACGACACTTACTCTACAACAGTCATTAGATTTAGGTCGCTTGGTCGCTTTATCTGATTTAATTTTCTAAATTTTGAAATATCGCATGCCCGCTTATATAAGCCCACAGACCATAGCGATTATGCTGAATTCATGTTTCTCGCTAAGCTGTGGATTCATAAGTACTGAAGAATTTTCTGCAACAATGCATGCAGTTTGAAAAGAAATAGCCGTTCAGTACTTATCAAAAAGTGAAATATAACTTACAGTCAGAGTTTTACCATATTCATTTTAGCGCCATCAGTGGATCGCACGACTACCACTGAAGCTTACGATAGTGAACTTCATGCTGCACATTGTTATAGTCAAATTCAATCACTTCTCAACACATGTGAAAAGTCTCATTGAAGGTGCTACCACACTTGAGAGCTGAGAGGGCATAGAAAAACTCCATTCTAGATGCTTGATACAACAAATTGCGGGAACCTCAAAATCTGCAGCATTGCAAACCTCAAAAAGTCAACTCTCATCTCTCAAAAGAGATAGCACACTGAGACTATACTGCTTGAACGCCATATACTTGGATTACCTTTGACATGAGAGTGGATGCATCAGAAAATACTTTAACTACCCAAGCGAAGATTGCGTCATAATTTTGCAATGCGATAATGCAATTGTTCTATATCTACACATTATGAAATCTCACTTAATAATAAGACAATTGAGAACACAGAAGTTCTATCAAACTCATAACTATTTTATTAATTCGTACTATATGTATTTTTTAAAACAGATCGAAATCTTCCCTTAGGTTGCACAAAGAATTTTTGATTTCGGTGACATAGATAATCCAAGTCTGACATTGGAGCAATGTAACTCAATGAGATCTTTCACACGAGCCTTATAGGAGACTCTTAGGAAGCGGTTCACGGCCGTCAATTTCATTAGTAGGCCTACTCATGCGCACTACTAATGACACAAAATTGTCCACATCAACAGCGCATTTCACATTTTTGAGAGTAATGAAATGTTTGTCTATCTCTATTTGTTTTTTCATATACTTTGGCAAGTGCAAGCAAAACGGTGTATCTGCTCAAGTAAACATATGATGACACAAGATTGAAAAATGAAAATCATGGTGTTGAAAAATGCACAAGTATTTTTTTGAAATCAAGAAAATTAAACTAGATCGAATGACCAAACAAATACTTGTGATGATTAAATAGCAAAATCAAATGAGCAAAACCATTCTAGAAAACTGATTTCAATGAGCAAATACAGGGTGTCCAGTTAAGGGCAGTGGATTTAATTCAATAGACATATCCACAATGCTACTGATATGTTATTGATTTGTTGCCTATAATATCTACATAGGTATGCAACTTCATTTGAATTGTCGGTTTACAAGGAAATTAATTGAAATACGAAAAAAGGATCAAATATGTTTGATATTGCATTCACAAGATATTTTTTCATCCACAGTCTGTATATTCCCTTATGAAAAACACCATACTCTGCCACCTCTGCACTCACAGCATACTCTTATTCTGTGAAGGAAATGTTCAATCACTCTTTCACACAAGTTTGACGTAATTCCACCAAGTACACCTCGGATCTCGTGCTTTCATTGAGCAATCCTGTTGGTTTTTTATATGCCCGCGATTTCACATAGCCCAGATAGAAATCATCATGGAAATCATATGGGGACAAAACACATGATCCTGGTGGCCATCCATCGATGATTGCCATTGCTGGAGAAAAGGCGATCAGGAAATTATTCTCTAATGAACTGTGTGGTTTCTCGTGCAGTATGTTTAGTTGCACCATCTTGTTGCAACCATAAGTCTTGTTCATCTGAGGTTTTAAGTTGAGGCAAAGAAACTCATTGATCATCCTTGGATGACAATCGCCATTTACATTAACAACTCCATTTTCATTTTCAAAAAATATGGCCTAATCACTCTACCACACCATACCGCACATTTGTCGGGTTGTAATAGCTTGAGGATCGTCTGTGGCCCAGATTCGACAATTTTGTTTCTTTACGCAATCGTCGAGATGAAGATAGGTCTCGTCGCTATAAATATTGTTCTCCTCGTAAACATTGGATTCACTTGCTGATTCTGAACACACCCGGCGGGAAGCCCTTTAAGAAGTGAAAAAAAGTGCAGCCAAAAGTAATAGTATATTTCAATACTGCTTACCTAGTTGTGTTTGAAAATGTGTGTCCTTAAAATCTTCTATGCCCTTCTTGCCAGAAAATCATAGATATCGATTTGTCATAAAAACTGCTCTATTTTTCCTATAGAAATTAGCATTTGATTGGATTGTGCAGACAGCATAAGAAGTGCAGGCATAACTAATAGTATATATCAACTATGACTGCTTGGAGGTATTTGAAAAAGCATATCTTAAGGTGCCTCTATGCTTTTCTAGCCAGAGAATCATAGCTATCGACTTTTCATGATTGGTAGGCCTATTCTCAGTGACTATACAAATTAGTGTTTGAACGAACAGTGTGTGAGGCGTGAGCAGTATGAAAATGTGCAGACATAAATAATAATACATTTCAAACATTCTGGATTAATGGTTTTTAATTATGTTCGTCTCTATAGTCATAGATATCTATGATTTCACTATGAGCCTTATCTTCCATAACGTTTAATTTGAACGTTTTTTCATGACCTGAAACCATCAGAATGTGAATCCTTTACTGAGTATCAAAACGTAGAATTTCAAACGTGAATCACAGAATTATGGAACGTCGAAATTAGACAGAATTTATACAGAAGATATAGAGATTATACAGATATATAGAAATTATACAGAAATCATAAATGTCGTCCATTGTATCGCACAACACAAGTTAAGAGTTTTTCGGAGTACTGGCGATGATTCAGTCCCACTTTGCCTCCATGTTCCCAAATAGACCTGAAATCGAAATGGACACTCTCGGATTGCTGCTCGCTGTATAATCCTAAGACAGACCTTTTGAAGAGACAAAACTAAGGTACATGTACAAATGTTACGTGAGCAGAGGTTGTCGTGGGAATCTGTAATTTTTGGTGCGCATCGAAGAACGCGTCGATATTTTCTTTGAATATTTCTCGATCCCAATAATTGCCGAAGCACGAATTCACGACACGACTGAATTTTCTAAAAGTGTCAGGAAATTTTGGAAGTTTCGGGTCAGAAATTTCTGCCAAGAAATCAACATTCTTTAGCAAGTGCCGGCATGTATTTCCATTCATTTCACCTGAATGCAACTTCGCTATAACAATCCCACAATGATTTAGCCAGTTCTGTGCAATATTTGGACACTTTTCCTGAAGTGCTTTGAATAATCTGCTTGTTATGCGTAGCAAGAGATGAAGCTCTGGGGGTGGCAAAATATTAATAAATATTTCATGATCGCCACCTTTTAAAAGAGGCTCAAACGGAATTTTTATATTCCTTCGCGTCAACCTTGCCACTTTTTTTGAAAGAATCGGATTGAAGCTTTACTGAGCCTATCGTTCTGATGTGAAAAGATTTGGAAGCTGCAGCATTGTGAAACAAGCTCTTTGGACATTCGCACCATATGCATGGAAAAGTACTCTCATGACCTTGTATGCCCCCTAAAATGGCTGCCATTTTGAGGTCAACGGTATACGTCATTGGCATGTGTATATCATTGAAGTTGAATGATTCAATCATAAACTTCATATTAGAGTAATTCTCCTTCAATTCAGGAGCTATTCCAATGATCATGAGTTCTTTTAAGCTGCCACCAGACATTGCTCTGCTACTTTCTATCCTACAGAAAATGGTAAAGCAAATTTTAAAGATTCCGCCTCCTGAATCTATTCCAAATTGGACACTGCAATCAGCTGTGTTGATGTTGCGTTTCCAGCACACATGCACAAGGAAACCAGGTAAATCATTGCAAAATATGATAGGTATTTCAGCAAGTGGATCGGTATCCCACGGTGTGTCAGAACGGACGAAAAAATTCAAAAAATATATCATCGCCGGAATAAATTTTTTTCAGTTTTAGGATGTCTCCACATTACAAAAATGCAAAAAGGAAAAAAATTCAATGACCAGTTTTTGTAATAGGCCATTTTTCAAAATGGCGTCAAAATTGCGATATTTAGATACATTTCACTGAGTCACACGCTTTCTACTCTACACAGAGGCTTCTAACTATCACAACTATACACAGGAATTGCAGAAATTGATTCAAAATTTGTCTTTGCCTTTTTGGCTGTTAATATTTGGATTATTGGTTCGTAAGTAGTATGATATGGATAATTTATGAAAATTTATATTCAAGAATAAAAAAATGACGTTCATATCGAAATATAGTTATGATATAGTTTGTATAATGTATGTTTATATAGACGATGTCGAACCTTGTTGCCTAAACAATTTATTGGATTTAAAGTCTAAATTGACAAGTATCACTTTACAAGGTCAATTAACAGTAGTCTAGCCGTAACGGTGTTGATGATGCCTCTGACTGATGCCTAGGTTCAAAAACGGTTATCGATCTATTCCTCAAAGAAAGTTTACTTAGCTAGTCTTTCAATTTGTATTTATAAGTAGAGGCGCGCCTACTCTATAACTCACTAATGTTTCAATAGTGCTTAGAGTCTTCTTTGTAATCTTAGTTACTTGTACAATTTTCCATCTAATACAAAAACTATGGTTTTGTATACTAAAAATCTCATTACAAACATTGAACGAATATAAGAATAACATTAACGCAGTAGCCTACAATTAGGAAATACATGAAAATCAAAGATGCTGGCTGTTATGTCGTCGTACCGAGTCCAGTAAGCGACTTCGGTAGAATGGATGATCAGTCGAATTCACTCGGCAATTGTTCCACATAGATAAAAAATCATGATGAATGCTTTCACTAGTTTGCTCACTGAACGCTGCAAGTCCACTGCTCTTCATGTCACAAAAATCAGAAACGTGAAAAAATATTGCGTGGATTTCTGGGTTGATAGGAGCATTTTCCAAATGAAGATAGCTTCTCATGAAGCTTTGTATGTGTTTTTTGTAATCTTGTGACAGATGCCATCCAAAACACGCATTGACAACGTTATTCAAACAACGAAGTGTTTCAACATAAGGTAAACAATTCCATGGACAGATTGATTGTAAGATATCAACATTAGTCAATAGCTTCTTCGTAGCATTTCCAGAAAACGTACCACCATGTCGCTGCTCTTTTTGAACATGCAACATTTTCAGCTATTTGTCACTTTCAGGCCAAACTGAAGTCATAGTATTAAATACGGACAGAAACGCACCAGTCATCAGATGGAGTTCCGGTGGAGGGATTATCTCAAGAACCAGTGTTCCATCGATATCACCCTTGATAACGGACGGGTGTATCACATTACCATGCTTTTTGGCAACTTTTTTATCTCCACCAGAACTATAAAATGACCAAAACTTTAATCGTAAGTCTCCAAATGTTCTGCTTTCTCCTCGTTCACTCAGGTGATGTCTGTCACTGTTGCACCAAGCGCACGGATGAAGGCTTCCGTGCGCCATTAATCCTGTAAGAATATTACAAAGTTTCATATCGGTTGCGATGGTAAATGGCATGTCAATCTTGTTAACACCAACAGTCGTCCAAATGTTGATAATGTTCATATAACATTCCGGAACATCAGGGACAATACCAATTATGAATGCACGTTTCACTCCAGAATCAGCAAATCGACTTTTCGAGATCGACGAAGGATCAAACAAAGAACAGCTCACTTTTACAAAGCCTCCACCACCGTCGATGCCAATTCGAACATGACTAGAAATATCATCTGATTGTCTTGTCTCTCTGATATAATCAATCAGGGGCTTTAAATTATTACAATAAACAAAGGGTCTTGTGATTTTTTCGTGATTCGACGTTGATGTATAAAACGTAGACTCTTTGACTTCAAAAAAGTCATCAAGTTTGTGGTTTTTTTCATACAACTTGTCTTTCAAATATGGTTCAACAGCATGTCTAGACTTCGTTATCTTTCGTATATTTTCGGCCAAATATAAAGTTGCACGCGTGGAAAGATTCAAATCATTTTGAATAACAGACATGTCACCACTTGACAGTACGAATTTCGACGACGTTGGCTGAGCCTCTGGAGAATGTGATAGGGAGCGTGCTTTCACTATTTGCAAATGCTCTGACGACGTCATTGAAGAATCAATAAGATTCGAGATGTTATTCATTGCGTTTCTTTTGGAGGCACACGAATTATAATTCTGACTACAACCACTATAAAGCTGGGTAAAGCATTGAGAACATATTTTGATCTTCTTTGGAATATTGTTGTTGGGAGCTGAAGGTCGACCAGGATTCTTCTTCAGCTTCACTGCGGCTTGCATATTCAATTTTGATACTTCGCATATTCTGCATGAACAATTTTGCTTTGATCGAAGGGCTTGTGGGCGATGTGGATCATAATTATCGACGAAGGGTATTTCAAAGTCGTCATATCCATTGCGTTTTTTTTGAAAGAATAAAATAACAGCCGTTGCAAAGTGATGCAGGAAAATCAGGATTACTAATGTCGTATCCTTCAATCACATAGTCATTAATCGTTGAAGTGTCTGTTGCTGAAAGCTTTCTAGATCCTTTTCGGTAACAAACGACGCAAACTTTGTAACGACATCGTTCGTGATCAAGAGCTAGGGCAGTTGCCATTACGTACGGAAGATCGAAGTAGAATAACGGAATCAGCGCTCATTGCAGACAACGATATAACAGGCGTGTATATATCTATTCTGTGCTCGTGCACGACGTCGACAGCCATTGATAATATCAGATTCAAATTCAACACGAAAAAGATGAGTTAATTCATAGACATCGGCTCATTCCATGCGTGCTGTTATTGTATGATCAGGGACGCCTAGATATATCACAATAATCTACAGTGCTATCAATAAGTCCCTTTCGTACTTCAAATTGCTGTAACTCCGGTTCTATTCAACATTTTGACCCCGTTCAAAGACTGGCTTGTAGTTAGAACGCACAAGTTTTATAACAAGTTAACGGGGCACACTGCTGTACGGGGCACACTGCAGCATACTGAGTAAAGTGGTTTAAGTTCAGCCTCAGTTCACTCTTCTTTATAGGACAGTATCTTAGGTATTTTTCTATGTTTTAGTGTACATGTATCTTAGCTTTTAATTCCAGGACTTTGTTTATTTAATTTGTAGCCCTCATTTATTGCAATAAACCATTTTACTTTAAAAAAATCTATATCATTATGATATATCTAAGCGTCACTGATATAATCGACATCATTTCACATTGATTAAATTTGCATCAATCTCCGCTTGCATTTTGTATACGAGTACAAACATTGGTGCAGCAATTTAAAGCTACTGTCGAGTCCGATATTATCATATCAAGATAGTAAAGTTGTCAGTCTTAAAATCAAGAATTATCTTTCGTCTGCTCTTTTATATAAATGCATTAAACAGACGATATCATAACGATATTTCGATATGAACGTCATTTTTTTTCTTGAATATAAATTTTCATAAATTATCCATATCATACTACTTACGAACCATTAATCCACATATTAACAGCCAAAAGGCAAAGACAAATTTTGAATCAATTTCTGCAATTCCTGTGTATAGTTGTGATAGTTAGAAGCCTTTGTGTAGAGTAGAAAGTGTGTGACTCAGTGAAATGTATCTAAATATCGCAATTTTGACGCCATTTTGAAAAATGGCCTATTACAAAAAACTGGTCATTGAATTTTATTCCTTTTTGCATTTTTGTAATGTGGAGACATCCAAAAACTGAAAAAAATTTATTCCGGCGATGATATATTTTTTGAATTTTTTTCGTCCGTTCTGACACACCGTGATCCACTTCATTCGAACTGATCAAACGAATTGAAAAATAATCAGACAATGCCCTCTATCTCTGTCCTGCAGGTAAATCTCATTATGTGATTCTACAAATTTGCGGCCACTTACATCGCGTAGAAATGGTATTGCGGTTCTTTTCATTTTTGTGTTTGATAAGTTTGTAGAGATCTGAAAATCGTTCAGTTGTTTTGCTGATACTGAAGGAGTCAACGCATTATCAACACTAATTGTCATGGAGTTTCTATTTGAAGTGTGTAGTTAAATAACTTGGGATTTCTTCTGTTCTTTCTGAATATTGATCAAAGTACCTGCCACTTGCTGCTGTGTTTTCGAATCAGATGATGAGCAGATGGCCTTCATGTTTCCTCTCAAAGATGAAATATTGCATCTATGAGGAACACCACGCCCCACAGGAGAAAGACAATCTATACACAGTCGGGCAACACCAGTTCGAACTGGACGGATCGTGGAGTCCTCATCTGCCAATTCGATGATGATCTACTCTAGTACCACTTTGCCGACCTACTTCACATATACAGCAATCACAGTCGTTGAACTCCAGAACGAGTGGCAGCCATGTATTTAGGAACAATGACACTATAATCAAATGCGTCTGGCAAAATGTTGGAAGATTTGTTAGCATTTGAAACATCACGAAGATCTTTGCTGCACTTGCTGCAGATTGCGCATGGAAGCTTATCATCTGAACAATCATAATTCGAAATGAAGTTCTCCTGAAGACGCGTCATTATTGTTTCCGTAATGTTGCGATTGCCCTTTCTCATACAAACTATACAAACTTTGCGTCTGTTCTCTTCATGGCTACAAGCTTCTCTGCTATGCGCCATTATCATTAATGATCCAAAAGATGCACACACGAGGTGAAGCTCTGCAGGCTATGAAATGGCTGAGAAAGAGATTGTTTACTTGAAGCGAACGATGTTCTTGATATCAAAGTTTTATTGTCACCAATTTCTATGGAAAATGGTGACAGAAAACGAATCGATGGTTCACCTTTCTCGTATTCTGATTGGCTAGACAATCGACACTTCTTCGCGCGAGCGTGTTGTTTACAAACATTGACATAGGCATCTCGGATAAGTTTTATTATTTCAATGATTGCTTAGCTTTCTATGTCAGTAATGAGTGAAATGACATTTTGTCGACCACTCAGTGAATCAATGCATATGAGATAAAGCAGAGCTGACTTTGTTTCTGTATCTTCAGTCAGAAGTATTATCTATGATTTTCTAACAAAAGAACATAATGGAAGATTTTAAAGACGAACATAATTAAAAACCATTAATCCAGAATGTTTGAAATGTATTATTATTTATGTCTGCACATTTTCATACTGCTCACGCCTCACACACTGTTCGTTCAAACGCTAATTTGTATAGTCACTGAGAATAGGCCTACCAATCATGAAAAGTCGATAGCTATGATTCTCTGGCTAGAAAAGCATAGAGGCACCTTAAGATATGCTTTTTCAAATACCTCCAAGCAGTCATAGTTGATATATACTATTAGTTATGCCTGCACTTCTTATGCTGTCTGCACAATCCAATCAAATGCTAATTTCTATAGGAAAAATAGAGCAGTTTTTATGACAAATCGATATCTATGATTTTCTGGCAAGAAGGGCATAGAAGATTTTAAGGACACACATTTTCAAACACAACTAGGTAAGCAGTATTGAAATATACTACTACTTTTGGCTGCACTTTTTTTCACTTCTTAACCCTTGGATTACCAAAAGGGGTGCACATGCACCCCCGTATATATATTGTTGCAAAAAATTATGATCGGGAAAATGTATTGCTCTTTGGGGCTATATGTTTAAACATTATTATATAGAGAAGGAATTGACCACGTTAACAACCAATTCTATAACCATCGCTTAACGCAATAGCTAAAGAATGTGCTCTGGGGTGCACCTGCACCCCTTTTGGTCATTCGCGTGGCCTTTTTTTGTGATGAAGCTTCCTTTTTGTTTCAATGTGGCTTAGACTTTTTACGTGTGCGTTCGTTTGCACATGTACGGCTTTTCAGAGAAAGTAGCGACTTCCCCTCTCTCACACACACGCACGCACGCACGTGTGCATACGCATGCGTTCGTGTGTGTGTTTGTGTGTGAGAGAGAAAGAGAGAGAGAAAGTAGAGAGAGAGAGAGAGAGAGAGGAACCCATGTCCTCCAATCGATTTCGCTTGACGCCACGAGCTGAAGTCAGTCAGACCTTCGAATTGCAAAGGTTGGCACAGAGACCGCATTGTATTGTGCGCGTAATGGCAAGTAGGTATTCGGCGGCAGCAATTGCAGATATCTTGGCAAATGAATCCGACTTTGAAGAGATTGATGATGAGAATATCGAGCACAGTGATGAAGATGACAATGCATCTTATGAAGAGGAAGAAAGCATCGATGAGACAGAGAGTGAAGAAGATACAGATATGGACGAAAGAAACTCGAGCGGAGAATTCTACTATGGCAGAGATGGGTCACGTTGGTCTGAGACATCGCCACATTCTTCAGCGTATAGACAAAGAAATATCGTGAACGTACGACCGGGACTGACGGCTCAAACTTATCATTTAGAAGATCAAAAGGACTTTTTTCAAAGTCTGTTTACTCCATCCATGATACAGCACATTCGTGATTGCACTAACAAACGACTGAATGATGATATCCCAGAAATTACCGAGAACGAAATTTGGGGCTTTATCAGCATTCTTCTGATACTCGGAGTGACGAAGAAGAGAAATGTTATGATACAGGAAATCTGGAGTCCAACATCTCTCCATTATCAAGAATTTGTGACGCTCATCTTATCGAGAAATCTATTCCAGCAACTTAGCAGGTATCTAGCTTTCGATGACGTTCATGGACGGTGGTCAACGGATTCAAAATTTCGCAAGATGGAGGTCGTGTTTTCCTTATTCCAAGAAAAAGTGCGCACTGCATTTGAGCCGGACTCTCACGTAACGATCGATGAAACGCTATATGCTTTTAGAGGCAATTGTTCATTCAGACAGTTCATGCCTTCGAAACCCGCCAGATATGGAGTGAAGTATTTTTGTATGTGCGACGTGAAAACTGCATGCCAATGCAACGTTGAGATATATTTGGGGAAAGATCAAACTGAGGAGCGACAAAAAGATGTTGGCATGAACTTTGTACTCCGCTTAGTGAAGACAATTGAAGGAACAGGAAGAGGTGTCACGACAGATAACTTCTTTACCTCTGTACCGCTATGCGAGAAGTTGTGGGAGAAAAGACTGACCCTGACTGGCACTCTCAGGAAAAACAAAGCGGCAATTCCGGTACAATTCACGGGCGGAAGAAGACGTGACGTTCATTCCAGTTTGTTCGGGTTTTCGAAAGAAAAAACACTCGTTTCCTATGTTCCTAAAAAGAACAAAACAGTCGTGCTCCTATCAACAGAACATCACAGCAAGAAAGTTATCGATGAAAGAGGAGATGGCTTGAAAAAGCCGGAAATAATCCACTCGTACAATGCAACAAAAGGTTGCGTAGACACTTTTGACATGATTATTGCACAATATTCTTGCCGGAGAAACACCTGAAGGTGGCCGCTGAACATCTTCTTTTTCATGCTCGACTCTGCTGCATACAACGCGTTTGTGTATTTTTCAACCAAGTATCCAGCCGTATTGGAAGTGAATGGACCAAGACAAAGGCGATTGTATCTCGAGGCTTTGGGAAAGGCCTTTGCTGAAGAACAAATTTCTGATCGTGTTCGAAAACAAACAAATTTCCAAGGTGTTTCCTCTCTGTTGAAGGCAGCAGCAGCATCAATGATTCAGCAGAAGATGCAAGGCCGATGTTACATGTGTCATCGTCAACGTGACCGAAAAAGCCGAAATAAATGTGTGAAATGTTTCAACTTTGTTTGCAACGAACATGCTGCTCCAAATTCCGTTTTGTGATCTTCTTGTCATCACAATTATTGAATTTGTTTCTATGTTGAATATAGCGAAATAGTTTTGAACTCTTCCCATTCCTACCAGAAATAAAATTAATCATATAACATCTTTTGTAGCTCTTGTTTTATGTTTGAATTTAGTTCGTGATTTGAAGAGAATTAACGTAAATATTCAATAATAGATCACATCATGTCACCTAATTACATAGGCACTGGTAAGTTAATAAGAAGAATTTCTTCTAACTTTATAGTTTAAAAAAATCCTAGCATTTCTTAAAAAAAGTGATGGGGTGCACGTGCACCCCTATTGGTCATTGACGTAGTGAAAAATGTTTTGGTAATCCAAGGGTTAAAGGGCTTCCCGCCGGTTGTGTGAAGCGCAAAATTGGCACAATCTTGGCGAACTGTATGGTCGCAAGTTTCAAACTGTTGTGCAACTTGAACTTTGTAAGGGTAATTGTACTAAAGGAGCAACTACTGTGACGACGGCATAAAGATGCCCTGAGATTTTTTATCCAATAATACAAATGGCAAGTGGTGTGACTGTGCCAGGTGTTTTATTACCATTATGAGTGGAACTCACCCAATGCAACTTCTGCATCAAATCCATAGCAAATTGACAATGCAAAATGAAGTTACATACCTTTGTAAATATTCTAGGCATTTAATTAATAACATATCTTCAGTATCGTGGATATGCTATTGAATTCAATCCGGCGTCTTAACTGGTCACCCTGTACATGTTGTCAAAGTCAATAAATCAACAATTACTTTAAAAGATAAAAGTTACAGGCCTGTATTGTGTCATTATTGCGCATTTCAAGCAATTTCAAGTATTTCTGTATGATATTATACTACGGGTAGAAAACATTATTCATTTTTTAGGCCCTCATCCAAAAAATTATTGTCAAAAATTATATGTCACAATCCTAAAAGTTGTTCATAGATTACTAATTCGGCTATAAATCAGCTTGATGTCATACTTATTTGCAACAATAGACAAATAAGAAAATTTTCAATTAATGCGCCCGATTGAGGGTCAAATAAAGTTCAGAGTTCTCATATAATGCTCGGAACATTTCTTACTGAAATTCATTCTGATGTTCAGAGAACACTCGAGGCACTCCAAAGTTTCTTCCTGCGAAGGTCCGTGACTTAAATTGAAAACTAGAAAAGCCATCGCAAAAATTGCTGTGGTCTTGGGCGGCACCATTCGTGAGAATATCCATTCCATCAATCGATACCGAAGATTTCGGGAAGTTGGACGATCCACCAATGTGAATAGGCTCCTGAAAAATATGAAAGGTGTAGTAAGTATTTGCATGGATCAATTTGACTCTACAGCATAGTTTCATGTTAGGTCCATACTAGTACACATGCATAATTGAACAAGAACAGAGAAACCGATGAAGCGATGAGTAGTCGAACACTTCGCTCACATATCATTTAATTAGATTTAATTGACATTCCAATATAACCTACCCAAAAATATCAATTAATCTAATATTATAGGACTGTTCCAGTCATTATCTTCATTTGGGTTGTGTGTAAGACTGTGAGTTCTTTAATTGCAAAATGCAAATTATGAAAAGGAGATTGCTATAAATTAGTAGACTGAAATGCTGATATAAATAGAATAATCAAATATTGAATTGCATTCTCAGTTGGATAAATGGAAACAGACCTGAGATGTAAACTACACCCAATGATGATTCCTGACATTGGATTAAATAGCAGCTATTCAGGTCTGTTTCCATTTTTCAACTGAAAATGCAACTCAATATTCAATTATTCTATTTTCAATGTGTTGGCAAAAAGCGTCAAATTTTAATTATCACGGTGCACTAACTTAGGCGACTTGCCAGTAGTATGTTTAAAGTGATGCGAGCCGTATTTAATGAATGCCCGTCGAAACTTCACTAACTTGCTTAATGCAAATCTGAAATGCTGGTAGTGAAAGTCAGGTGTAGTATGCAATCTTTGATACTTAAGTCATTTCATTTTGAATCAATCAAGAAGCACTTGACACGCCACACGAGTACTTTCTTTGTGAATTTAAAACAGACACTCTTTCTATTGAATTGAATAAGAGAAAACAAAAATCAACTCATTTATCTTATATATGCTAATTTCCAGTTTTACATGTCTCGATTTCAGTATTTTCACTCAATCTCTTTTCATAGCCAGCCCCCTATATGAATTGAATGTTTTTAGCTTTTGAAGCAAGAGTATTTAGCATCCTTTGCTTAATGACGTTATCTTACTATGAGTAGAGTTGTTGAAAGTTCTTAGGATAAGCTAGTTTTCATTTCCTTACAAGTAAGTTTATATCTACTTCGTATTTCTTATTTTAGAACTACTTACTCTAAATCAAATTAAGCACGTCTTTGAGTTGTCGCTTTCTGCAAATATATTATCCGTCCGGAGGTCTCAGACCATGCAGAGCATTAGCAATTGCAGTTCCATTTGACTAGATTCTGCGCCGCAACCATCCAGTCCAGTCCCACCTATTTATTTTTAGTTTTTGCCGCCACCGTATCCTCTACTCGCTCCAGCCGCTCCCTACTCTCAGCCATTATTAAATCATCATCATCCACATATGCCAAACAGTCACAATTCAAGTCTTTCTAGATTCAATCCACCCGAAATTCTCACTTGTCTCATCACCCACTTCAGCCGAAATTGATCAATATTGGAGCCGGAGGGCATCACTGTTTCAAGTCGGAGGAGAACACAAAAGCGTCTGTGACTTGGCCTTCAACTCTCATACAACAGTTGCTTGCTTCAGCACAATTTTGACAATCTGACAAATTTCTTCGAATTTCTTGTTACGCTCCATAAGGTTGGTCTGTGTATACTATCGTATTCTTTCTTGAAATCGACGATTAGATGTCAGCTGTCGTAATTGCATTCCAAGTATTTCTCCAAAAATTGCCTAACAATAAACAGGTGATCGACGGTGGATTTCCTTTTTACAGTCACAGAGCTGATCATGAAAAACGGACCACCCAAGTTAAGTTGAAACCCAATCGATTCTTATGCCTTCCAATCGTGTCGTGCAACAACATGTCATACATTATTGGAGGATTCTATCGGCTGTTAATGTATTTGCTGGAGTGCTCAAAATTTGAAAGCCGCTCAATTTGCACACCGCAATGTTTCAATAAGAAAGCATGTTAGCATGGCCATGAATCAAGCATGGGGAGAATGATCATTTTCTGAGCTCTCTTTTGATATACTGGTCATCAAAATCGGTGGCAATGAAAAATTAATGAGATCGCGAAGTTATCGCAAAACTGTCATCAAAAAAGTTATCATGACTCTTTTGCTGAAAATATTATGCTCTCATTTTTTCATCAAAAATATTCATATTGGTATCATCAGAATCCCTTCGATGTGGGGAGCACGAATATGCAAGTTTTACTGAATTTTAGCAAGGAAAATGAAACTAAACTCATTCTAATAAATTTTATCTTGAGCGCTTTCGATGACTCTAGTCGTCAGATACGTCATTTATATGAGGATTCTAAACAATCTTGCACTGAAAGTTATAAACATTCAAATTACAGTACATAGCTATAAAAAGAGATTAAGTAAAAAATTATGCATAGGTACATATTAAAGTCGAGACACTAGACTATCGGAAATTAACATAGATAAGATGAAAGCAGAAAGGGCTAAGACCATGGCAGCAGCAGGTCACTTACATATTATTTCATAACACAGACCGATGGCCTGAACTGCTTCAACAAAATGGCCTCAGTGATCTTAACATGGGGCACATTTCTGCAATACGCAGCAACAGAAAAATATGACTCAATCTTGCGTCCGGCAAATAGATTGTAATCCCAGAGATGCTTACATATTGAGCTGCTTTGATCTTTTGGCACTCTACATTGTAGATCTTGATGCTGCCCACTTAGGATAGTGCTCCTTGATACGATGCCAAGACATCTTATATAAACGACGTTTCTTATGACCAGAGTCATCGAAAGCGCTCAAGATAAAATTTATTAGAATGAGTTTAGTTTTATTTTCCTTGCTAAAATTCAGTGGAAGAAAAGGCTGTTTTAAGTTTTTGATGCAAGTTTTATTCAAATTAGTTCAATAGTTTCTTTTCAAACTTATTCAACATTTTCTGTTATTACCGCTAAAGTACACAAGCACCATGTAAGGTGAACTACGGGTCAAAACAAAATAAATAAAGAAGGCATTTCTTTGTTCTATCATGCTGACCGCAGATTGCTTCTTACCTTTCATGTTTGTGTACTTAAGCGGCAATGACAAAAATGTTGAAGAAGTTTGAAAAAGAACTATTGAGCTAATTTGAATAAAACTTACATGTTCGTACTCCCCAAGATTCCAAACATGATCATTTTCATAGAAAAGTGACAATATGACATTTTCAGTCGAAAGAGTCATGACTTTGTGAGAACTTCACTACCATGTGGGAACGCATCTTGCTAATATCAACAGATTATCTGGCGAGGTAGCGATTTTGTGGATAATTTTTAAAGGTTCATTTTCGTGTAAAAACTATCTCCGCATGTGAAAATGGTCATCATCTATCCAAAAACATGTGTAAAATTAAAGAACGACAACGTTGGCGAAAAAGTTGCTATAATTAGTTGGTATATATTTGTTTACTAATGCGAGCTGATTTTTCGCCAACCGGCGAAATCGTGGATATTGTAGCAACTAATTAGTGGTAAGTAGTAATGTTCGTATATTACCTTTACATGAAAATATATTGTATACTCAGTCTGATCTGATAAAAAGGGATCTTTTTTAATTCACGAAGGCTTAAACTAAAAAAGTATTTATCTTCCATAAATGTCGCAGTAAATATTATTATATTATTCAAATATTTGTCATTGTTGTAAATTATTGAATGTCAAGAGATGTTATGAAAATTGATATAAACGGATTCTCTCTATATTCTTATCATTATCAAATAATGTCAGTCTGCACTTATTTCTTAGATAGATTAGCCAAAGGTGGGTGATGGTGAGGAGGTGAGGGAGAAAATAGAGCCTCGGCTGTAGAGGCGGATTACTAAAGAAAATAAGAGAGAAAGTCAAAAGTAAAAGGTGGCATACAGAGCGCGAATTCGCGAATTGTCGCCAGCGAATATGCTAAAAATTATTTCTGAACTATTGCATGATGATATGTAGCTGACATCCGCCAGTTTTTCGCAAGATTCGTTCCCACAGGGTATCTCATTAATTTTTTATTACCTCACCGACATCTCCAAGGCTGTCATGACACGGAGGATCTGTAAAATACTATCATTCATTCGGCATTACTGTCATGATCAGTCAAATTCTTATACATTTCTCCAAAAGTGTAATAATTTGCATATCTCACAGGTGGTGCCTGGTCTCGACTCATGTTCATTTAATGAAATCGAAACTGTTTACACAATGGGGATTTAATAAATGCTCAATTGCTACTCTACCTAATATATTTACTCAATGTGAATTACTCATAAAAACTCTTTTCTTGTATCATGTGGCTTGTATCATACTGCTAAAGGATCTTCAAAGAAGGAAATGCATTTAAGTTGAAGTTTACAATGGTTTCTAAGAAACCATGTGTTTGAAATTGTATCCAGGTAACGTGTAATACAGGCGGTGAATCGGTACATGTCATATAGTTTAATTGGTGCACTCATAGAGATTATTGCGTACTTACTAAGTCTAGTTATAACATTCCTCAATACCTCTTACTTCCTTTTCTTCTGAACACGGAGCCATTTACAAAAGTTAAAGTGATGAAATGAAATGAAAAGATATTATCTACACAAATACTTTCGACTTCATTGCTGTGTCATTGTCAAGCGAGAGTGATTGTAGGCCTGCCTAAATTATCACGTATGTTTCAATATTCGAAATGGCATTTTGAAACATATCTATAGTAAAATTATACCTGTAAAATTACTATATTTTCACATATGTGTTTTCTTATTCTTTCGATAGTTCCTCTCTTTTTTTGGCAACGTTTTGTGCAGAGACGCCTTCACGAGTTTAAGGCAGGTGTTTCATCGACTTCAAGGAGTGCACTTTGGGTTACACAATCCTATGTTCTGTTGTTGAATATTCATTAGTCTTCGTAAGTTAATTTTCAATATTCATTTCATTTTGAATGTGCGAAATCGGAAAGAGTTTACAATTTTGATGGCAATTTTCATAATGCATGGCTAGCCTTTAAACATACATATTATGTAGGCCTAATATATTCGTATGTATTTTTTTCAGATGCTGTCAATTGACAACTATACAGTTCTGAGTGGTTGTCACTCCAATCAGCGATTAATCTGACTGGAATGCGATCATGCACTACCAGTGAATGAAAACTTCAGTGAGGATTTTTTTATTACTTCACATTTGCAGTTTTCGACGACATTTGTTGTAAATACCTATCATTTATCATCATTATCACCTAGTAAAATATCATTTATCATTATTATCATCAATTTGAATACCCTGTATACAGAACAGGCATTACATGCATATATGTAAGACGCGAGTAGGCTTAGGCAAGAAAGCTGAGAAATCATCAAAATCCGAAACATCAGTTCAATTTTTTGACTGACAAAGGAAGCGGAGTAAATATTATTTTCTTTTTGCGTGTTATTTAAATAAACAGCTTTGATATTTAGATACGGGCAACCTCATGCCTCTATTGACAAAACAAATATAGCCTAAAATTGACAACAAAGTGATTTCTTCTCACTCGATTTGCATGTATTCATTCATACGCTACCAGACATGGTTGTTGTACGACGAACATGGAGTAATTATCAATTCAAAGTTAAAAGATAAAGGCATATGCTAAACCTGAGTCTGCCTGAAACGCATTCAAGTCATAAAATACTGGGTTGTGTGATTGGGTAGCCCAGAGTGCCTTCCTTGAAGTCGATGCAACACCTGCCCTCCGTAGATGCCCGTTTTTGGATAAAACATCCACGGATAAATCCTATCAAGAAATATCGTTCCTTATTAAGTAAAATGGTCTTTTTTGGTGTAGATGTAACTATATTAATAATATTTAGCATTGTAAAGAGTGGGAAATGAATATAAAAATTACTATGAATAGTAACTTGAAATTGTACATGGTAAAAACATCGATGATCCATGTACGTGGATAAAATACATAACTAAAAGTGCGTTTCCTGTAGAGAAGAATTGTCCATTTGAGTTAGATACCGACTTTACTAATAATATTGATGCTGTAAGAAGTGACAAATGCATTTAAATTACTCAAAGAATCGTTCATGGATAAAACATCAATGATCCATGGATATCGACATATGAAACATGTAGGGCCTATACGACATATGAAATATGCATGTCTACTATTATTTCGAGTATCTTATATATGGCCTTTATAATTGATGAAATGATGTGTATAAAATAAATATTCAGGTGACTTCATCACTACTCTCTCTCTCTCTTCTCACTCACTGGTTCCCCTTTTCTTTTTCTTTTTTCTTCTACTCATTTTTCATCATCTTTCACATTCACTACATGTACACTGTAGCTACAATAGCAACAACATCAGTCAATACTGACGAGCGGATCAGGTCATCAATATTAGGCCTACACATGACAAATATTTTCAATATCAAGGGAGCCTAAGCAGTTCTGTTGGTACACATTTTGCTTCTCAAATTAAAGCATCTATTGAAGTCTCTAAGTTCCCCACCATGTCCCTTCAGCAAGTCGACTTTGATCAATTTGCTCGTGTGTTCGCTAAATTACTTAGCTAGTAAATTGCAAAACTAATGATATTAAATCAAAGGTAACTGAACCAAACAATTGCCTAAGTATCTCGGTCAGTCTGCGTAATCGTATCTCGCTTCTATAACTTTCCGTCGCTATATGAAGGAAATTCGCCACGCGCACGCAGCTGAGGAAGTTCGGTCGCATTGTTGACAGCCTGGTCCGGCCGCACTTGCCAGCCATGAGTGAAGAACAGCGGTCGATAATATTGTCACGCTGCGAACTGTTGATGCCCGTGACTCAGCGTCCCTCTTTAATAATTATTGTCCGCCCATCTCGTGGGACAGAAAGCTGCGCAAGGCGCAGTAGCTTGTGCACTCTTCGTTCTCGTGGTCAATCGATCTCGTGTTTACGTTAATTGCCTAATATTACAAAAGTCAGCGCATCAAAGAGGATAAGTCTGCTTACACACCTTTATTTATTCATCGTCGGTTTTGTGATCGTCTACGTTTTTTCATCATCTTTCTCAGTTATCATGCACAATACGTGGAGCACATTTCGAAAATGAACACTCGTATGTAGTCACTGATTTCTTCCACTCAATCAAGTTCCTTTGATTTACGCATCAGAATTAAAAATGCATCTCTTAGATCAAACTGCAGAAAAAGGGTAAGCTTTTAAATCTTTCTAAATTTATTTTGTCAACTTAGTTTCAGCATTTAACTGCAAGTCTGGGTACATATGTATTTGGAAATATCGAAAATCTCTGGAATACTCTAACTCTTCCGGTCATGACGACTTACCTGGGTTTTTTATTAGAAGTTTTGCTGAGTTCTTGTCTTACTCCCTTTGCCTTATCTATAATATGTGCCTAAAAACTGCTTCCTTCCCGCTTGCATGGAAGCGTGCCAATACATAAAAAGGACAGTTCCGAATTCAGACTGATCTCTCTACTACCTTTCCTCAGCAAAATACTTGAACGCCTTCTAAGAGATAAACTTATATAAGGAGTTCGACACTGTCAATCACCACCAGCTTCTACTAACTTTTTGATTGATCCCCCCCACGTTGTCAGCATGATCAAAAGCTTCCTACAAAATCGTCAACTGAGAGTCCGCATCCCATCTTGTGACCCCCCCTTTAACGATATCAGTAGTGGCGTTCCTCAAGGATCAATTTTAGGACCCCTTCTGTTTATTTTATTCCTGGATGACAACCCTAACTTTAATGAAACAAAAATGTGTGATGTATGCTGATGACATCAGTCTCATTCATAAATTTGATGACATCAAAAACTGTAAACTCCAGCCTATTGTTGATTCGCTGTCTGACTGGGTCTGCAAGAAAAGGCTTGCTATCAATGTCTGCAAAACTAAAGTTATGTTTTTATCACGGAAATCTTGTAATGCGTCCTATCCAGACATTTTTATCAATGGTGTGCCAATCGAAGTAGTTACATCTGTGAAAATTCTTGGAGTGATTTTTTCGAATAACTTGCGTTGGAGCGAGCAATTTTCGTCTCTGTATGCAAAATGCTGTCTGGCCATGTCGTATGTTAAGAAATTAAATGGTAATTGTAATGACGTTATCATGCAAGCATTCTTCGGCATCGTTTTTTATCATATTGTATACTGTTGGCCTATTATGTGCGATTTAAATAGGAAGGACTTCAAGAAACTGGAGATACTGTACAAAAGTACAAAACGGCTTGTCGGTGGGCCAATTTGACCCACCATAATTCACTTCGTTATCTCCTTGACAGATGCTGTGTGAAGATCATTAAAAGTATTTGTATAAAGACTGTCATCCGTTGTCCCAATTTTTTGTTTTGCGTGACTCTAAGCATGATATCAAACATTCCCGTGCCCTTCTTCCTTTACGTCGGAACTCATCCTTGTATTAAAACTCATTTGTTCGATTTTCGTCACGTTCGTAACTTTGACACGTTGATTTTGTCAGTGTCAGTACTAAACAATTCTTGTATTAGTCATACCGCTTTTGTATGATGAATAAAGCATTCCATTATTATTATTATTATTATTAAAACAAAATCAAAGGAGAGGTTTGGTAATGGATTTCGGTTTATTGACCATGAACACGTAGAGACATTTCTATTATTGACTACTGCTATATTACTACTGCTCTTATTTTTGAAAATACTAAAAGCTACTAGCCTCATACTTAACCCTTACTTTACTAAGAAAAAAAGTAACATGGTTTACCATGGGGTGCGATTCACACCAATTCACAATCGGTTGTTGCAAATGCTTTTAATCAATCTTAGCAATATTTTCATACCAAAAGCTTTTCGAACACTGTTAAATAGTGCTAGGAGAACGAATAAAGCAGTCAGTTTTCGCAAGTTTTTGTTTTAATTGAATTAAATTTAATCACCGTTTCGGAAAATCCTTCACCTGCTGACTGGCATTATTTCACCTGCATACGTTCTCTTTCTAAAACGATTTGTGAAAAATTTGTTTGTATATAGCGGTGGATATGGCAAGAAAAAGTGAGTATGAATTTATTGGATTCTTGACTATAATGGTATTTACTGTACGAAGTATCAGGAAACTCTAATTTATCTTGAAAAACTAAGTGAATATATGTAGGATAATCGACTGATGTAACGGCAGATCTTTCTAATCCTGAAAATTTAATCTTTCGAAGGGTAAACAGACGCATCCTAACTATACACATGCCTGACTCTTACATTTGTAATTGAGAAAATATGATTTTAGATTAGAAATGATATAAGGGAAAAAGGAAGGTCGACTCAGAACTCGACCATGTGTCATGCTACTTCATGGTCTGTAGCTCTAACCATTATGTCATGGACTCGTATCATAGAGTCGTAGCAATTTATTGTCTATGTCTAACTTGTCTGCATTTTTCATTTCTCCTGTACATTTGATTGAAATTACATGGCTGACCTCTGGAGTACGGCCGAGGGAAGGCCAATATTCAATGGTAAGAAATCGATTCACTCAACTTCTACGTTATTTTCGATTTGATTGCCGGAGTGAAAGAAATTTTCGAGACAAATTTGCACCCTTGCACCGTATTTTCGAAGAAATTGTGACTAAATTTCGAGCTAACTATTCACCTGGATCTGAATTGACTGTAGACGAACAGCTTGTCAGTTTCCGAGGGCGCTGTCCTTTTAAAATGTTCATCCCTTTAAAGCCAGGCCGCTATGGAATAAAGTCATGGGCTTTATCTGATTCAAAAACCTATTATTGTCTCAATTTACAGCCTAATTACGTAGGAAGAGTTGGTGATGTTCCGGAAAGAGGTCAAGGTCAGCGTGTTGTACTTCAATTGACGATTTCTACACAGGATCTGGCCGTCACATCTATATGGACAATTTTTTTACAAGTTTGCAGCTTGCAAAAAATCTTCTTGGACGTCAAATGACTATGACGGGCACCATTCGTTGTAATAAAACCGAATTACCTTCGGAAATGATGCCTGATTCAACTAGGCAGCAATTTACCAGTGTATTCGGATTTCAAGACAAAGCAACAATTGCTTCCTACGTCCCGAAGAAAAATAAAGCAGACATTCTTCTGTCGACCAACCATCACGACATCGACATTTCAAGTGATTGAGTCAAGAAAACCTTAAATCATTCTTGATTACAATAAAGGAAAGTGCGGTGTGGACACACTAGACCAACTGGTGCGAAATTATAATTGCATTCGAAAAAGCAATCGTTGGCCTCTGACTTTGTTCATGAATTTGCTGAACATCTTCTCGTACAACGCACTGGTTTTATTCCTTTACATGCATCCAGAATATGAACAAAGAAGTGGACAAGTTCGAAAACGGTTTCTATTTAAATTGTCAAAGTCTCTTATTGGTTGCTGAGAGGGCAACGCACTTGAGCCGGCAAGGTTGCTAATGAAGGCCTTTCATCCAACCGATACCGAAACAAAGGCGATGCGATCATTGTCCAAGAGAACGTGACAGAAAATCTAAAAAAAGATGTGTTTTTTGTCAAACGACCGTGTGTGCTGAAAACGCTATCATAAAATGTCCACGTTGTTGACTGTAGAAAATTGAATACACCAATTGTTTTTTAGGGTCATTCAGAAAACAATCATAAACCTCCATTGTTGTTCGTTACCAAAAATATATTTGGGGTGTGATACACCCCATGGTAAACAACGCTACATTTTTTCAAAAACATTTTCACCGCGAAATGACTTCATACTTCAAAAAGTTTATTACTGTAACTTTTTTAGTGATATTCACCTCAAGGATAAACTGGGAGGGCATCATCTGACTTTATCCAGTTAAAGAAATACACAAAAAATGCGACGTCTTGGGGTGTGTAGACACTCCATGGTAAAGTAAGGGTTAAGGGTTAATTTAATTTACTGGTAACAACAAAATATCTCAATTCCTCTTAGTTCCTCCTAGCAGACTTATCATATTTAGGAGTCCTACCAATACTTTGAATTCATTTGTGTAATCGAAAACCCAAGTAAAACGATGTGTTTCTTGATAGCTATAATATCTTTTTGTATACAAATATTATAGCTATCAAGAAACATATCGTTTTACTTGGGTTTTCCATCACACAAACGATGTCTCATGCCCAAGGCTTATTCACTTTGAATTCAATACGAGAATGTTCATGTATATCAGTTTTCACGACGAAGTTTCTCGTTGAAAAATCGATCAAAAGTTGATTGTGGTGTCGTCAAAATAATGATAATCAAATGGGAATATGTTGAAATGGTAATATAATATTTCTAAATTCGTAATTTCTGATTGCTTACATTGAAAATATCACAAACACATGGGCTGAGCATGTTGAGACAAAATAGCTGCATGCTAAAAAACTTAGAAACTACATGTATGAGCATGAAAGAACTTAATTAGCGCATAAACCCCATTTAGCACTTCAGTATTTAGATATGTAGTGGGCTATACTTGTGCTATAGCATTAATATTTGGATGACAAATAATTGGAAAAGTTTTTGAAACTGTTAAACATGCTATAAGTCATAAAAATTATCTTTCAGAACTGCAAAACGTTTAGATGGAGAATATTTTTATCAATGCGAACAAACTATTGAGCTATCTGATATCTGCTCAAGTTATGCAATTTAATCTATTTTCTGAGAGATGGATCCATCCAGGAAGCTTGTTTAAATAGGTCATTATTTCCATTTTATATACATTGAATTGAAAACCTGTAGCTTCTGCCTATAATATTCAATTAATTTTTTCAGAATTGCCACATTTTTTGTAGAAAATGTTATCAATTTGATGTTTCGAGTCGTTTAAGAAAAATGATCAAGCACACAAAAGGCATAGATGCTACACAATGGATTGCACGTTGTAGGCTACATGCACGCTTTGATAAAGATCAGTCATGCGTTGCAGTCCTACAATAGGTTTAGCTCAGCAAAATCAATAATTTTTCATGCTTTACGATAAATATAAAACAATCAAAGCGCAAACTCATTGCTCATATCAATTTGTGTTTACTTATTACAAATTATGCTTCGCACCTTTCAATATCATCATAGGCCTAGTTATTATGGTCACATGTTAGTTGTCGGCCCGTATGTCATTATGAACTAATTGAGGAGATAGTGTCGTATAAACGGTAGACAAGATGACATTATGTATGCATGTGTTTGCAGATTGCGATTTTGAATATCAAAATAAAATTACATGTGCGGCATTAATATTAATTAATTGAATGTGTCGATAAAGTCACTGTTCTTGGTTTTGTAATCAATAAATATCTGTCTTGGGATTCCCACATTGACCATATTGTGAAGATAGCTAATAGACGTTTTTATGCTTTGAGAAAGTTGTGGCTACATTTGAATACCGATGAACTGCACATGATATATACAGCATATATTCGCACAATTGTAGAATATGCTTGTCCCATTTTTGCTGGCATCAACAAATCGCTAACAAAGAGGCTGAAAAGCATCGATATACGAGCTCATAAAATTATATATCGTGATGGAATACGGGAGTGTCGTTGCGCAAGTGATGAACTGATCATACGTCGAAATTAACAGAGTATTGACCTCTACCGAAAGATAGAGAGCAGTGACAGTCATATTCTGAGTGATATTATTCCCAACAGGCTTCTGCATACCGGATACCCTATTATTCCCCTTTGTCGAACAATAAAGACTAAACAATCCTTCGTGAACTACACTGCACGCCTACAGAGCAATTTATTGTGAAATGTTTTCCTTCATATTGCAATTATATGACTTGTGTCATGATCTTTTGTGTATTTGCATATGTTACTTCTGATTATCATTATTTGAGAAATAAACACGTTACTTACATACTTACTTTATATTATCATAAAAATTCAAGCATTCCTGAATATCTTCATCGCATGAACGGTTGACAGGCAGTCGGTAGTAGGCTACATACTCCGTTTTTATTTGCAGATTGCATTTTCTAAAAACAGTTGCCGGCACTTGAATATCAAAATAATATTATTGATGAATACTACAAGTATTGATTAAGAAAATAATTGATAAATTGTTAATGATCACAATTCAACCACTCTTGAATATCTTCATTTGCTATCAAAATTCCTAAGAATATCGCTTCCCACATTGTCAGAGATGAAATGATCCAAAAGCAGTTTTCCTAATAGTCTTTACTACAACACCTAAAATTACTATAAATGATTTCTCTTCTAAACTTTGAGTAGGCCTACCCATAGAATGTTAATTAAGATAAGTTAAGTATGATAATTCTGGTCTGCACATCAGCACAAAATTTGTCTTCTTTTTACAGGTGCTGATTGCTGAGGCTGCGCAAATTTGTATTATCTGTGCATAGATGACTCAATACCTGACCTACGTTCGGCTGTTTTTCCGTCTTGTTTTGTGAGCTAATTAACCCCGAAAGCTACTGGAATTATTATTTACCCATAAATCTCTCATACTCGCAACGTCCCAGCGATCATCAGATTTGGACAACCGTCTTGTGGTCCAACTGCGAAGAAGTTTTTTCAGTGACCTCGTATTGTAAATGCTTCCCTTTTCATAAGAAAAGGAAGCAATAAGTATTGAGAAATGTGATCATTTCACATACAGGAGCGCAGTTTTCTTTGAGATGCACCAATTCAGCGTGTGTATTTACACGTTACCTGGATACAACTTCAAACTCTGTGATCTTCAACTTAAATGTATTTCCTTCTTTGAAGATCTTTTACCAATATTATGTTGTCTCAGCAATCATACCGACATATTGTGATATGTCACATCATACAAGAAAACAGATTTTATGAGCGCGTCCTATATCTCCGTCCATTGGATTGGTTCTCAACTGAAGATGCCTGAATGCCAATAACGTGTGTTGCTTAGAAGTTTTAAATAACATTTTTCCCTTCAGATTTCGTGGTTTGTTTGAACTTCGGAAATCAATACTATACGGCTACTGATCATTTGCTTGATGTTTTATTTCACTATGGAGAAAATGGTAAGCATGTCCATGTTTACGAGAAATGTTTGGCTTTGACAACTTTTCATACTTTTCATAATTCGATCAATTGAAACAAGTAAACACATTCTGATTGTATTTGAAATTGCAGCTGACTAGCTGATTCAATATTTTGGTTGAATTTGTTGGTCAAGACCACGGCAATGCTCGTTGTAGCTTATGATGTCTGATATGTTTTAGATGCATGAATGCCCATGTTTTAAGTCCATAGATAAACAAATAGGCGGTATTTTACTTTATACATCAGTCCTTCAACAACTCGTTGCTATACTGGAACATCAATTGACATTTAGTTATAAATTCAATTTTCATCAACGGTAACGCTTATTTCCTTGATTTGCCACTTTGCTGCAACATAGCAGTTATTTATCATTGACATTATTGTCATTATTGTCATTTATCATTTATTATCTAAACAATGACTTGATAAAGTCTAATTTTGATGCATAAGTAAATATAATTCCCAGTTCCAAGTCTACATGTATTTTGGAAAAATAAAATATTCCAGATTTGTCATGATTTTAATAACAATGACATGCGGAAATCCTCGTTACAGGAAGTTGGTAGCGCTCGCTTCCTATCTGACATTGACATTAGTTGCACTCCGCAGGGAACCGGTCGCCGGTTAATTTAAGTAGACCCATCTCGACTGTTGACGACATTCAGTCAAGAATACGTTGCTTTGTCAATTACTACAGCATTAAGAGCATGTAAATGTAGGATAATTTCAGAGCATCGACGTGCATATTTTTGTGATATAGATATTGCGAGCTGTTCTTTAAAGAGTTGGAAAAATGATTGTCGGCAACTTATACATGCAGTTAAAACCCTACCTTGCATCAAACAAAGCCTCCAGAATCATGTATTCTAGTCTGTATGAATTTTGGAAGCATTGTGTATTCCTCAATTGATCTTTTGTAGAATTATCACAATCTTGAATAATTTCACTACAAGGGATGGTTTATATAACACACGGAGCTCAGAGATGCAGTGAGTAATGACTTTCAATGGAATCTAGGACCTCCGCCTACTTCTCGAACACTTGAAATTGAATATTGGATAATGGTTTGATAAGCTAGCTGCACGCGATGAATTTTGATCGATGTAGGTACAGCAGCATTCCCGCTTAGTCTTGGGACACATTACTGAAATGAAAAATTGATGACAAGTTCGGCGAGCTCATTATTCCAGACTCTTATACCTCATCTCGCGGTCATCAATGTAAACTCAAGAGATTTGAATTTAAACTGTAGTGGAGAGAGTTCTCAGTTGACGTGGAAAAACACAAGTGTTTCCTCACAAGTGAAGAAGTAGATATCACTTCATTGAATCACTTTAAATCAAGTTTGCACGTCGCAGACAAGACATTTTCATCATTGTTCATGTTGCGAAATTGGTCATCATGCCCATCAAAATTGAACTTTACTTTCTTGAATGTATTGATATTCAAAATGGCAAAATATCCCATCCACTATGTTATGGAGTTAACAATTTTCAAGTCCATTTTGGTTTCAGATTTTATTATAATAACGTTTTAAAGCTTGTTCTGTTAGAAAATGCTATCTGTCGGACATGCAAACAAACGTTGTTGTATAGCTCATTAAATAGAATGACTTCGCGGGAAAACGAATTGACGATAGTAAAGCATCGTCATCAGCCATGTCACCTTGTCACGAGTTATTCCAAAGAACCTCTGCCTGAAAAAAATACTCAACCTCACTCATTGTACGTCCGACAGATATTTTGATCTAGTTATTAATGCTACAAAGAACTATTGAAATGAATCATACCAAGAGTCACTAATCCATCAATTTAAAATTATGTAATATAATTATCTTCAAAAACATTTCACCGCAAAACAGCCTTAATTTATTACACATTTTCCCAGAATTTTCAATTCACCGTTTTATTTCAAAATCTGTCGGACATGCAGAAATATTTTAGTCTTCGATTTTTCACCCATATTTCTTGTAAATAATCAAATATAAGCACATATACTTGAAATTCAATTTAGCTCTGAATCCAATGTAAATGCAAGTTGATCACTGTATCTGATAGAAATAGCACTCATTAGTCATATACATCAGATATCCTCGCCAAAACCACAGAAAATCCTGCGGGTATCCCCACGGAATCCCCATATCCTCACAGTACAAGAAATCTAATTTACGTGCTACTTTTCCACATAGGGAATAACTGATATCCGATATTTCAATTTCAGTGGAACTTAGAACATGATACGATCCAGCAGCTGTCTTTGATGATTGGATTGTAACATAATGATTTTCACTGTAATTTCTATTCTGTCACCTGACGATGGGATTGAATTCGATTATCACCTAAAAAATTCTTCATTAAAACTGTTTGCAGTTTATTGGTCATACTTTGTCTATGTAGCCGAGAAATGTCAATTCAAAAAAAATCATCGAACTATTTTCGTAATTGCTCCCAAGTCATCAAAGAGCGGGTACCAATTAATATTATTTGTTAGTGGATAGTCAAAAGTAGATGTTCTAATCAAATGCCTTTCTTTATACCTGGTGACTGGTCAGTTTTGTCACCCTGGATGTAATTGTTTTCATAAACAACAATTGCAGTACTTCTTCGCAATCATATTGAACATGAACATGTACTGTATATCACTCACTAGTGCAGTTTCAAAATGAAAGCGGAGGCTATACTAATTTCTAAACAGCACGCTTCCTGCAGGCAACTCGAGATGCCGTCTGTTTTGCCATGTGTATGCGAACGAGTTAAAAGAAATTTTGATCTAAAATGATCGGTCACTGTGAAGTGAAACTACCTATATGTTTTGACTATTCGACTATTATCTCGATATAGGTTCTTGAGCAACGCAATAGACTTAATTTTAGGCATCTTCGTGCAGAATTTTGACTTTTTGAACTGACTTAAGCTACCTGTTTTTCTCACAGCCTTTCTTTTGTTGCAAATGTGAGTGTAAATTTTCCATTATACTATTTATCAAATCAGGACGATCTATTTTGAATACTTTTTGAGCACCGTTCCTCTCGCCCAATCAGAACATGCCGGTGTGTTGCGAGACCAAGCACCATGAATTATTACGGAAAAAATTAACATATACGGAAAAAGATGAAGTTTTTTTGGATGACCTCTCAGGGTGTAACAGGATGTCTTTAGTGTAATGAAGCCTTTCGTTGTGTTAGCTATCACTGACCAATGTCCTTGCCACTGACTGCTGCACCACTGACGACATTTAGAAAGTCGTTTTTAGATTTCTATACAGGCCTTTATCTGAATTGAAATTCAGTCAGAACGACGGCTGCATTTTCTAATCCGGGTAGGTGTTAGGTTTTCATAATTTTGGCTGCATTGAAAATTGAAGCTATGTCGTCCGTTGCAACATTGAATCGGTCAAGTGTGCACTATGGAGCAATCATATTGAGCTCAATGATCGATCATGAACACATTGAATATGGTCTAATGCTCAAATGCACATGTAAGTGTGACGAACTATTTCTGAATAAAAATGTTGGGGTTTAGCGTGAAAGGGAAGTGCAAACTTTGGAAGAAATAAAATCAATAACTTATTTATGTTTTTTTTTATTATGAAAAAATTCATAAATTATAATGAAAACGTAATGACAACCGATGTTTATCTGCAATAATAATATCGGTTGTCATGACGCTTTCATTATCTTTAACATTCGGCCAAGCTATCGGTTACGAAGAGCGTCGCATTTCTGCATGCTGTTGGAGATTTGTGCCCTGAAAGTGGAATGGTAACCATAAAAATAACAAATTTCATTTTGAGTTTTAAGTGAACATTGGATGATTGCGTTATTGAGTGTATTAAACTCGGAAGTACATGGATCTACATAAACAAATGATCTTTGATCCTCCATAACTTGTAGCACAACTGGAATCACAAAATAAGAATTGTCATTTTACTGATGTTCAGTGACAATCTACAAATTAAAAATTATAAGAAGATCGTGCGAGAATTTAGGAGGAGAATGTCAGTAGCTCTCACACTATGAAGTTATCACAAATTCATGACACCTTTGACTGAAAATGTTATATTCTCACTTTTTCATCACAAATGTTCATGTTTGGCGTCTTCAGAATCCTTGTGATGCAAGAAATGCGAATATGTAAGTATTATTCAAATAAGCGCTATAGTTCTCTTCTTTTCTTCTTTAACATTGTTTCTTCGTTACCGCAAAAGTACACAAACAGCATGTAAATAAACGAAGGTTCAAAACAAAGCAATTAGCGAAGGAATGTCTTTGTTCTCTGACCACTACACTGTAAACTAAACAGTACGAAAGCTGACTGATTTTGACTGCGAAACCGACGTACAAAACGATAATAACAAAATGTGCGAAAGCATCATTGTTCGCGCACACACACTACGAAAGTGATTGGCTTCCCTATGGGTGATCTTTATCATCCAATAGGAAATGCCTTAGGTGCCTCGGAGTATTAACACGGTTCATTTGTTTAATGACGATGTCATATTTCGAAGATTTAGACAAAAGCAGACGAAGACAGCAATCGCTCGTTCAGACATGGAGCGTCAACGTCTGTCGGTGCGGGGGATTCTTCATTCATGTTGAATTTTAAAAAGTAGATGACTAAAAAATGTCTCTTCCTTGGCTAAGACCAGTAATTTAATTTGATGTACTTGAGATAAAATCTAGGGCCCTGCGAGTCGGGCTTTTGTCAACCTCGAGTCGGGTCGAGTCGGGCAAAATTTTCATAGATATTAAGATTCAAAAATAAGTTTAAGGCTACTTAGGCTGGTAACAGCAATGAAGAGAATAAGGAAATAAGAAGGTATATGGCGACGCACATTGCTGATCGAGTGAGTGGGCTATCCTTTGTTAAGCTTACATGTAATTGTGGACATTAGCTATGTATTAGACAAATTTCAAAAATCTATGCATGCAATCAATTTTTTGAAACCTTCTGTTCAAGCATCGCACATATTTTTCCTTGTAGTTATATTATGCAATAATTACTAAGCAAGACAGTGAGAGAGAACATCGCTCAGTTACTATTAGGAAATTGACAAAAGATCAATTTCATCTTTAACGAGTTAACTTAAACCTGTTTTTTTCACAGAGTTATGAAGTGTCACGCACGTATGTCTAATGGGGTTACTGCTAAATGTCAGAGCAGGCCAAATTATTCTGATATTTATAGAAATTAAAGGAGTTCGCAGTTATTATTCAAGTTGTACACTACTGTGATGTGCATTATCGATAGTAGTGCATTTATCTAATAGTACTCTATTCAGTCTATTGCAAGTAAACAGCTGGTCTAGTTATTTATTACTTTACAGAACAGCACATCATCGCACTATCTATCAATTACAACTGATTAATATGATTTTGCCACGGTTGTAGTCTGTTGACCATTACACCATCCTGCACTTGCCTTTATAAGAAACCTGTTCACCATAGCTGATGACCGTAATTTTTGTGAGTAGTGCATTGAATCAAAATCGAAAACAAAGTTTGAAACAACTGTCTGTACTTGCAAAAAAATATGATATATGATAACAAAATATGATAGCAATATACCCGGTGCGTGCGTATTTTTGATAAAATACAAGAGAGATTACGATTTCTGATTAGCTACCAGAGTGAGTATCTACGTGTGAGTAATAAACTAAAAATATCAAACAAAATCTCTAGTAATGTCGAGTTGAGTCGAGTACTATAGCGGTCAAACTCGAAATTGGAGTCGAGTCGAGTAGGCCTACCAGACTCGACTCGACATTTTCTAGTACTCGCAGGGCCATAATAAAATCCTGACATGTTTCTTTCTTACAGTGTCAGTGGTGCTGGCGGTTGATAGAGAATACAAATCTATCATGTTGCTGTGTAGTAGCAAATGATCAGATCAATTCATGACGACGTCATGTTTTTTGGGGTTTGAGTCAATCAAGAGATAACAAAACCGCCGTCATGAACTGATCTGATGAGTTTCCACTGCGCAACAATAAATGGAAAATTTGCATTCTCTATCAACTACCAGCAGATGGATTGCAATTCACCCAAGAAAGCAACTACACTGTAAACCAAACTCTGCCCAATATGTGACCGATTATGTACCCAACACATGTGACGTTTGCCACTGCCTTTATGTGACCAAATGTGCCCAAATCGGTCACATTCAGCTCGGAAGATGTATGACTTTATGTGACCAAATCGGTCACATTCAACACGGCTGATATGTGACTTAATATGACTAATATGTGCCCGGCCGTTCAGGATTATCGCTTCTTCCAATTATTGTGATAATTAAAACTCACTACTTGTTTTACATTTGGAGAGTAGAATTAATGCCTCTAAATTAAATTTAGCTATAAATTGTGGCTTAAAGGATTTCACTTCCTGGTGGGAAGAAAAGACCATGCTTTCAATTAATGAACTTATGGAAAGAACAACAAATATTTGCAAATCATTAGATACATATTCTACTTTCCATTTACTTTTAAGTTAACCATCAATGCTTAATTCAGAGTGCGTTGCTCAACGTCAACCGCCACCTGATGTTCAAAAACAAATAGATAAGCTGATGTAATACACACCTTATCTATACGCCAATGAAAAAATCGATGGCTGTGGCAGCATCTATTGCTGTTTTTACCAATAAAATTGTTTGATTCAACCTTAATTCAATTCTGTATCGACTCACTTTTCAGGACATTGCGATTGAAGATTCTATTTGGGAATATGACGTCATTATGTAATGTCTCCCAGTTTGTAATTCTCAATGTAATATACCGTACATGCTGGCCATTGACGAAGATCATTTGCTTCACGCTGTCTAAGCAAGATAATACAACTTCACTTACAACACGATGATACAACTTCCCGGCGAGATCATGTAGATTAAACGAAGACATGTGTCACATTTTGAATCACACAATCGCTATCATCATTGAAACAGCTTTAAAATCGTTAAAAAATCGTCTTCCTGCCAGTGATATTCTTGAACAAAACATACCGAAAAGTATTAGTAAAATCAATTTGAATTATTCTCATCAAGCACTCGCCGTATGTGCATGATTTATGATGATTCATCATCGGTCACATGAAAGTCACATATGTGACCAAATGTGACCGATGTGACGAAAATGAGTCGGCACATGATCGGTAACATATTGGGCACAGTTTGGTTTACAGTGTAGTACTTGAAAACGTTAAAATTGAGTGCAGTAAGATATGCACTTTCATAGATATCAAACATGGAACTTTGATATATTGCAATAGAGCAAAATATTACTTTCGAAGTTCGATTTTTGCTGGGCTAGATATGCTTTACCAATCGACACTGTAATTTTGAACAGTTATTTTTCTGAAAAATACTCACGATCCATTCATCTTACTGTTTTCTGAAGTTACTTTTAATTATTTCATCTATTCTTTTGGTGATATAACAAACTCTTTTTCAAAGTTGATGTCGAAAAATGTTGTGTAGAAATGATAATATGCAAGACAATTAGATTGTGGTGGAAAATGATTTGATTGTATGAAATATGTAGAATTACCTTCAATAACAGATGAATGATTTATGAATTACCTTGATCATCAGTTAGCATCAAAAGATTCTTCATACAGGAAATTCATTTTTGATTATACCAATTAATAAGTAGACATCAAATTGAAAACGATTGGCCTGTTGATATTTTGGTATCATGGTATTGTGGAAACATTGGTCGTGAGGAGTCGCTCCACTCCGCTCTGAGGTTTTTCAACAGTGCATGTATTCAAACTTGATCTCTTAATAATAGTTAAGTTGTTATACTGTATATATATATATAGCCCAAACACGTTCTTTATGGACGAGAATGGAATAAAATTGTTACTTGGACAAGAAGAAATGTGACCGCATGCCTTTTAATGACCAAATATATGAAATAGCATTGATTTTACATTAATTCTAAAAGGTTGGGTGGAATCCGTTTAGCTTGTCTTCCTTTTGTGAATCCTATAATACTGGATTAGTTTTGTATACATTGCAGTTTCAAGAAAAATTTAAAAATTGATCTGGTTTAATTTTTCTATGAACAGGAATAATTTGCTTACATTCGTATGAGTGATTTAATGAATCAGAGGGATCAACAACTGTAAATGTTCATATCAAACATGTTCCAATGATTCACATGCCATATTGATGACGATACCTAAAATATTTGCCCACGACTGCCTCTCTACTCATTGGGAATTTTTCACTTTCTAAATTCAATTTATGGAAGTGAATATTAGAAATAATTAGCAGCTAAATTACAAAAGTAAAATTACATGAAAATCAGTCAGCCGTCGTCGTGTAATATCGATGTATCCTACTTAACCAAGGGTCTATTTGTACATGAAAAGTCTGAGCTATTTTATTCGATGTAATTTTCATGTATTTTTATGTAATTTGATAATAGCTAAATAGATAACGCTCTCGAATATGATGAGTGAAAGACCGATGAGAGTTGCTCAGTAAGATATAAAAATACAGAAATGTAGCTTATATATCAGATTATTGACTGATTTTTGCCTACCAATCAGTAGCAAGGCAACATTGATACCTGGGAAAATGTTGTTGTTACCAGGAAAAGATCAGGAAAACGAAGATTGAAATTCTGTCGAAAATACATTATGCAATCCATTATGGCCTGCTAGATTAATATTAACGGTTCGTGGGTTTCGCTCAGAAAATATCCTTCGATACTGAGTCAGCAAAAACCGTTTACAATTAATGCGGCTTCTATATATCCGGTTCGTTGTGAATGATGTCTCACCACAAGAACAGATAATATTATTAAAAGTAACCTCAGAAAACAATAAGTTGAATGGATTATGAGCATTTTTCAGAAACTTAACTATTCAAAATTACAATGTTGATTGATAAAGCATTATCTAGTCCATCAAAACTCTAGCTTCCAAAGTACTATTTTGCTCTATTACAATATATCAAAACTCCATATATGACATCTATCAAAAGGAATCATTTCTTACTGACACAAACGCAACGTTTTCAAGTACTATTGTACTGTAAATGCTGCTTCTCGATAATAATTATATGATGTTGACATCACATATTGAAAACATGTGCAAAATCAAAATTGGCCTACATATACCACTTTAGCTATCGGTTGTCTGATCAAATTTCGGTAATGAAATAAATGTAGCTGCCAAACCAACTCATCAAAGAATATAACATTTCTTCCCAAATGTAGATGGCTTGGCTTATTAGGCTACTAGACCGTGTTCATGCGTGGGTTTCCATTGGTTCAATCTAATTTCGTTTGTCTTGATTCCGCAGCAATAATGAATGATTCGCTGACAAATGATCTGGAATCTCTTGTCTCAAATTTTAGAGGAACTTGTCATATTTTCTACATTTACTACTTACAAATCAACATCAGTAGATTTACTACATATTTTTAGAGGCAGTTGTATTTTGTATTCTACTGAACGTGACCTTCCTAAAGTCGTGTGGATTAGAGCTCATATCCGATTTCGAATTTCTATCCAACGTGATTTGATTATTTCCATTTACTGAAATCGCTAGATTCACCTGGTTGAACGACAACTACACTTTAATCACATTCCATTATACATCTGAAACATAATTGTATTTAAGCTAAAGGAGGTGAAAACAATGATAGGAACGATCTAAATCATGTTATATGCAACAATTCATTTCAAAAGCTGAAGTACATGATAACAATTAAATAAGGTACACATAGTAACTAGACTCAAATTAATTTACATTACATTTGAAAAAAGCACCATCATGGTTAACTTGCTTATTCAAAGTGGGGTTGAGTTTTTTTATGTACATGGCTTCCAAAATATTTAGGTCATAAGTGTTGGGAGCTTGAGATAGAATTTTGAAATTGTCAACTTTACAGCTGCAACTGCAATTTAACCTATGGTCAGAAATGGCGGACATTTTTTCCCGATGTTCTTTTATTCTTAAGTTTAAGTGTCTTGTAGTTCTACCTATGTAGGTAGTGCGAAGGTCCACCTCACAAGCGAATTGGCAAATGACATTAGACCTAAGAACTTTGGGAGTATGATCTTTGTTGGAGAAACCACTTTTTAGTTTATTACATGTGAAAACCCAACGGATAGGAGATTCTTTATCTATTCTACGGAATAGCGATTGTAGTTTCTTTTTAAAATAAACCGATTGAATGCCAAAAAATGGAATTTTGACAGTATGGAGGTATTTGGATTCATCTTTTTCTTTTGGAGCACAGAATCTTTTGTCCAGATACTGTTTGACCACTTTTTGTATAAAGTACAACGGATATCCGTTGTTTTGAAAAATTTTGGTCAATTTCCCTATTTCTATACAGACGATGTAGGCTCTGTTGATCAGAGTGCTTAAAACAGAAATTTTCCATTGCATGGGGCATATGGCTCTGAAGTTCAAGGTTAGACCGGTGTACGTGGGTTTTCTGTACACCTTAGTAGTTAGCGTGTTGGATGAAACGTCCAGGTCAATATCTAGAAAAGGTAGCACTTTACCTCCTACCTCTGTGGTGAATTTCATATTACTATGCCATTTGTTAATATAGTTGAAGAAGGATAAGTGGTCATCATCTTCAAAGATAGCCAAAATGTCATCTACATATCTGACATAGAATTTTAGGTTTAGTTTATCATTTTTTAGGAAAGTCTGTTCTAAGTGTCCCATCTCTTGTCTAGACACCGCTTGTAGAATGTTACACCTGTTTATATGAAAGGTAAAAAAATGAAATATGTTTTTTAAGAACTCTTTTCTTTTTAAATGATTGAGAAAACAATATTGCTCTGTTTATTACCTACGGTTCCTCTATTTTCTGAAGATTTTTCTTTTTAAATGATTAAGAAACAATATTGCGCTGTTTATTACCTACGGTTTCTTTTTTCAAAATGAAATGCATGTATCATAATAGCGCATAAAGCACTCATGCGCACTCGTGGGGACGGCGCACCTCATTTGCTGCAATTATTCAGGCAAACCAGAGAAAGAAATCTATGTCAGGCCAGGTCAAGAAATCGATATTCGTGACGACGAAAGCGACGTTCAATTGTGATTGATTGCACGATTGCGGTGAAAAGCGCTAACCCACATTTCATCTTCGAAACTTTTCATTTCCATGTGTTTTCATTATCGGACGAACTTTTCGCTCTTGATGGCTTCAGGTGATTTCGAAATTATAATGCAATGATCAACTATGGACAGAGGGAAGCTTACTGCCAAGAAGAAGTCTGGAAGACCATCAGACGAAAATGTGAAGAATCAAGTGATCAATTATGTTTTAGAAAACAGCGAAGGGACAAGTCAGAGACAAATTGCAGCGAATGTTGGAACATCCCTTCAACTGTCAACAGAGTCTTGAGAGACGAAAAAATTCGCCCATGGAAATATATCAGCTTGTCCATGAAATCAACGAAGAAGATTTTGATAGACGATTACAGTTTGCTGAGTGACTTTTGACCCGAAGCAATCCTCTTGGATTTGCAAAGACAATTGTGTTTTCGGATGAATGCAGCTTTCATTTGAACGGAAATGTGAATCGGAATAATATGTTTTATTATTCAAATGAAAACGAACATCTTACCATCGTCCGTCCACTAAAATCTGAAGCAATTACAGTGTGGGCAGCAGTTTCTTATTATCACGGTCTAACCTACGTCATCATGAACCAAACCGTTAATTCTGAAAGATACATGCAAATTCTGTCTACAAAAGTCGCTCCTTTCATTCGCCGGAATGAAATCTACCAACAGGATGGGGCAAGTAATGGGCAAAAGAGCGTTCCAGGACACCATAAAATTCAAAAAAATAGTATCTTGAAAAAACGACTAAATTTATCAATTTATGTCATTATTTCAGGTTTTTAAGACCTAAATTCATGAATTTAGACTGTTCCAGGACACCATGAAATTCAAAAAAATAGTATCTTTAAAAACGACATAAATTCATGAATTTGAACCCTTTTTCAGGTTTTTAAGACCTAAATACATGAATTTAGTCCATTCAAAAAGTACCATTTTTTCAAAAAATGGTATTTTTAAAAACGACATAAATTCATGAATTTGAACCCTTTTTCAGGTTATGAAGACCTAAATTCATAAATTTAGGCGTTTTTAAAAATGCCAAATTTTTCAAAATTTTCAAAATCTCAAAATTTGAGAATTACAATTTTACACCCGCCCTTAAAATCATGACCGTTCCAGGACACCGAAAATCATAAAAGTTAAGAATCTCAAATTTGTGATTATGACATTTTTCATTGCTTAAATCATGACCGTTTCAGGACACCGAAAATCATAAAAATTGGTATTTTTAAAAACGTCTTTCAAATCCGTTTTTCAGGTTTTTAAAATATATCATGTGTGAAATAATATTTTTTTAAAAGTGGAAGAAACAAAAGTGGAAGAAACCGCAAGAATATATCCTTCAATATCATATGAACGTAGTTCTACTACCCCCTCCCTTCTAACTTCTAGGGGTCCCTTCTGACTTCTAGGGGTCCCTTAAGAATTTTTTTATTACAAAATGAACAACATAAATGAGTTTTTAAAATTATATGGAACGCAAACAACTACAAATTTTGATCTAAAGAAAATTGCAAATCAATTAGGAATAAAGAATTTTCATGTTCTAATGAGAGTAGAATTACAATTGATCAAAAATAAGCCAACAATAACTATAAATTTCATAACAAATCTTCACACAACAGATGAAAAAGGAGTACATTGGTCTGCAGGTATCTTTAATAAAAATCGAGATAATTACTATTTCGACTCTTATGGACTTCCACCTACAACTGAAGTCAAAAAATTACTTGGCAATGGAACTTATAATACATTTCAAATTCAAAAACCGGGAACTACTTACTGTGGTCAATTATGTCTTTATGTTTTATTTAAATTACAAAAAGGAGTACCATTTCTTGATATTATGTTAGAATTGAACGAATCGTAGGTTCTATGGCTACGCCTAATAAGGGAATTTCATTCCCGAAACGTTAGTTCCAATAATAATGATAATGATAATTAAAAATCACTTCGTTGTAATTCATTTTGATAAAATCGGCCTCTGATATTTTCATCATCTAAATCTTTGATTTCGTAAGTAATCGGATAAGTTTGATTTATTTTACAAACTTCAAATATCTCTTTAGTCCAATAACCAACAAAGCCTTTTTCAAATTTATTCTTATACTTAAATATTGTAACTCTATCACCAATTTTAAATTTCGGCTTAAGTTTCTGCAAATTCGGATTACTCTCATTCGAATAATTATTCTCGAATATTTTCTTTCGTATTAAATCAGGGTCGTCAGAAGCATTCTTTGGAGTTTCTTCAATATCAGAATGAATCTTATTGTTATATACTCTTCTACAACTCCTGGTAATATCTTCAACCATTTCTGATTTCCTCGCTCAGTAAATTTCTTGAAGATCTTACCTTTTAACGTCCGATTGAATCTTTCTATCACTACGGCCTTCCCTGCATTTTCAGTTGAATAAACAGTTTCAAATAGTGGCTGAACGTTTCGGTTATAAAATTCCGACCCTTTATCAACAAACAATTTCCTTGGCTTTCTATCACTTTCTTTAAAGATTTCTTCAAACGCATATTTAACTGATAGACCACTTTTATTTTTTAAAGGCTTTACCCAAGCATATCGTGTATATAAATCTATAACGGTCAATGCGTATTTATAATCTTTTTCATTCGGCATATGAACAAGATCAGCACTCCAAATATCATCTTTATTAAATACTTTTACTTTCAATAAATATTTAGGCCTTCTATATTCCTTGTGGATTTCGGAGGCATAAGTTCGAGCGTTGCTCTCAGACAGCTTTGCTGTCGTTTCATTTAAACCCTGACCGAATAATATTTTAGCTTGTAAAGCTTTCTTAACAAACATTCTTTCAATTTTTTCTCTAAATGTAGGATTTTGAATACTATCTAATTCTTCTATCATCTTCTTATCAGCTGCATGTCGAGAACTTAGGTCATGATTTCGATAAGCTCAATCATGTCTGTAAGCTGCGGCATCTACTCTATTTATTGGTTCTTCACCTGGTTTTGGATTATTATTCTCATCTAGTCTTATATCTAATCGAGTTCCTGGACCGGTATATGAATGACCAGGAAGATGTTTTTCTTTCGAATATTTACTCCAAATAAATCCAGGAAAGTTTTCTAATGTTTTTTGTATGTCGTTACCTTCATAAATTTTACAATTTGAGGTTTTATGTACTTTTAAGAGATAATTCAATAAATCTAAATTAGAAATTTTTAATTTAATTAAATTTTCGGAATTTGTAGAATTCATTTTAAAAGATAAAATAAATGTTTTACCTAATAGAACCAAAGGTTCTGAGGCTTTAGCCGATCGGACCAAAGGTCCTCAGGTTACTAACCTATAGAACCAAAGTTTCTGAGGTTATTACCTTATCATACTAGGACTTAGATATATTCCGGAACCGTCTTTAGTTTCTTTAATTTCAATTAAATCATCAACATTGTGGAGAATATTTTTGAGAACTCGTTTTTCTTCATCAACTAAATTTAATTTACTAATAAAATTCTCTACTATTCCTTCTCCCCTAGCAACTTTCTCTAACTCCCTATTATGACGTTTTTGTTCTTCTAATGCTGCCTTCTCTGATTTATTTTTATTTACTGCTTGGACAATACCAGCTGTCCCACCTGCAACACTTCCTGCAGCTGCTATGCCACCTATTATTAGGGGAATTAATGGGAGAATCCCGCCATTCTTTTCTTCTTGTAATTGAATATTCTCTATCATTGGTTGACTTATGTAATACTTTTTTTGTTAATCGTAATAGTTTTAGGGGTATTTTTGTCAACAATATTACGTAATTTTAATTCAACAGTTTTATTATTATTACTTTTCGCTTGCGACATTTTTAATGAAAAAATTTTAAGTTACCAAAAATTTTTAATCTATTCCAGTTACAAAAACATTTTATTACTAATTACTAAAAAAAATTTAATCTAAGGATTTAATTAACTTATCGGAGCGAAGCTCCTCGAGGCTTCAGCCGATCCTAGCCATCTTTCCATTAATAATTTCAATAGAATATTTTACATCTTCTAGCAATAAACCATGAGCCATCAATGAAGTTGTGGAATCTTTTTTTTCAATATTAATTGTTACATCACAACCAGTCTTGATAATATCTTCAGATTGTGCACTTAAATCGAAACAGAAAACAGGATATAAATGTCTCCAATCACCAGGAGTTAATTGTGGTTCAACTCCAAATTCTATACAAAGATTTCTATAAGCATCATGTCCTTCCATAAATTGATTATTGGTATCATCGAATCTTAATGGATCAATTGGATATCGGGTTTGATTTAATGAAACTTTTAAACTTCGAATTGTATTAATATGAAAAAGATTGGTGTTCTTATCAAAACTTGGAGAATTAGTTCTTTGAAATGTTAGTAATAAATATCTTGGAGTATTCGCAGTTCTAGTAAAATGCCAGTTAAATCTTTGTTCGGAAAAAGTTACTGAACTAGCAGTACGCTTTAGAAAATTTACTGGAATTGGTTTGTTAGTATTTAATCTTTTTGCAGTAGCTGTTTCAATCTCTAAACTAGGAGTAATATGCTTAATCCACCATTCAAGTCTATCGATTTTTAAATATGCTTTTTTTCCAGTCTTGCCAAAAAAGATTAATTCATTATTTGCTGTACGTTGAATTATTAATTTAAATTTTAATTGATATGATATTTTGTCTTAATCTAAATATCCGAATAATGGAGACAATGACCAATTTACTGTCTGTTTACTTTTCTTGTTAAACTCACGTCTTTCTTTATATGCAGTATTATTTGTTTTATTTAAATGTTTTGCAATATTTTCTACACCTTTCGCAATTCCTGCGGCGTCTGTTCCAGCGTAAGTTAAATCATCTATAATTATACCATCATTATTATCTGGAAACCATCCTTCGAATTCATACTTTTCATTATTTTCACCAATTGTTACAAATCTAAGCATTGTATCAATTACACCTGGAGAATCACTTATTGTTTCTATATTTTGAGTTGCAACATCTAAACGCATTTGTGTAAATAATCTTGGAAAAAAATTATTCTCTAGTGCAATATTATCGGTATCTGGTAATGGTGTTGTAAAATTGGCATCACTATATAAAGAATATTAACAGTGTAAAAATGAATCAGGTAAATATAAATAACTCTGCTGATTATCAACTTCAAAAATTAAATCACCTCCAGTATTCACTCTACTAGAAGAACCGGGATTCATAGCAATTCTTATATAGTCATTCTTTTTTTTGATTATAACTAACACCTGGTGGTTTATCTAATTCAAATTTATTTTCGATAAGCGAAGACATTTTTATAAAAAATAATTTGACTTTTTGTTTTTTCTCACACACAGAAAAAGTTTTACTAAAATAATTTTACTAAAATAATTTTACTAAAATATAATTTTAGAATTTTGCTATACCAGCTCCGCTGTTAACACCATTACCTCTTATTTCTTCAATTGAACGTTTTATGGCTACGCCTGATTTCTTCTTATGTTTACTATCAGACGGAGCTCCGCTCCTCAAGGTTTCCCCCACAGCTATGTTAGCAATTTTGTTTTTTGTTTCCTCTGAAAGTTTTTTAAATTTTTTAGTTCTTCAGAATCATTCCTAAGTTTATGAATAGCTTCTAGTTGTTTTAATTCGTTTTGAGACTTAACAGCATTTGATATTGCACTAGCTGTACTACCTATAGCAGCTGCTCCTTTTGCAGCAGATGTAATCAAATCTTTATTATTTTTAATTAAGTTAACGATACTTCCAATACCAGAAAAGATGCCAGCTCCTTCCGTGTGAACTGCTTCTCTATTATCATAATGATAAACAGGATTCTTACGTGGTTCATGAGCAATTCTTTGATTTGAAGCAAAATGTTTAAGATTGTGTTTATAAATTATAGGCATTTTTTAGGATTAAATTTGACTTTTGGGAAAAAATATTTACGTTAATATTTGCGCTAAGATTTACGTTTATGATCAAGATTTACGTTTGTGAATGGACAAAAACTTCGAGATAACTTTATTAATTGTCTGTTGCACTTTATCTATTGCGTCAAGTAGCGTATGGTGTACTTTAATTTCTTTTCTATTAACTTGCATTTTTTCCTGATTCATCTTCAACGCCGCTTTAAGAGCATTTAATTTAATTTTAAGAACATCTAGTTGTCTTTTAGCAGAATCTAACTGTTCTTTATTTTCTTTAGAGTTTTCTTGTAAATTTTTCTTTACTTCATTTTCTAAATTGATTTTAAGAGTTTTCATTTTATCAACTTTTTGATTAAGTGAGTTTACTTCATTTATTATTCTATTCATCTTTTTCATTTGTTGAGTAATTTTAGAACTCAATTCATCAACACTTTTTTGGAATGTAGTTTGTAACTGCTTTAATTTTTTTTAAATTCTTTCAGGTAGTTTTTCTATTTCATCTTCTAATTGTTCTTTCAATAATTTTATCTGATGTTTATTTTTAATGACTGCAGATTTTAAATTTAAAGAAAGTATTATTAAAACTTTTGATTGTTCTGAAATCTTTTTAAAAAGTTTTGCTATAGCTGCTTCTAGCTCTCTATCCTTTTTATCAAGTTTTAATAATTTTTCGTTTAATGATTTGTCATTAAGTTTTAGCAACTTTAATTCATTCATCAGTGGAACCATAACATCGTTTAAATATTTTTCTTTTGAGTCTATGATTTGTGTATCAACATATTGTTTATTTGTGAAAACTCTGTATTTTGTTGCGGAAGAATAGAAAGATGCAATGGACCAGATAAAACGTCTCCAGTTTTCATGATATAATTTTCTATTTCTATTTCTAATTCATGATTATTCGGGATATATGCACCTCCACCAACATTTGGTAACATCATTTTTAAAACAATAAAAAAGTATTTTTTTTATATAATGATCGCCCGATTCTGAAAATGATAAGTCTGAAAAAAGTACATCTGAGCAAAGTAAAGAAAAATATTTATTTGAACAAAAACCATTATGTTGGGGAATGTACATTCACTCAAATTATCCTGAATTATTTAAATCAGAATATTTTCAATACTATGGTGAAGATAGTTCAGAAATGTTTACAAAGAAAGTAGAAGAATTACAAGGACGTTTTTCACAATTGCTTGGAACAAATATACCAATGCTTCCATTAACGGATGAAGAAAAAATTAATGTTGTTAATGAAACAAATTGTTATTACTGTGGAAAAGAATTTACAAAAAATTATAAAAATGGCAAAGGTAGATATCTTGACAAGCGAAGCGACGGCTCTGCCGTCAAAGTAAAATATCATGATCATCTAAATGGATTATATAGAGGTGCAGCACATAATCCTTGTAATCTTAATGCTAATAAATTTAAATATAACTTTGTTCCTCTATATTTCTACAATGGTTCTAAATATGATTTCCATCTAGTAATGAAAGATTTATTTTCATCTGAAAAATTACAACAACAACAAATAAATGTACTATGTAAAACAGAAGAAGAATATTTTTCAATGCAATTAGGTTGTATTAGAATTTTAGATGCATTTAGATTTTTTACTCCTTATTCATTAGATGTTATGGGAATAACTTTGAAATCTGAACAATGTAAAATATTAAATAAATATAATTGAAAACCTTTAAAAGGCATATTTCCGTATGAATACATAACTGGAGATTTTAATTATGTGAATAAAATTATGGAAGAAAAACAACTTCCTCCAATAAATAAATTTAAATCAACATTAAAACAATCACAATTATCTGAAGAAGATTATGCAGAAGCTGAAAAGAATTGGAGAGAGTTAAATTGTAAAACAATGTATGATTATACAATGTAATATCTACAGATAGATGTATTAATACTAGCTGATCTTTTTGAAAACTTTCGTGACATGTGCATAGAATATTACGGAATAGATCCATGTTATTGTTATTCTACACCAGGTTTAACATGGTTAGCAGGATTAAAACATACAAATGTTAAACTTAAACATTATAAAGAAAATACATATGATAAATTATTATTTTTTGAATCTGGAAGTAGAGGTGGAGTTTCATCAGTTTTAGGTAATCGTTATGTACAGTGTTACAATAAAAAAGTAAATCCTGATGATTATGGAATAATGAAACCTTTATCTCCAGAAGAAAGTGATCAGTTTATAAAATTGTTTAATCAAAATATAGAAGGACTTATATCAAATGAAGATAGTCAAGCAGCAGTTGATGAAATCATGAGAGAAAACTATTTGTTATATTATGATTTTAATAGCTTATATTCTTCTTGCATGATAAAAGAATTACCAACAGGTGAGATGGAATGGTGTAATATTCTTGATTATCAAAAAAAATGATGGAAATTATAATCATGGTTATATATATGAAGTTGATTTAGTATATCCTGATGAAATAAAAGATAAAACAAAATATTTTCGTTTCTGTCCCGAAAACAAAATTCCCAATATAGAAGATTTTTCAGATTATCAAAAATCTTTAATTCCTAAGAAATACAGACCAACAAAAAAACTTATGTTAACACAAGGTAATAAAGGAAAGTATGTTGTTGAAGGAAGAATGCTAGATTGGTATTTAGAACATGGAATGATTCTCACCAAAATACATCGAAAACTATTTTATCAAAAATCTAAATGGTTAAAAAATTATATAGAGTTCAATATTGAAAAACGTAAAATAGCTAAAAGAAATAAAGATGATTTTGGAAACGTGTTCTTCAAATTAATGAATAATGCATTTTATGGTAAGACTTTAGCAAATGTGCGTAATAGACAAAATATTGAAATAGTTTATGATAAAGATAGGTTTCAAAATTTAACAAGGAAACCTACATATAAAAGAACTACTAGATTTAGTGATAATCTATGTGCTGTACATTTACGTCGAATTAGCGTAAAACATGATAAGTTTAATTTTATTGGATTCACTATATTAGAATTAGCTAAACTATTTATGTATAGATTTATATATGATTATTTAGCACCTGCTTATGGCAAAAACTATAAATTACACTTTACGGATACGGATTCCGTTTTCTTAGAATTAACAATACCGTATAATTCAACACTTGTTAAAGAAATAGATAAAATAAAAGATATCATTCATCCTCCTGATTTATGTAAAGTAAAAGATGAATTAGAAGGAAATGAAGATTTCATAACAGAAGCTATATTTTTAAAATCTAAATGTTACTGTTATGATACAACTAATAATATTAAAACACATAAAACATTAAAAGGAATTTCAAAGGCATCAGTGGCTAATCAAATAACATTTCAAGATTATAAAAATGCATTATTTAATAATGAAATAAAAACAGCATTTAATTATAGACTTAATTCAAAGAAACATAAAATGTATTTAAAAGAAGAACATAAATTAGCATTAGATCCATTTGATGATAAAAGAAAAATTTTACCTGATGGAATAACTACTTCACCTTTTTAAAGTTTATTTATTATTATTTAAATCCGTCTAGAAAAAATTTTTATTATTTAAATCAGTCTAGAAAAAATTTTTTTATTATTTAAATCAGTCTAGAATAAAAATTTTATTATTTATTACTCAGTATAAAAATTTTTCATCACTCGGCAAACAAATCTTCTATAACTCTATCATGAATTTTTTTATCAATATTAATTGTAATGAAGCCATAATCTTTTGACCAAGCATTGTTACACGATTGTTTAAATTCATCTTTATTTCTTACACATAAATCTCTTGACAAATCACTTAAGTTTCTTGCATTTATTTCAAATAGTATAAATATATTTGCATTCTTTCTAATAACACTTCCGTCTAATGAATACATACTTTGTGTTAAATAAAATACACTACAGTTATTATGTCTACCTCTTGTGAAATAATTTTTCTGAACTGACTGATTTCTATCATTAACACAATCATCAAAAATTGCACAATGTTTCATTGTTTTATCTAGTTTACTAGGATCTTGCATATTACCACTATCATCTATTAATTGTATCTTTATATGCTTATTTTTATTGGTTTCAACTAACTGATTATTTTTTGCTGCTTCTTCACACCACGAACTTATTTCTTCTTCATCTTCAGATTTTTCATATTCTTTGAATAATGAAGCAATTGCTGTTTTTTTTAAGATTATTTTCAAATCCATATTTTAAAAATTGATAGACGGGTTGTTCTGCTGTTGTTGTATAAATTATAAGATTGCTATAATCCAAAAAATTTGGAGTCGTTAAAATTTTCAATAATAGATATGTTTTTCCACATCCTGATCTTCCGCAAATAACTGACAAAACTTTATTAGATAAATTTGCATGATGATTAAATTTAAGTTTTTTTTTATTTAATGGTAGTACTTCACTCATTTTTTAATAAAAAAAAATATTTTTATTTTAAAAGAAGAAGAAGAAAATTAAACTTCTCTAGCTTCGCGTGGGAGTTTATACCTCTCGAACGGGAGTTTATACCTCCCGAACGGGAGTTTATACCTCTCGAACGGGAGTTTATACCTCCCGAACCAAAAGATCTATCATAATCTCTTCACCTCCAAAATTTATTTCTTGTCCTTTTTCATCAGTGATTCTAATGTTAATGTTGTTAATAGGTTTTCTTGTAATAGGGAAATATATTAATGTTTGTGGAATTACATTTAGTCTATAACCAATGGGTACAGTAAAAGCTGGAAAACTGAATATTAAATTTGACAATTTACCATTTATATATCCTCCTTCAATAATGTCACAATGTACAACAATTGAATTTATTTCAGTTATTTTTGGAATCTTCTCAGCTAAATGATAACCTTGACTATAGGTTTGTTTATTAAACCCTAATAGCTTTGACAATGATCTATCATGATTAAAATCAACTTGATGATTTTCGTCTAAAGTAAGAGAAAATTTATCAACTGCCGGTTCAACTGCAAAATGTAATTGTTTCTTATCTTTAAATGGTATACCTAAATTTCTCTTAATTTCATTTGATATTGATTCAACTTCGTAAGAACCAGGAAGAAAAGTTTGTATTTTCCACGTTTTGCCTTTATCAGTAGAATATCTAAATTGGTCATTCACATCTTTGATAACGTTTTGAATGGTGTTAAATGTAGAGAAACTAGTCAATGCAATTTGATAATTTTTATTTTGTTCTAAATGAAGAATGGGTTCTAAATTACAAGTGTGTGATGAAGTAGTTGTTATAATTTTTAACGTCGTACTAAATTTTGATGAACCCAAAATGTCTGTCAAATTTTCTAAATGATTATTAATTTTGTCTAAATCTGCTGAACACATTTTTCAGTTAAAATTTTGAATAAATATTATAGATAAAAATCGTAGATAAAAATCATAGATAAAAATCATAGATAAAAATCATAGATAAAAATCATAAATAAAAATCATAGAAAAAAACATAGATAAAAATTAGAAACAACATATATCAGCTACGGGCGAAGCCCTTAAAGACATCAGAGATATCCGGTTATACTTTTATAATCCTCTTCATTTAGAATCTTCTTTTCCAGCAGTCTTTTCAATATAGCATGAATTTCATTGAAACTAAAATTATGTCCTTCTTTTATTGCCGATATTAAAATATTTAATCTATTTAGTAATTCTTGTGGATCATCTGGTAAAAATACAGTTGTTTCAGTTTTAAAACCTTTTCCTACTTTAACTCCCGTTGATAATAAATTTTCTAATTCTCTATAACGTCTAAGAGATTTTACTGCACCAACTCTATCTAACATAGCTTTATATTTTATGAGATCTCCTACAGCATAATTATTTAAATCTGCTCCTCTTAAAAGATCAACAAAATTTCTATCTAAATTAAAAGGAGATTTATCTGGTGAAAAAATTAAACCTCGAAAAGGTCGTGGAAATATTTCTTTTTGACCGAGATAAAATCTAGGTATTGTTTTTCCTTCTATAAATGAAATAGAATGTTCAAATTGCATAGATTTTGGTAATTTCTTATCAATGTTTGATTCTACTAATCCATAGTCATCTAATATAGTTTTGTGCTCTGGATCTGTTATATCAATTTGTTTATCATTATTTGTAAGTTCTTTTTCAAGAGTTTTAAATGGTTTCATAGTTTTTTCAAAATCAGTTTTTACTTGCTCGGTTTGCTGCATTTTTTCAAACATATCAGATTGAATACCAGCTTTTATCATTCTATGTTGAAGATGATTTTCTTTCATAATATTTCTTTGTTTTATTAACTCTTCTAATTGTTTTATTCTTTCAAAATTATCAGCTCTAATTTTATCCATTTTTAAAATATAATATTTGAATTTTGTGGTAACATTGGAATACAGCAAAAACATTTTACTGAACAAATTATTTTTTTATTGCTTTGTTGTCTGATATCTTTTCGTTTAAAGGTTTCTCGTTTTAAGTATTGTCTAATAAAGTTTTGTTTAATAAAGTTTTGCTTAAATTTTCGCTTAAAGTTTTTAGCTCTTCTAAAAAAAATTTGTCATTTTCTTCATTAGAAATTTTACCATCTCGAGAAATTTTGACATCCTGTTTATTCTTATCATCAAATTTTTCTGTATGTAATTGAAATGATATTTGATTTACTTCAGTAGCTATTTGATCAAATTTTTCAATTTCATCTAACGTAATAACATTATCATCACATACTCTTTGAAAGTAGTAATGTAGTTTATCATAGACTTCTTTAATATGTAAATGCTTAGTTTTTAATGATTTTCGTTTCTTAGTTATTAAAGATTTATCTAACATTGTAACAAGTGAAGTTGCAAAAACACCCGTACCTGTTAAAGCTGTAGCAACTACTGGAATTGATAAAACACCTGAAGATATAACAATTGTTAAAGCACCCAAACTTATTGTTAAGAATATGCCAATTCCTTGTGTTACATTCTTAACTTTGGTCCATCTCTTTCTTAATTTTTTATAATGCTCTAATCTTAATAATAATTGAGATTCCTATCTTTCATATAACGTACTCTATCTTTGTGTTTTTCTTTATTCACTTTTTCAATGTCCATTAAAGTAGAACTACGTTCATATGATCACGAAAGATATATTCTTGCGGTTTCTTCCATTTTCGTCCCCGTTGAGGTTTCTTCCACTTTTGTTTCATCCATTTTTAAAGAAATATTTTGAATAAATATTTTGAATACAATCTTCTGAAATTCTATTTAAATCGAAATAAGTAGTTGTTTGTTTGCCGTATATTTTCTAAGAACTCAGTTAAAAGCTCTGGGAGATGACTCAGTCAGATTTTCACCATTCATTTTTAATGAAGATGTTTGCCAGTATGAATCGTAGATAAGCAATTGAATTTTTTGTATACTCCAGTATACCTCTACTGCCCAATACCGATGCAATCGTACATGTTATGAGGATAAAAAAACTACTCTTCATTCCACGAAAAATATCCTTTTTTGGGAAGAAATGCATCTTAATGCACATTTTAATTAGTTTTTTTGCAGAAGAAGTCGCTAATCTCAGTTTGTTTCGCTTGACTTGCTTTGACGTTGAACATTGAAGTGGTAGCAACTGCGGCTGGTGGCAGACAATAGCGCCATATGCTGGTATACTTTAGTCGCTTCGCTGGGGCAAAGGTCATAAAGATTCTCTCTCTCTCAGAAACAGCTGCTGCCATTATTCCACGTATTACAATTTCATTCTTACTGCGTGCATTCATTCTGTGAGCGTTCTACGAGACTGTGACTGTTTACAATTTATCCGAGACCTAAACATCGAAGCTGTGTCAAAAATGAGTGCTTCTATTCATCGCGAATTCCTCAAATTTTGTGATCAAGTACTTCCACTCATCAAAGATGAGAAGAACGATTTTTTTCAAAACTCTAATTGTAAATCATGAATTCTATTTTCAAAAGAAGATAAAACCAGAAAAAGAAGACAAGAAAAATGAGATTTTTTCTGAAATAAGAAACTCATTTTCATCAGGACAACTAATCCAACGACAGCTCGACGTGAGTGCACAGGCGACATGCACTATCCAAAACTGTGTTACAACCCTACATTCTCTAATTTATCAAGAAAAAGTACACAATAATTCTTCTTTATCAATTGCTATTTGTCAAGGATTTGTGATATCTAAATTAAAATCAATGGAACATTTGTCAATGGTAGCCTTTACTCAAAAGTTGGAGAGTGAATATAGCATTAAATTCTCAAGAAGGTATGTAACGTTTTTGATAAAATTATATCACCTTTCTCAAGCTAACACAAAACTTCAAACATGTACTTTAAGTATATTCTTTGTTTTCAAAAACTTTAAGTATTTTGAAGATTATTTTGAATTTGAAAAAGAGGAACAGTTGCTTCAAATTAGCTCAGGGATATTTTCTTCCCAAGAATCCAATCAAACATCTGATATGTCAACTGGACTAACGCAGCAATTAGAGACACAACATATACAGGAGCGCCAAACACAAAATGAGTAGTATGTATTGACAATCATTTTATGTAACAGAATAGAAAAATGGGAATGCTATTCGCAGCTTATAAATGAAACAGTGGTTGCTTTTTATTATATTGTAAGACTTTGCTATATTATGTGAGTAGCATGCATTAACATTTTATTTTGTGAGACGGAATAAGAGAATGGGAATGAGCATTCGCAGCTTATAAATGTAACATTCTTTATTTTTTCTTATACTGTGTGACTTCTAGCATATTATTTGACGTAGTGTCGTGTATTGTCAATCATTTTATGAAACAATAGAAAAATGGGAATGCCATTCCCAGTTTATGAATGTAACATTTTTCTAGTTCTCATATATTTACTTTGTAATCTAAACTACTTGTACATACATCTGAATAAAATATTTCAAAAAGAAAAAAGAATGTGTTTTCATTTTGCATTAACCGCTACCTGTTAAAGAAATATTATTAGACACATGTTATATTTTAAAAACCTGAAAAACGGATTTGAAAGACGTTTTTAAAAATACCAATTTTTATGATTTTCGGTGTCCTGGAACGGTCATGATTTAAGCAATGAAAAATGTCATAATCACAAATTTGAGATTCTTAACTTTTATGATTTTCGGTGTCCTGGAACGGTCATGATTTTAAGGGCGGGTGTAAAATTGTAATTCTCAAATTTTGAGATTTTGAAAATTTTGAAAAATTGGGTATTTTTAAAAACGCCTAAATTTATGAATTTAGGTCTTCATAACCTGAAAAAGGGTTCAAATTCATGAATTTATGTCGTTTTTAAAAATACCATTTTTTTAAAAAATGGTACTTTTTGAATGGACTAAATTCATGTATTTAGGTCTTAAAAACCTGAAAAAGGGTTCAAATTCATGAATTTATGTCGTTTTTAAAGATACTATTTTTTTGAATTTCATGGTGTCCTGGAACGGTCTAAATTCATGAATTTAGGTCTTAAAAACCTGAAATAATGACATAAATTGATAAATTTAGTCGTTTTTTCAAGATACTATTTTTTTGAATTTTATGGTGTCCTGGAACGGTCTTTTGCCCATTACTGGGGCACCACCTCACTTCAGTCTCCTTGCAAAAAATTGGCTCAATGAGCACCTTCATGGACGTTGGATTGGGAGCCGTGGATTTCACGAATGGCCGCCCAGATCTCCGGACCTGACTATTTGCGACTTCTGGTTGTGGTCTTATGTCAAAGAAAATGTTTACAGGAAATGAGACTTTCAATTCAGGACATAATGACAAACATTCCAAATGACATGATCAAAAAGTGTTATCCTGAATTCGTGCATCCTAGAAGAAGGACGTCATATTGAACACAACGTATAATACGTGCATTCATTTATTTTTTCAATGCATGTCCAAATAAATAGAATTTTTCATTCATTAAAATCTTTTACAGTTTTAAAAATAGGCAAAGGATTTTGTGTAATACGTATACTAATTCTTTAATCATTTGAAAAAAGAGAGACTTCAGAAAAAATCACCATTTAAAAATATTTTTCCTTTCACATGAATAGTTGCAACTTTCTGCTAACGGATTCAAGGCAGAAGCAACAAGAAACAGATACAGAAACAGAGACATATGAAACACCCTGTATTTGTGAATGAATAGCATCACATTTCAACGATTAGCAATGATTTATTGATGAACTACAAAAGAAATTACAAATTTACTCTAAAAGGGTTACCATGCATGGGAGTTAATCTCTCAAATAGGGTGACAGATTTCATTAACCACAGAAAAATAGACTTACAATTCGGTTGGCCTATAATATAATTTGAGGGACTTATAATGTATTTTTTAAACAATCATGTTTTCCTCATACACGGTATAGGTTTTAAGGCTGTTATTGAGTGACCACTCATATATTCGTGAAGTTAGAGCACTATTCCCATTGCAACCCATTCATCATGAAATGCTCATCTGTCTATGATGTAGGGCGGATGCGGCTAGAAAACATCATTTTTGAGACTGTCACATTTATGGAAAGACATAATTCATGTAATGAATGTGTCTATTTACAGTGCCTTTATTCATCCTGGCTTTGCCGTGCGGCTGATAATCATAAAGATTGCAGAATGCCGGTTCACCTGGGACATGGAGTAGAAATATATCCTCAGACTTGAACAATTTAAGCACAACACTTTCTTGGCAACCGTAAGTCCAAGCTAGCCTAAAATATATTTGGATGAGCACCTTGATGAAAGCGGGAAATACGTGAATACATATATAAATGTAATGCACTTATGTGAAATTTTTATTATAACAATCAACAAAAGAAGAAGTAGCTGCAGTAAAAACCAAAAGCTGACCGCAACATGTTGCATCTTTCACATGTAGTGTTTCAAAAACCTAGTTAAAGTAATACTCGGGTCAAAACCTACCAAACGGTTGAAAGTCGGTATAACAGCTGCAATTTGATACTATAGTAGAAGGATGTTTCATTGTCTATTTCCTTTTTCAGATACTTTTCTTTGCCTTCTCACTTCTTGGAGTTATTGGAGCTCAATCAACTGCAACATCAGAGAGTTTCAAAGCCGAAATGAAGGATTATTGTCTGGAAGCTAAGGCCAACGTCTCATCTTCTCCGGGTACATCAAAAATAGATTGCGCTTCGCAATGCCTCTCCAAGCTTTCGTGCTGTGGATTCATGTTTCGGAAGAGCCCAACTCGCTGCCTATTTCTCAATAATCTGCAGTACACCGTGAGGTTCAGCAATATGCCTAGTGGACGATGCATCCTCTATCGTCGTATAGGGTGTACACCATGTCCTACGTTTTATACAACCACTTTCCGTACTGCTCCAAAGCGAGTGTTTTACATCTCAAAGGATTCAACAACACTTGGAAATGCCAAGAAATACTGCGTGGATAGAGGAGGGCGTGTCATTGAGCAATATCCTCCGACTTTCATGAATGAATACATAAAAGCAATGATAACAAGATTTACAACAACAATGAAAGGCAATCCGATAATTTGTCCTCATAGAGGCGTCATCTATTGCGGATCTACTTCTGGATTGCGGAGGTTAAGTAACGGAAGTTATCTCTGGCCAAATCAGAATGCTATTTATGATTCCAATGCTTATGGAGGAACAATGGCTTCCAAAAAATATCACACCCTTCTTAGAGGACCGAATCCATTTGCATTCGTTGCGCTCTGCTTTAATCGTTGGGATGAGAGCAGGTATGTTGGAACATATATCATCAATAGAGATGGCAATTTTGCAGCATTGGCGATTTGTGAATGTACGATATAAAGCAATAGACATCGGCGGAGGTGCGGCGAGATTCCTTCATCCTTCGAACCTGATTATCGGTCAATGAGAGCGCTTTAACGAATATAGCGATATTAATGACGATTCAGGACTGAACATTTTAACTTTCACATGAACATTGTAAACAATAGTACGCCATGGACACAGTTATCCACAAAAAGGAATTGTGAGTTACAATAACTAGAACATATTCAAGTTGAAGTATTCGAAGTATAGTTACTAAAGCAGTCATAAATACCGTAGCAGTCATAAATGCACTCTATTTCGTAGTTTTCTGTGTCTGAGCTTTCCTGTCGACCAGTATCCATTGTAGGCGTTTCTTTGTAGAATTTCGTTGGAAATGGACTTCAATTTTTCGAATAGGCCTAATGAAGCATAATTTTTTGTCAGGTCGAGCATCTTGATGTTGGAAATAAAATGTTTCAATTTAAATTCAACTGTTTTCAAAGTGTTGAGTTTTTCATTATCTGTTGGAAATTGATGGTAGATGTCTTCGATAAAAGATTTGCTTTAATCCGTTATCGCATAGAGCGTCAAAAGAAAATGAAATGAGCACGTCTAACTGCATTAGGATGATTAAACCGTGGATGCATGATACATTTCTTGTCTGTTGCTGCATGCTGGGGTCTCGGAGGCCACAATCATGAATTATGCATATCTTTGTTATTTTTTGAATAATTTGAATGAATATTGATTCTGATACTTCTAATTAGTCACAATACCAACTTAAGGCATAGAACAGCGGCCAAAAAGTGCTAGTACAGGGTGATACAAAAGTCAAATTATAAAGAGGTTTAATATACATAGGAACTAGAGCGGTCATGGACAGGCTTTTCAATAGAATCTCATGACACCTTCCTAATTTAGTGATAAAACTTCAGTTTAGCAAAAGAAACTTTCTATCGTCTCGTTTTATCAACCATAAGTTGCTACTGACTAATCTATCAGTAGATCAAAACATTGTCATTTATGAAATGTTATGAAGATAATCCAACTCATAAATTTATAAATAATAACATCATTAAACCCATCATAAGAATCATAAACTCATTTAAGTATCGAATTGCCATTAAGAGTGAGTTGAAAATTTCATTATAACTATTTCTTCAATTTCGATAGCGTGCAACAGTGCAAGTAGATGCGATTATTGAATATATTTGCACATTTTGATTGAAAAGTGATGCTGCCTTTCATGCTTTTCATATTAACATTGCTTTCTTCAAAATAAAAACTGCACTTTATCAATGAAATCGTGTGTGAGCTCGAGCACCATTGCAAGCTTTGATCAGTGATATTACATCTCACGCCATTATTTTCTTACTAAGCGAGGAAGATATCATAATTTTTCATATCATCCAGGCCAGTTACGTGAAGACACAATTGACAGTACACCGAATTCTTTCATTTCCTTGAATAAAATGACCCATTGCGTGTACAAGAGCTTTAAGTGATAGATACTTGTACATTGTTTGAAGTGGTTGTGCTTGAAAATCGTTCTTCAGCTCATACAGAGAAACACTAGTCAAAGACATGAAAAGATTCATCACTGACGCCAGATTGTTTGCTGTTAAAACACAAATTTAAAAGTCCTCTTTATCTTGTCTTTTGATGATTATCCCACGATGAATACATCAAGTAATATTGAATAACAGACACAGTCATAGACAATGATTTATTCAGATAAAAGCCTTTGACCAAAATTACATTTCAGTTGGACCGTCGCAGAAGGGATCTTTATCAGTATGAGGTTATTGACAGCGAATGCTTTAGAAATGCTTATTAGCACTACTAACCCTATAATGCAGGGATGCAGAGTCGGAGTCCTATCAAAATGATAAGACTCCGCATCCCTGCTATAATGAATTCCTTTTTTATCTCAAGATGGTCTGTGGATGTAGACCGAAAAAATTGTATTTAATTATAACAAGGATCCTGATTTTTTTCAACATAATTTCATCTATCATGGTTAATTAGGGCCTTTTCATTTGGCCAAAGCTGACTTGCCTATAACTACCGTGCATTTTCTCTGGTGGCCCTACAGCAAGATGTACATGTAAGTTGCAACCCTATGCGTAATGGGAACTTCACCATTTCAAGGCAAATTTCAATGAAAGCAAGGCAGATTTCAAACAATGCCGGATGTAATCCCATTTAGACCGAAAAGTATTCCTGCAGATAAATTTTTGAAACGAATGTCGGTTTTTAGTCATAAGGTCATAATAAGATACATGAAAAACAGAAACGGCACACAAATAATTTTAAGTGGTGAAAAGGTCAATGTCCAATTTTGGAGCATTGGGTCAATTCAGTATAATGAGGGTAATTGTCAAAACTAGCGTAAGTATCATCACTGTGTTGCTTTAAGTGCAATAAATATTGGATTTTTCTAAAATCTGCATCTGCGAGTATTTATAAATATTGTCAAAATTACAAGCAATCGATTAGAGTTATAAACAGATTGATTACAATAAATCGATTGACAGTAAAAACAGATTGATTGAACGATTGTACATGTACATATATTGAACACAAAGGGGAATATCACAAGTCTCACATCCGCATGTTGCGTTTTTTTGCATTGGGAACAACGCCTCTGGTTCAACTTTGTGAACGGCCAGTGTTGACCAATGCAACGAATCTCTTGGGGAATTTTTGCAGCTGGTCCTTGACCATGCATGTTTCCTGAAGGTGCCTGATGAAGCAAAACAGCTGCCGTCGTTCTCATGAATTGGACGAATCAGACTTTGTGCACAACATTCTGAGAGATGCGCCAAGCCTTGAATAAGGCTACCTCGATGAACTTATTGATAATGCGCCAGTACCACTTTTTGTTGGTGAGCTGGATCCTATAGTTTCCTATCATCTTATCAAGTAAATCAACTCCTCCCATTTGCTTGTTGTATTCCTCACTGTAAACTTTACACCGTTAAAAACAGCTAAAATAACCGTTAAGCTTTACAGAAAAACTTCACAGAAAATCTCCGTAAATATATATTAAAATGATGACGTCACAACGTGATGAGTGATGACGTAACAGTTCAAAAACGTCTGTTTTACGGATATTTACAGTTAGACTGTAAGAAACCGTGAAACTAATTTTAGCTGCTAATTTTAACGGATATCTACGGTTTACAGTTTACAGTGCTCCGCAACTTTTGGTCTTGGAATTGTGGATTTTGTGCTATCTCCTTTGATTCGCCGCTTGCATTCACCAACAGGTTCTGCTCCTACAAAATTGCTGGATAATACAAAATTGCAATGTAATATACATGCAGACAATTGACATGAAGCTCATTTGTTTCACGCTGTCTATGCAAGATAATACAACTTCACTTATAACACGATGATGCAACTTCCCGGCGAGATCATGTAGATTAAACGATGACATGTGTCACATTTTTCAGTCACACAATCTTTATGTTGATTAAAACAGTTTTCAATATGATAACATCTTCTTGCCAGTGTTATTCCTAAATAAAACACACCGCAAAGTATTCGGAAAGTCAATTTTAATTATTCTCATCGAGCATTCGCCGCACATGCTTGATCTATGGTGATTCATCATCGGTCACATATGTGACCAAATGTAACCGATATGTGACGAAGACATGTGTCACATTTTTCAGTCACACAATCTTTATGTTGATTAAAACAGCTTTCAATATGATAACATCTTCTTGCCAGTGTTATTCCTAAACAAAACACACCGCAAAGTATTCGGAAAGTAAATATTAATTATTCTCATCGAGCACTCGCCGTACATGCATGCTTTGTGGTGATTCATCATCGGTCACATATGTGACCAAATGTAACCGATATGTGACGAAAAATGTGTCATAGTTTTAAACTACACAATCATTATTGTCTTTAAAACACTTTTTAATCAAACCAAGTTCAGTATTACATTATCTTCTGGCCAATGATATTCTTGAACAAAACATGCCGAAAAGTATTAGTAAAATCAATTTGAATTATTCTCATCAAGTACTCGCCGTATGTGCATCATTTATGATGATTCATCATCGGTCACATGGAAGTCACATGTGCCCAAATGTGACCGATGTGACGAAAATGCGTCGGGCACATAATCGGTCGCATATTGGGCACAGTTTGGTTCACAGTGTACATATTTTACTTTACATTGCATGCCTACACTGTATAAGCATACATGTAGTATTAGTAGCACATGTTATACATAGACTTATTGTGGGGGTACATGAGTTAAACCATTGTAGGCTTACATGTACTGCATTGTGTTATGCAAGTAAAACTATTTTACATGTTTATGGCTCATACGAACATAGGCCTTCTGAGTCTCAAAATGCGATGAGAATTGCGAAAGCATGAACAGTTACCCGTAAAACCACAATTATTGCATATTAAATGAACATCCTAATTTTGCTACACAATGTGCTTTAGTACATTGTACAAAAACATAGTACTTAGTACACTTGTACTTTAGTACAACAACTTTGTGTTGCACCACAATCACGTGTGTACGAGTTCTATCTTTTAATTCAATTGAAGAACCTTGAAAAATGCAGATTAAGATTTCATTAGTATTCATTAGAGGAACTGAAATATTTGTATGAGGTTGTCAGCCTACGATAAAATTTTCCACTGAATTCTTGTCACATAACCGATAGCGTTGGTCATGTGACAGTTTGTGCTATTATCAAACATTTTAGTACGGAAAGAAAATAGGTGAGGTGAAAGTTCTACTGTCGCTAGTTGCGCATTAAGTAGGGCTACTGGCACGCATGATAAAAGCGGTCAATCTTGTTCAATATTCCAAAATCTCTACAACATTGGCGTCGGCTATGTGACATTTTGTGATCAGCAAGTTTGGATTTTTTGCAAAAGAATTAATTTTTTCAGCAAATCATTGATTAGCGATAATGATGTGACAATATATTATTCTATGGATTCATCCACGCATCTGAGTCTCAAAATGAAACTTTCTAGCTATTGATATCATTGACATGTAGACGTCGGTTATGTGACAAATACGGTGTCGGTTAGGTGACATTTGGAATTGCGGACAGGCACATGTCATCAATTTTCGTAAAAATTTGATATTCAGGCTCCGAATTAAAAATATTTCGGATAACTGCGTGTCTTTAACAGCATTTTAACGCATTTTGGTAATCTCTAACTCGATAGTAACAATGACTACATTCACACCGAGAACTCGAAGTAGTACTCTAAGATGTGGACATACGAACATGCTTCATTTTCGAACTTTTGAGCACGTCGATATCAAAAGTTAACCTCAGAGACCTGAGCTTTTCCAGTGGACCCCTTTAACCCATAAAAGCCCAACCTTAACTCAACGAGCAAAAAACACTGAAAACTTGCATAAATGCTTCTTGTGTGATATAAAAGACTATGATATATCGAAATTTTAGAATCCGTTCATTTTCGTATCTTCTGGACACATGTTCGTTTTTCGAACATTAGGTCTTACAGCTATCAAAAATGCAAAATATTCCAAGTTTACTTTATTTCAAGTATATCCAGATTTATATGTTTGAATGTCATTTGCGAATGTGACATTCTGCAAAACACTTTTGGTGAAGTCCTTGATTGCATTTACCGCACTTGTAAGTCGTGTTTTTTTGACAAGCTTTGCATCGAGCTTCAGAGATTTTCTGCAAGGAGTGTCCAATACCATGAAAGCGAATGTCAGGTAGAACACTGTGAACGGTGGCTGGAATTTCGGAACTGGAAGATGCTTGCATTTGTAAAAGGGTCCTCACGACATACCGGCGAAAGTCAAGTTGCTGCATGGTTCCACCAACTTCACAGTGAATTCGCCACGCAGCAACGACGCATACATTCAGGACATGGGTATAAAAAACAAACCACCATTTCTTCCCTTTGATGCTCGGACGATAGTCACTAAGGAAGCGGTCGAAAAGATCGACCCCTCCCATTCTAGAGTTGTATCCGCGAATCATTTGAGGGCAGTCAACCTGAATGTATGAAATTTGAATCCGTGAGTACCGCCGCTTTTTGATTGTTGGGGACACTCCCTGGTGATTTGAGGCAACGTAGATCGGTCTGCTGTCATTCCATACGGCTATAATGACGTCTCCATCTCCGTCTCCTCTTCATGTCCATAAATCGGTTTCTTGGCATAGGTTCCCTAACAATAGTGGTGGTCACATCTTCATCTGTATTCCAATATAAGCGCTGATTAGGACGAGTGACGTATCCAGAAAGGAGAAATATTCCGGAAAATCTGTTCATTTCGTCAATTGTAGAAGATGACCGGTGAAAATTCTTTTGATTCGCATGACGGTTGCTTTCTGTAACTAACAGCTGGTTCATTTCCTCAGTGTAGAACATTGAGAAGAGCTCAAAAGGATTCTTCTTAGCAAGAGTGGGATGGCTATCTAAAATTGCAGTCGGATATTCTTGTGGAATTGGTTGACGAAATATCTCCGACTTTTTCCAAGAAGGGCGAGCAGTCCGAATCTTAGATTTATGCGAGGGTCGATTCTCTTTGAATTCAATGTCTTGTTCATCTTGTTCTGCAGATATATCGGTGTAATCTACCTCAATCGCACCGGGAACGTCATGAGGAATTATGTTACGGTCTTCTGTTTCCTCTTCATCAGTCACATTACCGGTATTATCAGGCGGAATTATAACGATGTTGTCTACATCGACAGAATCATCATTTTCGATCATTTCCACAGCTTCATCTATAGTGTATAACGTCTTTGTCCTTTTGTAGCGTGACATTGATCAGCTGAAAGGCAAAAACATTTTTTAAGACATTGTTTCAAAGTTTCACTTGAAATTTATGGGATAATAGTTCTAGTTTCTAACTGTAACTACTGTGGATATTTCTTAGATTTATGATTTCAGAAATGTCTACGTCCCATTGTTCGAAAAACGAACATGCAAAACATAAATGTTCATTACGTATACTAAAACATTATCAACTCTTCTGCAAATGATACAATAATAATCTTTTTAGTCTACTGTTGCTATTACTATGATTCATTGCTACCTCTAACTCTAATTACCGACATAAGCTTAGATTATTTGAAGCAAATGTGACTTACTGAAAAGTTCGTGACTGTCGACAACTCTTGCAGCAGCTGCAATTGTAAGAAGGCTTAGACGAGACAAATGACTGCTGCTACGCGTTAGCACTGTTTATCAACTGCCTTGAACAGAGAGTCGAAATGAATCGATCAATGACGTAGTTGAATGCGGTTGATGAAACCCATCTGTTCGAAAAACGAACAATGGGCCGTTATGGGACAATATGGATTTTTTACAAAAGAATTAATTTTTTCAGCAAATCATTGATTAACGATAATGATGTGACAATATATTATTCTATGGATTCATCCACGCATCTGAGTCTCAAAATGAAACTTTCTAGCTATTGATATCATTGACATGTAGACGTCGGTTATGTGACAAATACGGTGTCGGTTAGGTGACATTTGGAATTGCGGACAGGCACATGTCATCAATTTTCGTAAAAATTTGATATTCAGGCTCCGAATTAAAAATATTTCGGATAACTGCGTGTCTTTAACAGCATTTTAACGCATTTTGGTAATCTCTAACTCGATAGTAACAATGACTACATTCACACCGAGAACTCGAAGTAGTACTCGAAGATGTGGACATACGAACATGCTTCATTTTCGAACTTTTGAGCACGTCGATATCAAAAGTTAACCTCAGAGACCTGAGCTTTTCCAGTGGACCCCTTTAACATATTCTTAGTTTACCTGCTTAAATCGATATCAAAACATTAGGAAAGTTTTTTTGAAGTAAAACAATGATGTTTGCGTGTAGCAGGTCGGTATAACGAATCCCTTGAGTGACTTTCGGGCTTCTCAGTAAATACGTGCGAAAATATGGTGTTTTTGTAAGTCAAACATATTTAGTACAGCATCATTTGTACTAAGAGGCGGCTTTACGATATTTTCTGTCACCATAAAGTCTCAGATAGTTGATTTTGATGAAATTGATTTAATTCATGCAGCTAATCTTTTCCATTTGTACATTCCTTCAAATTTATCCAAAGCTATCAGAAATAGACCTAAAATGAGTCAAAATTGCTGTACTTCTACAACCAAAAACAGCTGTGGAGATCTCAAACTTATCATTACTGCTGTGAAAAGTTTGTCATCAATCAGTTTTTGGTGCTCCACTATGAATATAATGACAGCTTTCATTTCGGACATCGATTTATGTCGAGTTGTTCATATAGGCCAACCAGTCACGCGAGATCCTGTGCGAAAGCAAAATATTCACATTTAGCGATCTTCCAACACATTGCACATCTACGAGCATGATGCAAACAATGAATAAATGACTTTCACTCTTTATACACCATCGTGGACATGTTCGAAATCATTTTTCATCTAATTACAAAAATTTTGTGATGGAATTTCAACACCCTCTGAGATTTTGTATGGGCTTGAGTGGTTGATATATCGTCAGCGTAAAAAATGAAATAGAAAAATGTGGCTCCGGGGTCCACTGGACCCCCCCTCAGGTATCTGAGGGTTAATGCAGGATATCTTCCACGGTATCAATGCATGACGTGGCCCGATTTAGTTTCACACTTTTCAACTTAAAATAAGATGCAATATGATAATTTGGAAAAAACGAATGAATTTTCAAACAATTCATAACGTTTATTATACGCGGGCATAGCCGCACACTAAAAAGGTGAGTTCTTTTAGATAAATTGAGCAACAGTATGGATTTTCAGGATAATACAAAGAGCATAAATTTCGGGATGACATAGGAAATATATTTTTTGCATGTGGTTGTAGAAATTGTAGTGACCGTTATGAAGACTGTATGTTAATATAATTCATTTTATCAAAAAGATGTTCAGCAAATTAATTTCAAACGATGCTTTAAAACGAATTGGAATCCACAATTGTGTAATTGCAATTGTCTCTTGACTGCATATCAATTTTTCGGCATGCATCTGACATCATGATTTTGCTTAGAAAACTCAAGAAGCAACACAGTTTTAATTAAATTACAAAATAAACTGCAGCGATTGATGGTAGAAACCTTTTCTTGTTATATGAAGAAGTTTCTACAGTTTTTTTTTTCTAAAAGATTCAGTATTGAGTTCATCAACTCAATAATAGTCTGTATAATATCAATTGATATCATTCAATCGCAATTTACGTGTAATTGTGAATCGTTTGTAACAGGCAGTTTGTCAATGAGAGACTTGAATGGCATTGAATGCTGCAAAATAATGATACAAGATATATGCTTGCTGCTTAAGCATCTCGACAGGTATTTTAGTCATTTACTGAACGTGTGGCAATATATTTACTACCTATCTAGGACTGTCAGGTCAGAAATTCATTTTTCCTGAATTATGTTTCCTGCTTTTGATGAAGTCATATAGACTTATGCATGCTGTGATAATCAAGAGCGCATTTGCCACAGAATGCTGTAGACAATCATACAAATTTCCAAACGCAGTCTATTTTCCTTACAAAATGGCCAGGCTCCCTACTCAGAAGAAAAGGAAGTAATACTTATTGAGAAATGTGATCATTAGACATAGCAAGTGCGCAGTTTTCTTTGAGATGCACCGAATCAGCGCCTGTATTACACGTTACCTGGATACAGCTTCAAACTAATGGTTTCTTAGAAAGTATTGTGACCTTCAACTTAAATGTATTTCCTTCTTTGAAGATCTTTTACCAATATTATGTTGTCCCATTAGTCATGCCGACATATTCTGATATGCCACATCATACAAGAAAATATTTTTCATGAGTAAGTCATATTATTCCGACCATTGGATTGGTTCTTGACTGAAGATACCTGAATACCAATAACAAATGTTGCTTAGAAGTTTTATTTAACATTTTCCTTTTAAATTTCGTGGTTTGTTTCAACTTCGAAATTCAATACTATACGGCTACTGATCATTTCGTCAGCCGTAATGCAAACTGTCTAAAGTCGATTTTAGACATTTTTTATTATTTGATTATCGGAATCGTAATATCGGTGTTGTACTTGACCGATATTGCTCAATTCGATAAACACTACATGCTAGAAGGGAATTGACAGTTTGCATTTTGGCATAATTGCCTAATTCAAATTTCGCAAACTGTGTTAAGTCTACTTAAGACAGTTTGCAGAATTAAAATTCCTTTACGTGAAAATGTCAATAAACCGAGTTAACACTTTCTGGTGGGTTTAGATTTCTATGATCTAAAATTCCATAATGTTCAAAGTAGAGATAAAACAGTTAGAGATCTGCAAATTCTATGGTAGGAAAAGTCATTTTGTTCAAAACTGAAATAAGATTGCTATGCAATATGTTGATTGCTATAATTACTGTGAGAGACAATAAACTCGAAATAGATTTCTATGATCCCTGTACGACGAAACACTTATATTCTCATGAGAACGTTATCATATCTGATTTGAAATTATTTGAAAAGCTTAAAAGAAGTTAAATCTGGGAAAACCTGTCTTTCTGCTTTTGCATCTACGTGTTTGTGTGCGCAGCTTCGCCCAACTTTTGTATCAACATCATTCTCCGAGTTCGAGTATATCAGGTAAATAAACTCTGTATGATTTAATGTAGAGTGATTGTTCTTATTATCATCTTTGAAAAAAGCAGATAGATATAATGATAACGTCTTATATTGCATTAAAAAATCATTGTATTCAAAGAATTTATTGCTATCTTACCTCAGCAAAAATTTCATAGAAAATCAGGTACAATAGAAATCAGGTACAAGGGAGAATTCTGAAAAATCATGGTGTATATAGCTGGTGTACACAAATAATAAAGAAGATATAATTTTCCAGACTAATGATCTTGTTGTTGGTACCCGACTTTTGTATAGTCTAACATTTGTGAAATTAATAGTTAAATCTCACAGAATCCGACTGAATGGTTTCACTCAAGTAGGCTAGTTTTTAATATTTACTTTTGATATCATACTAGTACTTGTACAATTTTGAAGTAGAATATTTCTCTTATTTTATATTAAGCTAAGTATTTTATACATTTCAACATTGAACAGTATCAATAGGACAATACATGTATATCATATTCATGGTGGTGAACATGGTTGAGAGTTAGCGTTAAATTAATTCGTTATTATCATATGCATATTCAGAATAATGTATATTGATCATTTATTTCGAAGCGATTAAAACCACATTGGAAATACATGTAAATTAAATTACATTATGTATCTATTACCGATGCATCCACGGTGGGTTTTGAGGGGTCAAAATCGATGTATCGACTCCATTCAAAATACCTTCATGAATGGGTAGCCTAGGGTCCCAGAAGTTGTAAAACCTGCATTTCAAAAAAATCGGTCGGTAGCTTTTTTGTGGGACCATTTTTTCAAAATGGCGGCCAAGTTTTCAGATTTTTGCCCTTTGTTCGAATTATGACTATTTTTGACCCATCTTCATGCACAAGCTCTATTACAAATCCACTATAAATTGATCAAGGAATATGAGTGTGACATATTATAGGTATGCTGTTGTGTCATTGGCCCATAACGATGCCAAATTTTCAAAATGGCGGTCATTTTTGCTTTTTTGCTTTTTTGAAGTTCAGATTATTTATACAAACCTACGAGTTTGCTCATATCATGTTCTTTCATTCAAGTAATGCACACATGTCATAGTCAGACGTTTTTGTGATTTAGTCATACATGGTTGTAATAAATATATATGAGTATATGAAAATCATTAGTGTTATTGGCCTAAGTTCGCACAATGATCGAATCTTGTTTGAACAATGTAATGAATGCATTTTCTATACTCTTCGTGATTTGTATATGCGTGCATGTAGTTCTACGAATATATGGACTATGACTCGGCATTCTGTATATAAGTAGGAAAATTGCAGGCAATTGTAGGCATCAAAAACAGATGTATTGGTGTACAAGAAATACGTATGCATAAATAGCGGTATATAGGCCTAACAGCTTAAATTTACAAATGCAAAGAGTTGTATACTCGCAAACTGCGTGAAGGAGCCGTTCAAGATATCTTGAATTGATCAAATTGACCTTGTATTTTAACCAAGTGACTTTAAAGTCTGAGTGCGCAGCCTCTGATGCCTGCTCCGACCATATACCAAGAGCACCATTGGTACGGTCGCAGAATTCTGGCACATGGTAGAACACCATGTGCATCTTCGGTGTGACAGGAAGTCCTGAATCTTTGTATGCTCTCCTGAAATCATCAATAAAACGGCGGAAATCAGGATGCAATGCTGCTCCAAAGCAAGATTTCACAATCAATTTGAAGAGCAAGAACAACTCAACGAATCGTAGACATTGTAGTGGGCACAAAGATCTCAACAAGTCAATATTATTCAAAAGAGTCATACAAGAGTTGCCATTGAATGCTCCTCCATGCATGGTTTCCTTTTCTACATAGCATTTCCTAGGCCAAATGATGGCCTGTGGCCAGACTTTGATCAGATGATTGCACAACGTATTTACAACACCAATGAGGAGATGTAGCTCGGTGGTGCCAGAATGTCGATAATTTCAACATTTTCATCCGCATGTTTGACAAGGGGAGAATGAATAACATTTCCAAATTGTTTTGCATTTGATTTACCCTTACTGCTCGAAAACCACGCCCAGAACTTTTCTTTCAAATTGCCAATGGTCATAAAACATAAAGAGTATTGTTTAGGCTCAATCTAGCAAAAATGTTTACATAGAGTTTTTTATTCCCTTGTCATAGATCCTACGTGTTAATAAGTTAAGCACTACAACTTGACTTTTACCAGTTCATGAACTTCAATATCATAGGTCTAAGACTTTAGAATTAGGACCTATACATGTGCAATAGTGCTTGCAGCTTTTAGCTTTGATACTCGTATTATAAAAATGTAAGTAGCACTTCAAACAAAGAATATTATGAATGTACTGTATAGAGGGTCTATCCATATAAGATATGAAAAATTTGCAAACGTATTTCCTCAAAGATGATTCCACGTCAGACTCGCGACAACATTTTAGCTCACCTGAGTTTTCCTTCTTTATCCAACTTTGACTTATTGATATCACAATAACTGCAAGGATGGGTTGATCCGTGGGCCATCAAACCAAGAATAATGTTGGCAAGCTTTATATCTGAAACAATTTTCCACCGGTCTCCAAGATCTTTTAATTTCAATGTCACGAACATTTGGAGTACGTTTCGATAATTCTCATCCACTTCGGGAGTAATCAAAATCAATAAAATTTTCTTTACGCTGGTATTAGTATCTTTTCGATGTTTTGTCTTTGGTTGCACATTCTCGTCATCGATGGCAAAAACGCTGATCATGACTTTAACAAAGCCTCCGCCTCCATCAAGAGACAATTTGATAAAAACATTGTCGTGGTCAATACCTCTCGTTGTGCATATCACATGGATAAGTCTTTGAATATCTTTGCAATACACTACAGGTCTCTCGTACTGTTCTCCAGAATTATCAAAAAAGTCGCACGTTTTCACTTCAAATTGTTCATCGAGAAAATGACTAATATTGCACAACTTCTATTTCAAAAATGGTTCAATTGATACTTGATTCTGCGTTGCTTTACGAATTTCTTGACCTAGCTTCAGTGTTTTGTTACGAGAAAGATTTAACTCACTTTGAATATGAGCAAGACTTTTTGAAGAAATCTCAAAGCTTGCGGTTGGTGACTGGCTTGTAGCACCCACACATTCATCATCCGATGATGTTTGGGACTGAATATCACTTAAGTTCTGTTTAAATGTATCTTTCGTACACTGATGACTTTTTCCTCTTCCGAATTCAGATAGACATTTTGCACACAGTTTCTTAGAAGTTCTAGATTCTGATGGCTGTTCAGCTTTTTTCCATGGAAACGCGTTGCCTTGTTGCAAATTTGGATTTGAGGTTGACTTTGCAATTTTACAAATGTAGCAGTGACAATCAGAATCTCGAGTTCGTGATGGACACCCAATCAATGAATAATCTGGTAATTCAATAGTGTGATCATATATGTTTCGAGAATATTCCGAAAGAATAAGACGACACTTTCCACAAACTGCTGCTGGATATCGAATATCATCGGGATCAAAATGCATTAAATTTGAATGAATATCTGATTTTCTGTAAGAACTCGCATTTCCTTCGATTTTCGGAGACATAGTAAACAAACTTTTTCTCTACACGCATTGTGGTTCATTCGCTCATATGGCATACTTGTCTGAATGTGACGAAAACAACTTCTGATTTGTTCAATATGCTGACTCGCATCATGCTATTGCTTGGCTGACGTCACAATACCAAAATCATCACTGAAAAACCATGATATGTGTTGCATTGAATTGAAACGAGCATCGATCGTTGATGTCTAGATGGGACATAGATATTCGTCCGACCTCAAAATAGCTGCTTTTGTCTCTCTCGAAATAGCGACAACGACAACATAGCTTCTGATTATGACATGTGTGACGAGAGAACATGATATGAGCAAACTCGTAGGTTTGTATAAATAACCTGAACTTCAAAAAAGCAAAAAAGCAAAAATGACCGCCATTTTGAAAATTTGGCATCGTTATGGGCCAATGACACAACAGCATACCTATAATATGTCACACTGATATTCCTTGATCAATTTATAGTGGATTTGTAATAGAGCTTGTGCATGAAGATGGGTCAAAAATAGTCATAATTCGAACAAAGGGCAAAAATCTGAAAACTTGGCCGCCATTTTGAAAAAATGGTCCCACAAAAAAAGCTACCGACCGATTTTTTTGAAATGCAGGTTTTACAACTTCTGGGACCCTAGGCTACCCATTCATGAAGGTATTTTGAATGGAGTCGATACATCGATTTTGACCCCTCAAAACCCACCGTGATCAATTCACCCGTTAGAAGAATTAACACTAGAACCGCCATTGCAGTCAAATTGACTGCAATCAATTTTTGAATACAGCCAGAGCCTTAACTGAATTAGTTGTGATAATCAGAAGCTATGACATTTATTGCACATATCCAAGGAATGAAATTAAGTTAGAATTCATGAGTAAATATATCTATGGTTGAAAATACACGACAATATATCTTTAAGCGCCAATTGCAGTCATTTTGACTGCAAATCAGTAAAGTATTAGTCTTCAACTTTCAAGCTTAGATATCTCATTTTTAACGCTAACAAAACAGTGAGTCATCATTCATCAACATGAACAGGATCAAGTCATGGATATACCATATCGATCAAGTGTTTAGTTTCTCATCATACGCTCACTTTAGAAGAAAGTTGACTATCAGAAAAGGACAGTAGAAGTCTTACGATGGCAGCACGACGTCGACGAATATCTGCGCAAACTGCTTTACAGATGATAACGCAATTGAATGGAGAAGTATCGGATGACGAAGAGGTGACCATGGACGAAATTTAGAATCGAGAGTGAAAATTCATCCATTAGTGACAATGAAGATGTTGAGATTGACGACGAATCAATAATCAGACCGACTGGGCACAATAACGGAGACCGACAAGAAACCGAATTACCACCATATCTGGGTAAAGATAAAAGTACTTTGTGGCAAGAAACAAATCGTGAGCGACGAGGACCGATCTCTTCGAAGAATATCTTCACAGCTAAACCCGGACTTTCTTATCGCTGCAAACGATCTATCTCCTCAGACGATGTATTTTCCGCCTTTCATCTTCTATTCGATAACTATATTGTGAATCACATTCATGCATGTACAATAACTGAAGCCAATCGACAAAAACCTGATTCGGAATGGTCCTTCTCCAAAGAAGAGCTGCTCGCTGTAATTGGAATTATGTATATTCGTGGTGCGACGTCAGCCTCAAAGTTTGATCTTGAAGCATTATGGAGTGATAAATGGGGTATTCCAATAGTACAGAATACTATGTCTCGCAACCGCTTTCGTGAGATTATAGGATTTCTCAGATTTGATGAGAAAACTTCTCGGCGAAGTAGAGTTTTATCCGACAAGTTCTGCTTGATACGTGATATTTGGAAACGTATGATTGACAATAGCCAGGACATGTACACCCCTAAAGAATTCCTCACGATTGATGAACAGCTCTTGCCATCGAAATGCAGATGCCCATTTACCCAATATATGCCGAACAAACCGGATAAATTCGGCATAAAGTTCTGGGTTCTGTGTGATACCGAAACAAAATATGTCCTGAACAGCTTACCGTATTTGGGAAAGGAGGAAAGTCGTCCAAGCAATGTTACTTTGTCTGAATACGTCGTTTGTGAATTGGTGAAACCGTACAAGAAATTGGGATATAACATCACATGTGACAATTACTTTACGTCCTTGAGTCTTGCCTCTGCATTGGAAGAACAAAAGATTACCATGGTTGGTACCATCAGGAAGAATCGCCGCGAATTACCGGAAAAGTTACCTCAAATGGAAAAGGATATGATGCGTTACGAATCAAGATTCTTCTTGAACTCTAACAAGAAATGTTCTTTGACGGTGTATAAATCAAAATCAGAAAAATCAGTCTGCGTTCTATCGTCGATGCATGAATCTTGTACTTTTGGCGGCGGACCGAAAAATCTTCCCGAAACGGTCAATTTTTACAACAAAACGAAACATGGCGTTGACATGTTCGATAGCATGACACGTATGTATTCCACGAAGGCGGGCTCACGCAGATGGCCAATGCACGTATTTTACAATTTGTTGGACATCGTTGCCCTAAATTCATGGATTATATATAAAATTGCTTGCCAAAAATCAATCTCAAGGCGAGATTATCTTCTTTTCTTGGGAGAGAGAATGTGTCAAATTTTCAAACCTTTTGAGGTCAATTTGCCTGCATCCGTTTCAGAATCTCCAGCTAGAACAGCACTAAAGCGAAAGGAGTGCCAAATAAGCAAACATAAGAACAAAGGTGGGAATGTTTGCAGTACATGCAAAAATGGTGCTGTGGTCCATGTTCTGCAAACAAAATCATCATTGTTACATGTATAAACTGTGCCAAATGATTTTTGGAAACCATGACAGTTTTGCAGTTACTGTAAAAACCAATTACAGTACAAATTAGAACTTTGTTTTTTTGCTGCCTTTTATTATAATTTTCAATTCTTTAGGAAATATAAATAATAATAAATGAATTTATCATTCCAAAAGTAAAATAAATGCTATTAGACAAAATTAAATAACTTACTTGCAAAAAGTCAACTATCCAATAAACAGTGATATTTTTTTCGCAGCAAATTCTAAATAATTAGTTTTAATGCATAAATGAAAATATAGTGCATAACACAGTATATATGTTTACTCATATAAACCACTTTGTTTATGAAAGTAAGTATAGCAATAATATGTCCAATTACCATGATAAATGATGAGCCAATAATAACCGGTAGAAATTTTAGGATGTCAGGTAATTACAGGGTTCTATTCATTATCTTTTATGTTGCAGTCATTTTGACTGCATTTGGCGGTTAAAGGTATGTAAAATTCTTGGCGGTTCTAGTGTTAAAGTCAAAGTCAAGAAGAACAATCAAAGTTAGATGAATAAAAGCTACTTTAATGTAGTAGTAGGCGTATATATTTCATCAAAATGAAAATCATGCAGATACATTATATGGTAGTCACAAAAATCACATAAGAAAGAAAGAAAAGTTAAAAATATGCAAGAATAGAAAAAGTGGCGAGAGGCTAGTCAAACACAACATACACCATTTGCCACGGCACAGAACCACGGAAAGAAGGAGTGCGAACGTCTGGCAGTGTGACAGTGAACGAGAGACAGATGACCTGTCCGTGGCAAACGAGATGGAATGTACGAATGAAGCGGATGCTCACGGTTGACTTCACAAACTTCCCAAAAATGAAAGTCCAGATTTCATGAACAATTCCGATAATGAAGGAAAATTGTCACGTTGGCAGTCAGGTCCACAAATAGTGCAATGTGCTCTGCGTTGAAAACACTCAAATTTATGGAGTACACTGTAAATCGCTCGATACGAAAATTACATACAAACATATACCAAAATTACATACAATTTGAAACTAGCATCTGACACGAGATTCTCGTATGTTTACAGAGATCTGGCATGTTTTTCATACCAAATCTCATTTACCTTCGTATGTGATTGGTATGTGATTGGTATGTTGCGATACGAACTATTCTATCTGTTATTGGATGTTTTACACTGAAATACGAATTGTTGGTATGTTTTATATACGAGACCCGATGCAAATTCATCCTTATTCGTATGACTCTGTTATCCATTTGGTATGTGCAGCTTTAAGTCACAGCAAAAAAATGTATGTATTACATACAAGACGCACTTCACTGATCAAGCTGATATTTGGAATGAAAGTAGTTATAGCAATGGTAAGTGAGTATAGAATATTTCAGATCCACACCCGTACCCGTTGGGAATTGATGACCCCCTTCTAACGATCAGCCTATGAAGATTATAGTAAATTTCACCGCTAAGCCACCATTTTCTCATCTAAAGACTGTAGAAAACAAGACGCACTTCACTGATCAAGCTGATATTTTGATGTTTATAGGGATTTGGTATATTTTCGATACAAAAATTGTTTTTCTATACGAAAATTTCGTATCTGCTTCGTATGTAACGATACGAACAACTCCTTCTGTGATTGACTGATTTACGAATACATATCAAAAAAGAATTTTTGTATGCATCCTTCGTATATGTTGGTATTGAGCGATTTACAGTGTACCGGTTCAGTAACGGAGGGGGACAGAAAGAACGGAATTCTAAATACATTATAGATCGGGTGAGGTACCCCCTATATTTTAATGCATGTTTGCATCAATCTCAAGAATTAACAAAATCTTGAAAAAATGACGGAAATCCGTAAAAAGACGGAAAATTAGGCTGATGATTGTATATATAGGCCTACTTTGATAATCGGATCATGTATCTTTGAAAATTATCTCTAGTTATTTTTGAAAATAAAAATAATGATTATATTTTAGGCTGTAATATAACGAAATTGATGTCATATCAATATACCGCTTGTGAATATGAAGAGTTTTGATTGTTACACTATCCGGTACCGGATAGTAAAATTTCCACTATCCAGTGTAACCCTAATCTCTACCACCTCATGCACCGCAGCTAGACACCTGATTCCTGAACTCTCATTGGATAATATAGCCAAGAGATTCTTAGCTTGAGCGCTGTATGGGTGAGAGAAACAATAAGTGCTGGGCTTAGGAAAATTATCAGTCATTGAAGCAATTTTTTTTATATATGATGTTATCCTTAATTGATGTCGTTTCATCTTGATGTTTAATTCCTTCACATAAGCACAAAAATATTTTTGGTATAAATTGCAGGAAAACACAAAATACGACGTAATTCTCGTACATGTATGTTTGTCTCTTGCCTAAGGTATTATATATTATATATATATATATATATATATTATAAAAACAACCTCAGATTCGAAGAATTCAGGGAATTTTGAACCGAGTAGGTGGGTTAACAACTCTAATTTAAAAATTTGAAATTTGTGGTGAAAAAAAAACGGAAAGCAATCTGTATTGCAGAACTCTAAATGCAGATTGATGTGAAGCGGTTTTAAGACGCATTTCAAGTTGATTATAGAAAATTTGTAAGGTGAATTTTTTAGATAATCAATCAAAATAATATGCAGTGCTTACACAACGACTGAAACATAGTATTTCTTAATTATCTTTGCAGATGTCGAAAGACGAAAGTTTGATCTTTGTTTGAACCGAAATGAATCAGTCTACTAAATATGAAAGATGAAATAAATGAAATGTAGGTGAACAGAAAGACAGTATTGGACTGTAAATTTGACTGCGGGTCTGAGACGGGCTGGGGGAGGTGGGGATCTGCTGAAACCTTTCCCGTAGCTACGCGTCTGTACAACCATCTTACATGCTGAAAGACGATAATCGTATCAGTCTGATCAACGTAAAGTAATGACATAATTGCAATTGAGCAATTGATTGGTCACGAGGGAGGTCCAATTACATTAATTGATTGTTGACAAAAAGTGAGACCAATAATATTGAAATTATTTTTTTCCAGTTCATAACATGGAATTCATTTTTTATTGTGTAACAGATTAGATGGGATAGTGATTATTATATCACCATTCATACGCATACTAAGGTTTCATGCTCCTTTCAGAAGTTAGTGGAACATAGTAGAAATGTTTTTGCCTAAACATAACTGAAAATTGTAAATGTTATAACAATTATTATTATTATGAAACAGTCCATAGAAGTAAGGCTTATACAGTAGAAATCGCTTATATCGGCGCCCCAAGGGACAGACGAAAACCGCCGCTATACACGAACTGCCGAAATAAGCGAACTCAATAATATGGAAAAGATCGGAAGCCGGGACCAAAACAGTCGCCGATATAGGCGATTTGCGGATATAGCCGAAGCCAATAAAGGCGATTTCTACTGTGTTTTACTGATTTTCCCTGAATCAATGAGGATATTGCATGTTATCTGGGGGAGTAATTTTGTTCGTGGGGAGTTAAGCCTACAGGGAATGAAGCAACTTTGGAAGGGAGTAACTCTAACCTGTCATTCCGGTATAGCGATCCCGTATACCAGTTACAGTACTATGGGAAATATATTTCCATTTTCTTTTTCCATTCGTTTATCACACGCCTGTATTTATACATGATACGTACAACCTAACATTTTGCTTATGTAATGTCGATGTAGTACAATGAGCGTGGAACCATGAATTTAACATCGATTTTCTATTTTTGAGCTATTTTTCAAATGGCTACTGTCTCCGCATTTTGCAAAATGAAATTTGAAGAGAAAATCAAATTCATTAAAGTTGAAACTTGGCAATCATTTCAAGATAAATGCAAGGCAAAATTCGAAATCAATGAAACCAGTAACATTACAATAACTTCGTTAGATGGTACTGAAATAGATGAAGATTCTTTCGAGATACTCAAGGAAATATCGGATATCGTCATCATTCACGAACGTAAATTAGAATCAATAAATCGACCGTGGCCGTCGGTTTTCACTATACCGCAGCACTATACCGTCTTTTCCTAGTTTGAAAGATCCAAAAGATTCTACTTTAAAGACTGTGAAATCTAAGCGGACTGCATTTATTAGAAGTTTGGGAAATTTATTATTGGAATTTTCAGGCGACAAATTGTATGTGGAGCATGCCAATCATCGCTATCAAGTCGCTGAAGCTATTACTAGAATCGCTCCGCACTTGAAGGATATTGACGGTTGACGGTTCAAGTAATTACTGGCGCATTAAACTGGTTAAATACTTCAAAAACTATCGTCAGAAATTGCGTCTTAGCTCCAAAAAGGATGCCTCAATGCCCGATAAGCTCATCACTTACACTCAGAAGTTCGGAAATTCGAGGAAGCGTACATCTGTGATGGATGACCTTGGAACCTCAAAACAAGGAAAGATACGTAATGATGAAAGTGAAAGTGATGATACGACAATATTGGATTCTTCTTCAGATCAGACATCTTGTTCCTCGATAACAAGGAGATCTGAAATTCATATTGAATCAATATCGAACGAGGATGAGTACTCAAGATTTTGTGAACGGAAACAGAAAGCGTGGAAACATTCATGGAAGTTGCAAAAAGAGGTTGATGATTTTCCTTCCGTGAAAGACATGTGTGTGCTTTTCAAAGAGGCTGAGATGATGTTAAAATTGTATGCAGAAAATGAATCTGAATATAATAATCGATTTCCGTATGAAGTCAGTTTGATCAGTGACAAGATGAGGGACATTCTGATTGATTTGCGTGACTTGTTTCGTACATCTTTGACTCGATATAGCAGTGCAAAACCGTTTATCTCGAAGTCTGATTCCGGAGATTCAATGATTGATGGATTTAAATTACTGTGTGTTCGATTCAAAGGACTCAAATATCTAACCGAGAAGTCTCAGTCAATTATTTTCGATGAGGAATTTTTCGGTTTTCGATTATATAATGTACATTTCGAAGGAAATTCACAGCAACAATGTATTGCTGCTGCTGTACTATCTCACGTTGCTTTCAATATAACGCATCCACCTAAACTAGAGGCCCCATTCGAGGTACTAGAATTTTTCCTTGGTATTCATCGTCGAACTACCGTGACAGTAGTTCGCACTTTCATCAGTGAACTGCCAACTATCTTCTCGAAATATTTGCGTCGTTAAATGTTGATCATTTTAAAGTGTAAATCGATGCAATGTGATTGAATAAGTGAAGAGACTTATCATATTATTGCTACGTATGTATAACAAACTACGAAATAAAGTATTTGTCTTTCCTCACGAACCGCAATATCAGATTATTATCTATATGATCAATGAAATTCTTTAAACTTTGATCTTACGATTTCTGCCATTTTATCTACATTGACGTAGATAGTATATGACTACCCTAAATCTGCCATTTCAAGAAATTGGTTGCGTATCACAAACTAATATTTCCAGACATGATGTATTCTACACCGTTTCGCAGGATATTTGACGAATACATTTATTTCATCTGATCGACATGAGTCATGATCACTTTCTAGTAGTAAATCAATGAATTGTTACTGCTTTAGTTTGAGTTTGTTTACGTGAATTCTATATTTTTTGATACGTTACGATGACATCTATGAACACTTCTAGCATTGTACTTCGCTAACTTGAAATCACAAATCGAGGTATTGTAATTTTTTTGTTATTCATTCTCGGTACCAAAGTATTTCTTGATTGTTTCTACTCTCTTCAGCGACCAATTAATATTTCTCGTTAAATTTTGTTGATAAACAGTAGTATTTGCAAAGCATTAATCGATGTGTTGTGATTGAAGGAATGTAAAGTGATTGGGTACAAAAAAATGTTTGACCTCATCTTACGAACCACACTCACAGTCTCTTAAATTACTTGTCGGTGCGGCTAAGTGAAATTTTTTGAACTTCAAGTTATTGAAATATTTGCCACTCTGGCTCCACCACGATAACATGATTTCTACGGATATGAAATTGAAATATCAAGAAGTCAATGATAAAGAATAAATGTTGTCAAACATAATTTACGAACTGGTGGTTCGCAAGATATTAGATGGATTTATTCATGCACTTCATCTGCTCTAAGGTTCAGTGATGAACCTAAGCCATGATATATATTGAATCTATTATGAAGACTTGCCAAATTGTAATTAGTTACCAAAATTTGTTAGTATGTACTCTTTTATGGATGTTTAATACATTTCGTTGTTTTATACTTATTTCAGATTTTTATTTTAAAATCGAAAAAACGCACCGTTCTGTATAATGTTACTTTGAAACTTTCATGTAGCTGATCATAATGCTAATATATTACATCATTTTTAGGTGGCAATGAGATTTTAAGATTTTTAGAACTTAAAGGTCTAGAAGTTCTTCGATTTAGACCCTTTAGAACCCCAAGATAGACTCGGACGTTCACTATCAGAACCTCTTTTTAGACCCTTGATTTTTTGACGTATAGTCCTTTTTATAACCTTCCTTAGACCGTTTTGCATGGGTCTTAACGTTCAAAAATTTAGACCTTTAATTAGTCCTCCTGGTTCACGTTGTCTAGAAGACCTTTTAATGGCTCCATGTAGACCTTTTCCGTGAGGGTCTTAACTCCTTCATTCTAGACATTTTCCTACCCTAATTAGACACTGGGTGTCTGTATTAGAACCTGATTTAGACCTCAAAATTTTTGACGTGGGGAACCTTTTTTAGACCTATGTTATACCTTTTGAATTTACAGTGTAGCAGCCGCATGTCAACAAATGCCTAGCGATGGCACTCTGTGGCAGTTAAAGGCTACGTGGTGGACGACAATGTCCATCAAGAATCCACTTAGGGACGTGCTCCTTAGCTCGAACCCAAGACAGCGATTCGTTTTGCCGATGTACTTGGAACCACAAGTACACACAAACTTGTATATAATGTTGGGTTGGGCAGAAGCGGGAAGCTTATCCTTGGGGCTAGAGACCGGAACACGTCGAGTAGAGCACACAACCATAGATTTAGCTGCAGGATAGACAGACAAAATGCTTCTGAGAATGGACTTGAAGGAGAACAAAGCTTTATCACCAATAAAAGGAACATTTACATGTATGGGTTTCTTCTCAGGACCAAACTCAACAACTTTTGGAGCCGGAGGAGCAATGTACTTATCCACAAAAAAAGTAGGATATCCATTCTCCAAAAGAGTGCGACGAATGATATGCAATTCATCAAACAAAGTCTGTGGAGAACACAAACGAACGGCACGTGACGTCAGTGTTGTCTTGATTAGGCCCACTTTGTAGCTACGTGGGACAAAGCTGTAAAAAGAAGTATACAGACCAGTCCATGTAGGCTTCCTGTAAACTACCGTGATAATCGTGCCATCCGATCTTCTCTTGCAGGACACATCCAAGAAGGGAAGTACACCATTTACTTCAGACTCACAAGTGAACTTGATGGCAGCATGCACTGAATTGAAACGAGAAAGAAGGGCCTCAAACGATACTCCAGGTTTCAATAGTAGGAAACAGTCATCCACATATCGAAGATAGAGATCCGTATTAGCGTCAATATCCGCTTCCAGCTTCTTTTCAAGATATCCCATGAAAATATCAGCTGGTATGGGGCCAAGGCAGCTCCCCATAGCACATCCATCTTTCTGTACATAAACTGCCACAGAGTGCCATCGCTAGGCATTTGTTGACATGCGGCTGCTACGTGAATGCTAGAGAAAATTTTAGTGTTTTATTCAGTTCTCGCCATTTTAACATTTTACGCAGTCTTGAAGCTCTGGCTATCAAACGATTCGCTCCTGATTTGTGTGCACATAAAGATTTTGTTGCAGACTTGCTACTGCCATGGTAGCTTGTGAGTTGTTGTCCACCGTTCCAGTATTCATCTTGTCCTATCTTGATTTTATGATTTGTCATTCCCGTGTCACACCTGATGGAGAGCGGGCGAAAAGCTTCGTGTGAATTGTCTCAATAACAAAGTATGATAAACTGGTGTCTGTTTTTTCTGTACAAAGTTTGCAAGGGGTCTAACTTTTTCAAACATCTCATGTTAAGCAAGTTGAAAAGAAGACAGCAAAAACCGGTGACACATTACGGAAACGTGAGGGGAATAAGCTGTATATTCTTCCTCTTGGAAATGAGAAGATCGAAGTCTGCAGGGTCATGTTTTTAGGTACTCTATCTCTAACGAACGGTCGAATGGTTCAAACGGTCCTTGCGAAAACTAAAAATGGTATGGTCGACATTGAAGGACGTGGCGGTAGAAGACTTGTTCATATAATGCGCGACAAAGAAATTCAGGTTGCAGTTGAGGAACATATTAACAAGTTCCCTCGAGTTGAGTTCCATTACTGTAGGAGGGACAGTCACAAGCAGTACCTACATCCCGACTTAACTGCTGCCACAATGTATCGAATGTACTTAGCTGATGCAGAAAATCCCCGTGTATCATTGTCCTACTATGAAAAGGCCCTGGTTGGTTTGAATCTTTCATTTCACAGACCAAAGAAAGGTAATTATCTAGTATTACCATGTAAATGTATGTATGTCAATTAAAGTTCAATTATTATAATCTAGTAGACTCAATTTGTAACTATTGTAGGGCACTATTATTATCAATATTTCTATTCTTCTTTTTCTTCTTCTTGTTATTATTATTATTAGAAAGAAATATTGGGAGTAGTAAAGCGCCGACCCAAGGATCGACGCATGTCGCACTCCTGCCTAAGGTAGTAGTAAGTTAGTATAGCGTGAAGGAAAGCGCCCACTTATGAGAGGTTGACGCATGCCGCTCGCTCTACTAATTGAAAACCGCCGAAGTAAGATGCATTCAGATATATTTCGCCCGTCGGGCTTTCTCAATGGTGACAGCATCATAGTAGTATGTGAAATGAACCGGGGACCCTTAGGCCGCATGTCGCTCGCTCTGCCCCCTAGATTCCGACTTCCCGATTCAAAACGAAGTTGTTGGCCAAGTTGTAGTAGTAGAGTGAAAATTATAGCGGGAACGCATGTCACTCGCTCCGAGTAGGCACAGAACAACTCAAACGAGGAAACACGTATATTTCGATCGGCTTTATCGATGACACATTGTAGAAGTAACATTATCGTATCGTTATTGTTATTGTTACCATTATCGCCTAAATCATTATATTCAATATTCTGTTATCATTTTCATATAGGTGAATTTTACCATTTCAGACATGTGCGGCTTATGCAAAACCATACAAGAAAAAGGAGGAATCGAGAAAGTGAATGACGAGCTGAGAATCAAGTATGAAGAACATGTAAACGAAAAGAATGCAGTGAGAGAGAAGAAAAGGATCGCAAAGGAGAGAACAACAACAGAGAGGGAATACGGTGCGGCTATATTCGATCTCCAACAGGTGATGTACACACCGACTGGGAATCATTGCGAGATTTTCTACCGCAATGCCCATTACAACTTCACAATATACAATATGAAGGATAAAGCTGGATTCTGCCAAGTATGGCATGAAGGAATAGCCAAGAGAGGATCGGTTGAAATCGCAGCAGGACTTTTAACCCATTAGCTACAATGCACTCTTTTTAAGTGCATTATATTTTTGATTGTTTTTTCCTGTGAATAACTTTTTGTTAAGACCATTCACTATTTGTTCCATCAAATAATTCCCTACTGTTTAAGATTTTGTTATTATCAATTTTTGACTGATGTTTCAACATTATGGCGGGAGATTTAAAATTTGGTTTCGGAGAAAATGTCGCCCCCAATTAAGCGTCGAAAAACGTAAGTTATTTACAAATTATATAATTGATTTTTGCACCATCCTTGCATAAAACATTGATTATTAGAGCATTTCCTAGAAACGGTTTCAGAATTATACTTGTAAGTCTTTTGTTAAGATGTCAGGGATCGAAATTAGTTTGCACTCAATTTGAGTGCATTGTATAAAACGTGTATCAAACGGATTGTTTATCGTTTTGCAACAATCCATCGACGAGACCAATTACAACAAAATTAGTATAGCGAGCCGACATTGCAACTACAGTAGGTTATTAATTCATTAATTTAAAATGTAAACTTATATCTGTGAGCAAGTTAACGCATGTAGACACCTAAATACAGACGAAAAGATTCGGGTCTAAAACTGTTCCATCGTGGATTTGATCCGGGCATATCATGTATCCCACAATCGGCAGCTTATCTCACTTCGCTATTGGTACATGCTGTCGAGTAGCAAAATTCTAGCTTTGCATAGACAAACAATGTTGAATTTTATGCTACTGATATAAGATATAGAGTAGATGAGAAAGTATATGTATTCATTAGATGTTAGATAACTGTAGGCAGTTGAATGCCAAACCATAATTTTCTAACATACGGCACCGTAGCAGTAATTCTTCTATTTTCTTTTGCAGGCGCCTAACTGCTGAGGACATCGCAAGTCTGATCAAAGAACAGGATATTTTGGAAGCTCAAGTATTTATCCTCCCACCTGAGAATGGTGGCAGTGATTGTGATAGTGGAAATGATGAGTTCGGGAGTCTTGACAACCTTCCAGGATCTCAACTTCGTGCTGAATGCTCCTCACGAATACGAATGGTGACAGGCGAAGAAATATTCATTGACCACAGTGTTGAAGAAGAAAATGTGTTACACAAAGAAGCAAATGAACACGAACCAGAAGCTGGTGGAAGAGACTTTCAGTTTGGGCAAATGCATTCTGAATCTTACCCACCTAAGCCACCTGAGATGAAATCGAAGAAATGGAAGAAAGGCAAATTGAAGAAAGACGAGGAAATCATAAAATGGCCCGAAAATCCTATCACTGCGAAACTCGAAGGAATGACACCGTATGCATTATTCGGCCTCTTTTTCGACGAAGAAGTTATGGAATGCATCGTCGACCAAACCAATTTGTATGCCAAACAGGTAAAAAATAAGCAAATGTTTCAAACCTCTGTACAAGAAATGAACAGCTTTTTGGCAATCTTGTTGATTTCTGGATATTGTACAGTGCCTCGAATGCATATGTTCTGGGAGAATCAACCCGATGTGAATAATGAAGCCATCTCAACCGCCATGTCCAGAGCTAGGTTTCAAGGAATTCTCCAATGCTTGCATTTAGCTGATAATACCTGTCTCCCAGAGAATGACACTTTTCAAAAGTTAGAAGTTTCTTTTCAATGATAAATGAACGCTGTCTTCTCTACTTTCCAGTTGAACAAAGCCTATCCATCGACGAATCAATGATACCGTATTTCGGACGACATCGTTGTAAGCAGAGAATGCCTCAGAAACCGGTTAGGGTGGGATACAAAGCTTGGGTCATTTCTACACCGTTGGGATATGCACTACAGTTTGAACCTTACCAAGGTGCAAAATCGCATGGACATATAGTCAAGTCGAAAGATTCTTGGGGACTGTCTGAATTAGTTTTACTGGATTTGATAGCTGACCTTCCACAGTTACCGTTTCATTTATATTTTGATAACTTTTTCACAGGTATTCGATTGTTAGAACAACTGACGTCATTCGATATTGGAGCTCTTGGAACAATTCGTGCAAATCGGCTTCGCGACTGTCCAATCGACACAAAGAAAATAGAAAAACAGATACGTGGGTCCTACGAACAAGTTGTAGATGATGAAAGAAGGCTGTCCGTTGTTTGCTGGAAAGATACAAAGACAGTTTTGATTGCCTCCAACATGTCGGATTCTTTTCCACTTACAGAAACTTCAAGGTGGGATAGGAAAACTAAACAGCGCGTATCAGTTACCCAACCGGAAATTGTAAAGTTGTACAATAAAAACATGGGAGGTGTCGATAGAACAGATCAAAATATTGCGCAGTATAGAATTTCAATCAGAAATAAGAAATGGTGGTGGCCGCTATTTGCATGGGCACTTGATTTGGTGGTACAGAATGCGTGGATATCTCACAAACAAAACTCAAACGGGAAGATTTTGGATCTTTTGGCTTTTCGACGAGAGATTGCATCATGCACGTTACTCAGTAAAGCAACACCTCAAAAAGTGAGGTCAAGACTAAGCTTCTTTTCTTCGAAGATACCAGTCGATGTTCGTTTTGATGGTATAAATCACACTGACGGCACTTCAGACAAGCAGTTGCGATGTGCTGTTTGCAAAAAGATATGTATAAAGTGTTCTGTTGGCCTTCACAAAAAAATCTGTTTGACATTTTTCATGAAAGCAAATAACAGAAGACAAATTATATGCTAAAAGGTGCTTAGTTTCATTAAAAAGATTGAAAAAATTTGTAAACTACTTGTTTTCCGCTCTATACGCAGTTTTATGGACGATTTTAGAAGAATCATGGAAAATAAGCGAAGGATCACATTAGATACCATGCACTCTTTTTGAGTGCAAACACATTTTTATATATTTTTTCGTAAATAGACTTCAGCAATCACAATTACATTCATTTTTGGGTTTTACTAACTGCTTCCGAACAATATTGAATAAAATGATGAAAAAATTCGGTTGTGGTATTTAATGGGTTAAGTTATCTCCAAAAAGAAGACAATCAAAATGTCAAAAAGATCGAGTTGTTCACTGATGGCTGTGCGGGACAAAATAAAAACTCAATTCTGGCCTGCATGTTCCGATATTTCATGAAAACTTCAAGGAGTATTGAAGAAATATCAATTCATTTCTTTGAGCTAAATCATGGCCAAAGTGAATGTGACAGCATTCACAGCACAATCGAAAGAAATTTGAAAGTTGCTGGAGACGTAAATACCCCTGCTCAATTGGCTGTGGTAATTCAAACGGCAAAGAAAAAGAAACCATTTTATCAGTTACATTCTCTGACAACCGATGAGGTGATGGACTGGAAAGCACTATCATAAACTGGACAAAGTGGTGATTTATATCAAAAAATCGGAACCTGAGAAAGTTCATTTCAAGGTAAGAAGAAAACTTCCATGAGCTGTGAATCTTCATAAAATTAAAATTTATGTATAAGCCAATCAGAATTTTTATTCTTTATCATTATTCTAATTGATTTGTATTTGATAAAATTGAAATAATTGCTCATTAACTGTAAGCAGCATTTTTAAAAATTGTAAATAAAAAAAAACGATAAGCCTTACTGCTGAAATAATCCTAAACAGAAGAAGAATCCTTAACAGAGATTCTGATTCTAATTCTCTGTTAAATATCTCGTAAACAGGCCGGTTGGCGAAAATTTGAGTTTTTCAATAATAGGATTATTTCAGCAGCAAGGCTAATCGTTTTTCTTATTTACAATGATTTGTATTTGCTAAATTTATTCATGCATTTTTTCATCACTGCTATACCTATATCTTCTAAAAATCAAGATAAACTTTGACTAACAGAAAGATAAATCAGTGACGATGTTCTGCAAATAAAAAAATATTAATTAAGATACAAAATACAAATTAATGATGAATGCACACATCCATTTGGTAATTTTTGAACAATTAATATTTTCATTTTTCAGTTCAAGCATCTCGATACTTCCTATGACTCCATTACACTTCCTGCTCGAAGGATGTCTGCAAACAGCAAGCAGGACTCTCTCCAGCAAGCTTACACCTGCGCTCCAAAGATTTCTGAAGCAAAACATAAGGACCTCTTGAGTTTTTGCTTGGGAGAAACTGCCGTAATTCAGTCCCCAGAGGCGATTTTGAAGTGTTTTTGCCAAAAAAGAATACGAAAAGTACAATTTGTTTTCATTTAAATAGTGAATGAATGGAATATTTATGATAAGCTGAATGTAATAGGTCGACGATGTACTGACTAGTTACTGACTAGCAAGTACTGACTAGTAAGCCTATTGTGATTGACTCAGAATAGACATATTTATTCTCATGTATTTGAATAGGCAGCTATCGTACCAACATTTACAATTACATATATATTTCAAATTTGACTACCTATTTATTGAATAAACTATACCACCAATCTATTAAGAATTTTAGATACGAACGGTTCATTGGCAAGCAAAGTTTCGCTCCCAGAGCCTGATCACATATTCAAAATATTCAAATTCAGTTTGCAGTATCTATAATTGACAAAATACGAGTATTAGCTGCAGTTAGACAATGTCTGTGTTACTTCATAATTACTTTCACAATACGGCAAACTATCTTAACTCGACTTAAGCGTAATTGTAGATATCAGATGTAGCTTATCACATTCCTCAAACTGCATCAAATGATTCAAATTCAAATTTCTCGCAAAATATGAAATATCTATGTAACTCGCTAACATAGGAAACTTCTATGAGATATCCTTTACAACTTCAGTCATTAACCCCTTAAGGACTATGCCCGAGTATACTCGAAGCGATGCTGCACAAGCCCGAGTATATTCCAATCGCAATAATTCTGACAAATACTGCTTCTTTTTACATGCATGTTTCGCAAAAGCCTATCCACGAGTATACTCGTAGCGTAATGATGCACGCTAGGGACGGTGTGAATTCTGTGAGTTTTTACCGTAGGACGGCGAGATTTTTAGGATTTGACTAATGATTTCCAAAAGCGAAATTCAGAAAACATCCGCTTCTATATTTGAATAAAATAATAAAATTCAGGTCATAACAACGCTTACAGAAAACAGATAACAACGCTTAACTCTGTTATAGCTACTCGGAAAATAGTTTCATGTAACAGTTGCAAGTTACTATGAAGATGGATGCAAAAGAGTGTGGAATTTCTTGAAGCAAGGCCCTACACAAAGAGCTACATTACACGACGAGCAAAAATACCGAGTTCGCGTCTTCTGCTTCTTCCAGAACACACTGCACATTGTGTGGTGGGATTCTGTCGGTTTGCTGTTGGTGGGATAATATCAGGAAAATGCCTCTCCACAAGTCGTAACAAGTCGGTCTGCCGTCTGCTGATCTCAGCACATTGATTTGCAGCAATCCCGTGACGCTGAATGATCTCATCGATTAAATTCAACAGCACATCGAGAAATGGTTCAGATTTTCCGGTCACTTGAGTTTTCAAAACTGACGAGTTCAACGCCATTATCTCACAAAACATTTCAAAGACTTTGCGAAACCATTTTCTTCCCTTTCTGGTGACCTTGTATGGATGCACGGCTTGTGAAATACTGTCAACAGTAACCACATGTTC